>JBBBDQ010001003.1:4320000-4340000 GCA_037127315.1 Ascarosepion bandense | reverse complement strand
AGTTTTAAACGAAGGTTTTGAAATTAAGTCTGTCTTGTTATTTAACGTCTAGGTGAATGGAAAATAGAATGATTAATTCATTTCCCAAGGACATTAGTGCGTAAGTGAACGCAACGAATTCAACTGGAATTCGAACTCGGCTGTTCGAGGTTTTCGTGCCGACCCGATATCCACTGCACCACAACGCACGTCCTATAGCATATATTTCTTACATTGAGGAAAGAAAAAACATGACGTGAAACCAGTTATATAGTTTCTAAGATTTAAAATACACCCGAGCTCTCTCCACAGTTAATTCCGTTATTGAATATTATAATAATCCATAGCTGCTCGTCGAAAACAAAACTGCTCTACATTAACCACCATAGGCACACTTCCTTACCCGGCCATGTATATGGCGAGCAGAAATCACCTAGGGAGAAACCTGAAGTGGAACGACTACATCTACTGCAAGGAAAGTGGCGGTACTGTGTGGTCTCAGAAAGTTTTTCTCGTAGGAATCCATCGTGCACATGTATAAGTCTATCATTCGTAGAAGATAGTTGCCATATTTGTCGAGATGCTTCTGGTGTATATCTGGAAATTCTTGACAAAATCCAAAGAAAGATCTGCAATGTAATCGATCCTGACCTGGCATCTCGACTTCAGTCACTTTCACACCGACGTGATATGTCTTCCTACTGTCTTTTCTACAAATATTCCGATCACGTGAATTTAAGCATGCTAATATGTCGGCATACATATCCAACCTTTTTCCCCTTGAATTAGTTAAATGTAACCGCAACTTCTACTCGAACAGCTTCTTTTCTCGCACTACCTAGCTAACATTTCTAAAACTTTAAATGCAATGTTATTTTCAATTTTGAATCCGGTTAACCTTTTATCCATTCTTCAATCTTTTTTAACCGGCATCTTCTCTCCCTGCAAATCCGTGTGTACTAATGGTGATTCCGCCTTCTTTTTCTTGTGAAATGATTAAAACTAATTATGCTAAACGATTATCTTGTGCTTTTGTGATTAATATACCTATAAAGCGGATATATTTTTTTCATTTTCAAAGATAACATTTTTAATGTCACGATTTTTATAAAATTTCTAAAAACAAAACCTTTTAATTTTGCATTTCCTTACTATCGACAGCAGATAAAAAAGCTAAGCAGTTGTTTTTCACTTCGGAGATTAACGCAATACAATCTTCTTTCACTCTCATACTTTGCTTCTTACAGTCAGTCGCTTTGTACACGCTTCTTAAATCATCATTATAAATACAGTATCTACGTGTTTCAAGCCAAAAGAGTTCATATAGAATATATTTCTTGAAACGAATTCAAAGTTTATATTTCATATCTTAATTTCATCTCTCGAAAGATCAAAGAGAATTCCCACAATCTTCTGTCAGTTGTAAACATAGATTTCTCTTATCCGCTGCCAAAAATGATTTGAACCGCATGTCCTCGAGTGAAATCAGCTGACGGATGCGATTCCCTATAATACTAGTCTTCCGAGAAATTTACCTCTCTTCAAGGCAACTTTAATTTGTTTATCAAGTACTTTTGCTCTACTTTGAAACCTTAGTGTGATATTTACCCCTAAAACTATAACAAGGAAGAAAAGTTAAGTTAGAATTTTTCATATCAGAAAACTTGGTTTACACCTGTATCATGTTTTAACATTGGTTCTCTTACGATTCAGTCAGTGAGGTGCCATACATGATACACGCTTGGGCGATCATATATCTTTCGAGACATGACTGACTGGGCAGAATATTATCCCGCAGTCGGTTGCCATTATTTCTGGGGTAGACTGGTTACCATCCAAAGCTATAGAACCCAATCTGTCCTGTTAACTGAAGGGAAGTGAATGCAAAGAATTCAACTGGAATTCGCACTCGCCTCCCCGATTTCTCGTTCTGAGCTGATATCCACTGCACCACAACGCACATCAGTTCTCTTTTTTCTTGATCACGCCAGCGTGTGGCCACCGATGTCATCGATACTTCGCCAACAACGAACAACTTTGCCTGGTTGACACGGAGCCGGCGGCTGCGCGTCCGAACATCTAACCTGTTCAGTATTTACATAGGTGATCGTTTCGAGATACCAACTAAGGTAAGCTTTAATGCAAGAGTAGTGTAATCGAATTTCAAACCAGAAAACAGAGTTCCAATTCAAGTCGAGTTCTGAATGTGCGTTGTGGTGCAGTAGATATTGACTCGGAACAGCAAATCGGGGTGCCGAGTTCGAATTTCAGTTGAATTTCTTGCATTCACTTACACACAAATACCCTTGGGAAAGGTATAAGCTTCTCTCTAGCTATGGGTTAAATAATAGGACAGATTGAGTTCTCTAGCCTTGGCTGGCAACCAGTCTACCGCAGAAAGCAATGGCAACTTACTGCGTGATAATCTTCTGCCCAGTCAGTCATGTTTCTTTCCAGATATGATTGCCGAAAGCGTGTATCACGTATAATAATTAATTGACTGCCTGACTGAATATAATAGTTAAAAACATGGCTAACTTTTCTCCTGGGCATAAAGTGAAATCAGTTTTATATTGTTATGAAGTAAAAAAGGAACACCCACTAATTATTACTTAATAATATAATACCTCTTTTCCCCTCTATAGCTATGAGTCAGATAACAGGACAGACTGTGCTTTATAGCCTCGGTTGGCAACCAGTCTACCGCAGAAAGCAATGGCAATCTACTGCGGGATAATCTTCTGCCCAGTCAGTCATGTTTCTTTCAAGACATGATTGTCCAAAGCGTGTATCAGGTATGACCTTTAACTGACGTTATATCCATTTACGTGCAAATAACTTTGAAAAATGTATGAATTCATATCGTTTCCTTTTGACATGTAGGACATGTATCACTAAAACTTTGTTATCTCCTAAAATTCATACAACCGAAAAATATTTCCTGACGGCTAAACGTTGATATGCTGTATCAATCAATCAATTAATCCTTTATTTTCAAAGAGGATCGAATGTACTCGAACATAAGACATAATTTCTCGGAGCTGTTATCCATCACATCAGCCGTATATCCTAGATTAATACACGTGGTATTCTTAAGCGGTCACACCTCTAGGTAGTTACCAGGCGTGACGTTTCTTAACTTTTCTAAGCTTCCGGGAACCGGTTTTTCCAAGTAATATAGCCGTGAACATAGGACGTATCAAATCGAGAACTAGCCATTCAAGATGACGGCGGGTTCACAAGCTCTGACATTCGGTTAGATTTGAACTCAAATTACCTTAAAGTTAAAAGGTGTATTAACATGTTCAGGCTGAGTTTGAAGTATTTATTAGTGATAGTGTGTGGTTGTGATTTATTGGGAAATGCTTCTAGAATTTTTAATTGTTTTTTATATGTTTTTTTTTTTAATTATTTCACCCCAAACAAACTGAAGTCACATTCATATGCAAAGGGCTACATACTAAAAATGTGAGAAAAAACAGAGTAAAGGGCGGATGAATGAAATAAAAAAAAGAGGAAGGGCAGAAGATTCCAATTGTCGTTGCATATAATTTTTTTGAAGATTGATGAAAGTAAACGGAAGAGAGTTCCACAAATAAAAACTAAAGAGGCGGTTAGATTTAACTACTTTGAGGGTAAAATGGTGAAACCTTGAAACTAATCTAGTACCACGCATACATACATGTAATTGGAGCGGGAAGTGCGAGAAAATGAACTATCGGTATAGAAGAGGCGGTCGCATTTAGCTACTTTAACAGTAAATTGTTGGAACATAGATGTCACACCGGCATCACGCATACATTTCTCTGGTCGGGGCAACAGAATAAAAGAAAAACTCGTCAGAGCGGTGTTCATGAAAATAGTTTTAGAAAAGACAGAGGGAAGCCACTTAACGTTGGTGAGAAATTGACTGAAATCGAGATGCTAAGTCAGAATCGATTACATAACAGATCCTTCATTTTATTTTGTCAAGCACCTCAAAATGTATAGGAGAAGCACCCGATCAGATATAGCAACATTATCTAATGCACGGATGAATGGTTGATTTGTAAATATGCAGGATGAATTTTGACGTGAAAGATTTTTCCGTCACGCCCACACAAGACCCATCTTTCCTAACCGTAGATGCATCTACTGTTTCGATACTGTCGCTTCACTTCAAGTTACAGAAAAAACATAAGGCCAAGGGATCGCTGTGTGTTGAGCTTTGAATTCTAGTGTCAGCCATCAAAATTGAGAGTGTGTTTAAACAATTAAATATTTCCCTCCGTTCTATTATAATTTAAATAAACGAAATACTGATTATGAAGAGGAGTGCTTGGAGAACCTGATACTAACAGGCCAGATGGAGAAAAGGAGAGACGGGAAAAGAGCGTGTAACGTATTTAACTAGCCTGAATATGTGGATGGCAAAACGGGGATTGCGTGGTGTAACAGAAGATCTCGCGCTAAAAGCCACCAGGGACAGGGAGACGTGGAAGGCCATGATCGCCTACGTCCAGAACGGCACATAAATGAAAAAGATTATGGTTCACAGTGACTTGCTTTGGTTTGTTTTTCTTGAGCGTTCATATAAAATATCAAACGAAATTTCTTTTTTATACCTTAGATTTTACAGTGTCTTGTTAGATTAGTTGGTAGTAGAAATGTCAAAATATATATCTTGCTTGTCTAGTTTTACTGCAGTATTTGTTTAGTAAACTCACAAATATAAAATTTTTGAAGTGTAATTATATTTGTGCTAAAATTCTCAAATATATAGGTCGTAGTTGAAGACCTCAGTGCACATTATTCAATCTACCACGTACACAATATCAAATAACCCTCATTCGTTTCGTTTTTCTTTTATAGAAGGAAATTCTATTCACACAGCTTCTTTTCAGGAGCAGCTACTTTGAGCAACAGACTCCCAATAGGATGCTTTGCCGATCCATATAATCTTAACCTACTCGAATTAAACATTATCCTCATAAGTTGCAATTATTAGATCCCCGTCTTGTAAAGGGGTCCTGTATAAGTCAGTCAGTCAGTCAGTTATGTGCCATACGTGATACACACTTAGGTGATCATGTCTCGAAAGAGACATGAATGACTGGGCAGAAGATTTTCCCGCAGTAGGTTGCCATTACTTTCTGCAGGTTTTGAAGAAAACAGACAGTTGGTTAGCATTCCCCAATGACTTCTGAATTTAATTAAAATTATCTATATGATGAGACCTAATCGCATTTTTCGACATTTCTGGAAATTGATTGGTTGGGTGGGGCTAACATATGTGAGAAAATGTTTTTACCAATATTTTCTAAAAATATTTATTCGAAACTGATATCAGTCAATTATGAATAAGTCCTGAAACTTTCATCAAAATCAGACTATTATTTTATTTTTGCAAGAATTTCCAAATTAATGTGTTTTTCACAGTCAAAGAATACATTTGCGTAATATTACATTAGCTCCTGTTTTAATTCATGTTTTTTTTAATAACATTTTCTTTTTTTTATATTTTTTCACACAGAGTACCCTTTTGGATTTTAGTGGTTTTATTTTTTTTGCATGGGGTCAAATGATTTAAAACAAGTCTTATAACACACTAGACGTTAAAAGAATTTTTTATTATTGTGGGACTTAAATGTAAAAATAGAAAGAGGACAAAATAGTGAAATGGTTGGCAAGTATAAACTTGGATCCCATAATGAATATGGGAAAACTGGGTTTATTGGTACAAAGAAAATGGCCAAACAATAATCAACATAATCAAAAACCGGACAAACTGCTTAACCATCAAACTACTTAACCATCAACAAATGCTTTAAAAATGCAGTTTTGCACTTTAAAGCATACCCAAGTGTTGACTATGGGTGTAATTACTTTCAAGTTCTATCAAACTATGGGTAAAATTACAGAATAAATTCATCATGAAATTGTAAGTTTTGATATGCATTTCATATATTGAACAGATGTAGAGGCTCATCCCTTGTTCCCTGTTTAGGATGTGGTTTCCGGTTTTCTCTTTCCAATCTTTTACTCTTTTCCATTCTTTTACTCTTTTTTTTCTCAATTGGAGTAGATAGACAAAACTATCGCCCGGTTCACACTCGACCCAGGTCTATTGAACAGGTGTAGAGGCTCATCCCTTGTTCCTTGTTTAGGATGTGGTTTCCGGTTTTCTCTGTCCAATCTTTTACTCTTTTCCATTCTTTTACTCTTTTTTTTCTCAATTGGAGTAGATAGACTAAACTATCGCCCGGTTCACACTCGACCCAGGTCTATTGAACAGGTGTAGAGGCTCATCCCTTGTTCCCTGTTTAGGATGTGGTTTCCGGTTTTCTCTTTCCAATCTTTTACTCTTTTCCATTCTTTTACTCTTTTTTTTTCTCAATTGGAGTAGATAGACTAAACTATCGCCCGGTTCACACTCGACCCACGTCTATTGAACAGGTGTAGAGGCTCATCCCTTGTTCCCTGTTTAGGATGTGGTTTCCGGTTTTCTCTTTCCAATCTTTTACTCTTTTCCATTCTTTTACTCATTTTTTTTCTCAATTGGAGTAGATAGACTAAACTATCGCCCGGTTCACACTCGACCCAGGTCTATTGAACAGGTGTAGAGGCTCATCCCTTGTTCCCTGTTTAGGATGTGGTTTCCGGTTTTCTCTTTCCAATCTTTTACTCTTTTCCATTCTTTTACTCATTTTTTTTCTCAATTGGAGTAGATAGACTAAACTATCGCCCGGTTCACACTCGACCCAGGTCTATTGAACAGGTGTAGAGGCTCATCCCTTGTTCCCTGTTTAGGATGTGGTTTCCGGTTTTCTCTTTCCAATCTTTTACTCTTTTCCATTCTTTTACTCATTTTTTTTCTCAATTGGAGTAGATAGACTAAACTATCGCCCGGTTCACACTCGACCCAGGTCTATTGAACAGGTGTAGAGGCTCATCCCTTGTTCCCTGTTTAGGATGTGGTTTCCGGTTTTCTCTTTCCAATCTTTTACTCTTTTCCATTCTTTTACTCATTTTTTTTCTCAATTGGAGTAGATAGACTAAACTATCACCCGGTTCACACTCGACCCACGTCTATTGAACAGGTGTAGAGGCTCATCCCTTGTTCCCTGTTTAGGATGTGGTTTCCGGTTTTCTCTTTCCAATCTTTTACTCTTTTCCATTCTTTTACTCATTTTTTTTTCGCAATTGGAGTAGATAGACTAAACTATCGCCCGGTTCACACTCGACCCAGGTCTATTGAACAGGTGTAGAGGCTCATCCCTTGTTCCCTGTTTAGGATGTGGTTTCCGGTTTTCTCTTTCCAATCTTTTACTCTTTTCCATTCTTTTACTCATTTTTTTTCTCAATTGGAGTAGATAGACTAAACTATCGCCCGGTTCATACTCGACCCACGTCTATTGAACAGGTGTAGAGGCTCATCCCTTGTTCCCTGTTTAGGATGTGGTTTCCGGTTTTCTCTTTCCAATCTTTTATTCTTTTGCATTCTTTTACTCATTTTTTTTCTCAATTGGAGTAGATAGACTAAACTATCGCCCGGTTCACACTCGACCCACGTCTATTGAACAGGTGTAGAGGCTCATCCCTTGTTCCTTCTTTAGGATGTGGTTTCCGGGTTCCTCTTTCCAATCTTTTACTCTTTTCCATTCTTTTACTCTTTTTTTCTCAATTGGAGTAGATAGACTAAACTATCGCCCGGTTCACACTCGACCCACGTCTATTGAACAGGTGTAGAGGCTCATCCCTTGTTCCTTCTTTAGGGTGTCGTTTCCGGGTTCCTCTTTCCAATCTTTTACTCTTTTCCATTCTTTTACTCTTTTTTTTTCTCAATTGGAGTAGATAGACTAAACTATCGCCCGGTTCACACTCGACCCACGTCTATTGAACAGGTGTAGAGGCTCATCCCTTGTTCCCTGTTTAGGATGTGGTTTCCGGTTTTCTCTTTCCAATTTTTTACTCTTTTCCATTCTTTTACTCATTTTTTTTCTCAATTGGAGTAGATAGACTAAACTATCGCCCGGTTCACACTCGACCCACGTCTATTGAACAGGTGTAGAGGCTCATCCCTTGTTCCTTCTTTAGGATGTGGTTTCGGGGTTCCTCTTTCCAATCTTTTACTCTTTTCCATTCTTTTACTCATTTTTTTTCTCAATTGGAGTAGATAGACTAAACTATCGCCCGGTTCACACTCGACCCAGGTCTATTGAACAGGTGTAGAGGCTCATCCCTTGTTCCCTGTTTAGGATGTGGTTTCCGGTTTTCTCTTTCCAATTTTTTACTCTTTTCCATTTTTTTACTCTTTTTTTTCTCAATTGGAGTAGATAGACTAAACTATCGCCCGGTTCACACTCGACCCACGTCTATTGAACAGGTGTAGAGGCTCATCCCTTGTTCCCTGTTTAGGATGTGGTTTCCGGTTTTCTCTTTTCCAATCTTACTCTGACGTAGGCCCCTGCGCATCAGTGGCGTTATCGCCTTGCTTGGGATGATATGATTAAAAAACACAAAACAGAAATTACGTTTTGACGTAATAAACTCTGGCGTCAATTTATGCCTCGCACTGACGAGAGAAAAAAGTTTTTCTATTTCTAAATGAACCTTTTAGAACCTGTTAGAAACAATTTTATTTAGCTTGAGCCTTTTTCCTTCAGACTATGCTGTTTTTTTTCAGCGATTTTGTTGGATATACCTATACGTATCACGTATTCTCTACCTGAAGTATTGCTTCTACATCATGGCTGGATCTGTATAATCCTCTGTTTACAGCCGAGACAGATTTCAAAATCGTTTATGCACCCCTGTGGGTAATTGATTATTTTACACCCTGCAACCATTTTCTTACAAATAAAATTTGCAAAGATGTTCCTAATTCATCGCTATTTCCATGGCAAATATTCTGAGTTTGAGTTACATCAATTCAAACCTAATTATAGCTAACACCTGCCATCCATGTACATAGGGATGAATCAAGCCTCTCTAAATACTCTGTCATAATTTCAATGGAAAATGTTCTGACGTTCAGATATTTGACAGCAAAACCCCGCCATATCATGCACACACTGAGAAAGAATATCCATTCTGAAAGTTTCTACACGTTAGCCGCTGCTTTGTTGAAGTGACTCCCGAGAGTATATTTCCCCAATCACTACAATATTAACCTCTTCAATCCATGGTTAAATATTATCTTTCCTACGTATTCTTATAGTTTGCACTTATTGTATTATACTCTTACGTACATACAACAAGCTCATTCAGTAAAATACTACCTTGAGTGGCTCTTCAGAATTAGAATGGATGAACATTAGTAAAACAAAGAAAAATAAAAAGAGGAATCGTTTTTATGTAGTATGCTCTCAGACATACCTTGACTCATTTGTTAATATCAGGCTCTTTATGATGTGTCTAAGATTTTGACAAATTATCATAGTGGAATGTTTTTATATTTTTCACGTGAGGTTTAAACGCTTATCGGTCGATAGTTACAGGGGCTTTTTTATTTGTTATCCCTTTAAATGATTAAATAGTTAATCTCTGATATTCTAATTCATTCGTGTCATCCTGGCTCGGATTAATTACCGTCTAAATGAGCGCGCCATTATCATGAGTGGCACGTTCGGATCTCTAATCTTGTTGAGACGTACACGCGAATGAATGTGCGAAATCTTTCATTTGTTTCACACATGTGTTTCTATGTAGGAAAAAAGGAGAGAATGCTAATTTTCTTCTTAGACCGACTTCCTCCTTGAACGATACATTGGCTAGGTTTCATTCAGGTGATATTAAGAAGTAAAACTTTTATCTTTTTAAGGAGTTCGACTAAATTAGATTTTCTGATCCTTGACAGTGTATGGGAAATCTCTGAATTTGGTCCCATCATTCAGTCAGTTAAGTGCCATACGTGATACACGCTTGGGCGATCATGTCTCGAAAGAGACATGACTGACTGGGCAGAAGATTATCCCGCAGTAGGTTGCCATTGCTTTCTGCGGTCGGCTGATTGCCAACCAAGGCTATAGAACCCAATCTGTCTGTTATTTGACTCATAGCTAGAAAGGGAAGATATGTATTATATTATTATATAGTAATAAGTAGGGGATCAGTTTATTACTTAATAACAATATAAAAATGATCCCCCACTTTATGCCCAGTAGAGGCCTTAATCATATGTTCAACTATTATATTCTGTCAGTCAGTTAAGTGCCATATGTGATACACGCTTGGGCGATCATGTCTCGAAAGAGACATGACTGACTGGGCAGAAGATTATCCCGCAGTAGGTTACCATTGCTTTCTGCGGTCGGCTGATTGCCAACGAAGGCTATAGAACCCAATCTGTCCTGTTATTTAACCCATAACTGGAAGGAAGATACGGATTAATACCTTTCCCAAGGGTATTTGCGCGTAAGTGAATACAATGGATCCAACTGGAATTCGAACTCGCCACCCCGGTTACAGTTCCTTATTTTAAAATTTCATTAGATATACCCCACGAAGAAAAGTTCTGCTGCGTTTTTCATTAGTAATTCTGTTTCGTATTTCATCTTTTAAATTTATTATCAATCGTCTTTAATAAGATTTGATCGAACAGCTGGTTACTTAAGATGACTGGCACCATCATGTCTCTTCCGACATTGATTTTCCAAAATGTCTCCACCTATTCAAGCTATATTTCAATGTTCTAAAATTAAGAAGTTATATAAACATTAAGAGAACACTAATTTATTTTTTAAGATATTATTAGCTTTATATTTTATAATAACAAAATACACAAACATAATTAAAAGGAGACAAAAAAGAAAAACACATAAAATTTGTTTAATGTGCAATAATAATAATAATAATAATAATAATAATAATAATAAGTCTGGTAAAATGAACATCAAAAGAGGTATATTTCAATGTGACGCTTTGTCTCCCTTACTATTCTGCATATCATTAATAGCACTAACCAGTCAACTTAACAAGACAGAATGGCGTTAAAACAAGTATCGTACCAATGATAGTGGGTACAGATGGAATGACAAAACATGGAACAAAAAGACATTGAAAGAATCCCTGGAAACACCAGCTTAAGAGATATACAAAAACTAAGGAGGACTTTGTCTATGTAACGATATGGATGTTAAGGAGATATGCAAAAACATGAAATGGAGCCATAACAACACACCAGAACCTGCCTTAGGTCTTCCTGCAGACATGGTAGGTAGTGCAACCATAGCAGAAATCAAATTATAATGAAAAATAAAACAATAATAATAATAACTACATAATGAGTTAACCGGCTTGAGGTCGATTGAGGAAATTATATTTGTGTAAAAAATAAATGATTAAAAATAGAAATATCAAGTAGAAAAAACCCATTCAGTTTTAAAGCCAGTTTTTCCGTTTACATAAGGAAGGTTATTTTGTGATGATGAATATAGTTTTCAAAAACTTACAAATTATAATTTAAACGTCATATATGCCTTATTTTGTATTTCTTTGATAGGTTGATATGACACAAGGCAGAAACTATTAGAGTATTAAAATCGTTAGCACATAAACCTATCCCCAAAAATTTACTCGAAATAATAGATTTTTCATAACTGAAGTCCAGATATTAATATGTAATACTCAACTACACTATAGTTATTCTTTTCTACACTGTGTCCCCACAGGATGTGACCGATGATGTCTCTCCACGTCTATCCTTTGTAAACATTAGTAACGTTTATTTATTTATTTTCTCTCCTATTCCTCTTTCCGCCAACCATATATACAAGCATGTTAGGTAAGTGACTTGCAGGCAATGTCTGATTCTCTTAACTTCTGTATATTCTTCCCAATCCTTTCTTTTAATTGACTCTTACTGATTCTCTGCATGAAAATGCTTTTGGTTTCCATTTTCTTTAAAAAGCTGTCACTCATTAAATTATCTGACCATCCTATCCTCAGCATCTTATTGCAAAACAAAATTTCTGCTCCGACAATCTTTGTGGGAATTGTCCAAACTTTGCTGCCATGCAGAAAAATTGGTATCAGAGCCATTTCTTTGATTCTAACGATATTTTTCTGTTTATTTATACTTAGTTTCGTCTTTGAAACCTATCTTTTGGTATTCTACTTTGACTTGGGATTTTATAAGTACCTTTTTTTTTTTGCACATCTACTCAAAGCATAATATTGCAGTTCAGCATTTTAAAAATCTTATTTGCATTTAGTTTAAACTCTTCTTGTTCTTGGGTTAAGTTTATATATTTTTATTTTCAATTTTATTTCTAATTTGAAGTTTTGTTCTTTCACTTTTTTAATTAAATCTCCTGTGGTTTAATTTTTTAAAAGTTTAAAATATTTGAAATTATTGTTTTTCTTATTTTAACCATTTTTATATTTTCTAATATTTTTCTACTTTTTCTTCCCTCCTCCTTCGTTGTCGGTGATTTTTTATGTCTTTTACTTTTTTAGAAGGAAATTTTATTTTAATTTTTATTTTATTTTTATTTTTTTACGTGCAATTTTTGTTTAGTAGTATTTTTGTTCTTTCATCTAAACTTATTTATAAATGGAACTTTATGTGTATCTTTGTCCGTTACCTATAGATTCCGAAACGGCTGAACCGATTTACTTGAAAATTTACACAATTGTACTAGAAGCGTCTGCGAGTGTTCTTAGCTAGATTTTGTGTCGAGGAACCCCCGATAAATATCGATAATCGAAAAAATCTGGTTATAGAAGGAGCGGTCCAATTTTAATCAAATTTCATACACTCATAGACGAAGGCATAAGAACCGATATTCAGAAGTTTCATGGTTGCAGTTCTTACAATAGTGCAGAAAATTGATTATATATATATATATATATATATATATATAAAGAAAGATCTTTGTGTGTGTGTCTGTTTATCTGACTGTATGTACTTTATACAAATTTTTATCCGATTCTCACTAAACTTCACAGAAATATTCTTTAGGCTGAATCTGAGCTCCAGGACCATAGATTAATTTAAAAGCTTTCATTACACCCGAGCAACGCCGGGCTATACTGCTAGTATATATATATATATATATATATATATAAGGTGCGATTGATAAATTGTCGCAATTATTTTATTATTTATTATTACACACACACACACACACACACACACACACACACACACACACATATATATATATATATATATATAAAAGACAATATGTTTATGTGTTTGTTTATCTGCCTGTATGTCTGTACTTTTTCAGCCCTTTTATTTTAGTTTTTGCTTTGGGTTTGGCTCTAAGTAGGTATAATTATAGTTCTTAGTCTCAGCCATGATACCATTTACTCAGAAGACTTATTTAGCATTCAAAAGTCAGTTTACGACGAAAAAACCTTATTTGATATCGATACCAAGAAATCAAAAATTGATTTACAGCCATTCATTTTTCTTTCAGTCTATGATTTCGCTTTAACTGGAAACAACTATTGCGTTTTAAACTTCGTGCCAACGTCCAAAAAAGTCTGAACTCCAGGACCATGGATTAGTTTTAATGCTTTCATTACACCCGAGCAACGCCGGGCTATACTGCTAGCCATTATGAAATTAAATCTCTTGTGGTTTAATTCTTTATTAACAAAGGGCTTTATTTTATTTTATTTTATGTTTTTGCCTGGTTTAACAATTTTTATCTGTATATTTTTTATTGCATTACTTCCATTACTTCACTTTTATTGGGAAATTTTTAGAAGTGATTTTTATTTTCTGTTCTTGTTCCTTTGCTAGAATTAATTTATAACAACTAGATAAAGCAAGAGCTTATACCTCAACGCTTCATCAGGGGTATGATCAAGTTGTTAGGCAAAAACAAGAATGGTGGAGATTGGATAAGTATCTATCGTCCTTTGACGATGTTAAATTTATAATTGAAAATTTTGGATAGCCAATTGCAGACTGTCTTGTCTAGTCTGATTGACTCTTAGCAGTCTTCTCCTATAAAGAGCTGACTTAGAGTGGCATTTTGAAGCCAATTAGGTATCAGAACATTGGGGATACTCTATTATACAGATTGAACCTTGCCCGTACTACGTTAGTTTAGGTTTATTTAGCATATAGTTAAATTTATCTAGGTTATATACGGTCATTTCTCTCCTTTTTTGTCTCCACTTTCCTTAGTTTAATTCCCTATCCTCTCTCCCGTAAAGTGACCACAAATGTTAGTTCCCTCGTGGGTGTTGAGAACTTTTCGTTTTTCCAGTATTTTTCGTATTTCATTGTTATTTCACGACGCCTTTTAGTATTTAGTGAGCGATTTTGTTTTTACGTTATCTATTGTCTTCGTCACGTTGATTCTCTGTTTAATTTTGTGAATCCCCCCCACTCTCTTTTTTTCTGTTGTAGTGAGACTACAATGAGTCTTCTCAGTCAAATGTTGAACTGACGGTAGCGCCATCTACCTCGGTATGGACCAGGACTATGAAATAAAAGTAGACGCCTTATACTACGAGCACATGCGCTTAGAATACGGGCCGTTAACAATGAAAACGAGTTGGTCTCCATACCGTAGGCCATAAACGTAATTGCTTCAAAGTCGATCTCGCTGCTGACTTGTCATGTGTAAAAGCGCAAATTTATTGAGATCAGCAAGAAAACAATGACGGAGGTTCTAATAAGCGTAAAGATTATCACGAAATTTTTGACAAGACGCTTGAATGCGATGTGGGACGTGGTGTTACTAGGTTCAAATTAGGAAGCGAAATCGTTGATTTACAGTGTTCTAATGACGAGGAATGTACGGCTCTAGACGGAGTAATATGGACACAAGAAAAACACGAGTGATTGTCCATGCTGTCCCACTGGAAATTTCTGATCATCTGGGCTGTTATTTCACCCAGTTCGGAGCAGTAGAGGTTATCCAGAGCGTCCAACAAAGCAGACTATCGACGGAAGATGTCGGTCTGCAGGTTGTCCTGAACTGACAGAATTTTAACAGCATTCAATATATTTTATTATGTCGGGACAGGGAGATGTTTGTTGCTGCAGAGGACCGAAGACTTTACTGTTAGACGTGTGGTGCCTCGAGGCACTTAGCGAAAATGGGCCCCGGGAAGAATCCGGTGTCGGAACCAGCAGCTCCGGTGGCCAAAGAATCTACCATTGTCCTCAGGTGCGCACTTTCTTGGACTATGTTGATGAGTTGACAGCTTGTATCACTCTCGAACAGCTAGTGTCCATCGATCTCGTGTACGCGTGTGATAATGTATCGCCCCCATATTTTAGAGTGAAACGAATGGAGTTTTTCGCGTTCCTGGCCGTAACGCGAATGTGATATGGACGTCGCTGATGAAGGGAATCGTGCGATATGAACGTCATTCTTATCAGCATCTTAGATTCTCTAAGCATCAGCTCAAAATGAAGATCATATCTGATAAAAACCGTTTGATATCGACAGATCTCAACAGAAGTTGGGTAACTGTAGCAAGTTTGGTTCGAATGAATGAGGCTATTCTTGATTTTTTTAAAAAATTACTTATGTTGGAACGGGGCGATTTCCTGCAAACACTCTCTTAGTTAAGTTAGATTTCTTTTGTGTACCTAGTTAATGTAAGTATATATTGTTCCTAGCATGGCCATATCCGTGCAATCATAGTGAAAAACCGGGCAAGGAAAAATGTCTTCGTCAGAAATCAAACTAAACAATTTACGAAGAAAGAAAGAAAGAAAAACGAAGAAAACATCCGAATGAACGCAGTAAAAATCTGTTTATTAATTTTGGGAGAAAAGACAAAGACTGGTTATACTCAGAAAGTCCGAACCTGATTTCCTGCGCTCGTTCACGTTCTGTGCCTAATTTCTATTGTAATAGCCCGAAAAATCCGCAGTAATCATAGTTTCTGGAAACGGATGACACTGATGACGTCATCACTGTCAACTAATAAATCCGGCAATTTTCTCTGCGACCGGTGTTTTTAGCATCAGCTACGTCCCTGCCTGTTCCCCGTTTTCTCTTTTGTTGTGATCCAAGTCGAGATTCCCAACCTCCCCAATTTGTTTTTGGCCCGGCTTTTTATCTTGACTGGGTCTGTGTTTGAGTTTTTCCATTCCATTATTTAATTTATCCTTTCCTTCTCCCTTAGCAATTGTGCTAATTGATTTCGCCGTTTGACGGAATACAGCAACCAATCGGAATTTTTGTTGGGTGGATGGGTCTTACTAACATTTTTTAATTTTAGTTTGAATACTTTGTTATATTTCAGCTTGTTTTGTGTATTTCATACCCTCTCCGTTTGTCATATAAAATTTTAAAATATATTTTGTAATATATTGTATATATCAATAAAATTTTTATCTCCTGTAAATATGTGGTATTATGGTATATGTGAGATTGTAAGATGATGGAGAGTTGTTGTAGTAAATAAAAAAATTGTTAGGAACGATTGGGTCATGAATGTTAGGTATAGGATAGACAGTGTAAACCAGCCTCAACCCACCCGTTTTCGTTCTTGAGCCACATTTTTTGCATTTATACAATAATAAATATTCTATTACGTCATGCGTAACGGCGTATCGACTACTGAAACTGCGACATATACCAAACATAACAAAAACAAAAATATCTTTTTTTTAATCATATCGCTCCGAGTAAGGCGGTAACGCCACTGATATGCAGGGGGCTACATAAGAGAACAAGATTAGGAAACTGAAGAGAAGGACAAATCAGTTAGAAAGGAGCAAGATAAGGATGGGAATACAGGTGTGATGACAGTTGCAAAGGTGGGGAGAAAGGAAAGGATATACAGGGCGCTGTGGAAAGAATTAGGGTAATGTCGTTAAGAGATGAGTATTGACCTTGCATTTAAATTCCTGGAGGTTGTAGCCGTCAGGAAAGCAAGAATAAGGAAGCGAGTTCCACAGGCGGGAAGTGAGAGAGAAGCTGCAGGAGTAGAATTGTCGTCTGCATTTGGTTGATTTAACAGTGAATGGGTGAAACCCAGATGCCAGTCTGGTTGTACGAGTAAACACCTGTTGCAGAGGCACCAGTGACTTAAGTTCGTTGGAGCAGAAGCCATGGAAGTATTTATAGAACAGACACAGGGAACCCACATCTCGTCGGTGGTGAGTCAAATGAAACTGCATAAGGTGCTACCTAAGAGTTGTTCCTATTTTATGCTAGTTTTGCTTGTCAGGTTAGCAAAGATATTTAGAATAACTTAAATTACGTATATTCTCTTTAATTTATCAGCAACAGTATCTGATAAAAATATCGAATTAAATTCTGAATGCATTTGTTTGGGTGCAGGTTCTGATAATAAAAGTATAAATGCTTCAATTTTTCTTTTTGGAGACACTTTCATAATTCTCTTTATCACAGAGAAATTCCCTATTTAACAAGCAAACTTATGGCGTCATATTATCTGGACCCACGAGGCGTGACTTGCTAGCATGAAAATATCTTTAGATATATTCTCTAACAAATATTACTTTAATTCTAGATGTAACGGTAGATTATTTTTTTTAAAAATCCTGTGCGTTGCAGTGCAGTGGATATTGACTCGGAACGACAAATCTGGGAGCAAAGTTCGAATTCCAGTTGAATTCATGGTATTCACTTACGCACAAATACCCTTGGGAAAGGTATTAATACGTCTCTTCCCTCCAGCTATGGGTCAAATAATAAGACAAATTGGGTTTTATATCATTTTTCACAAAAAGAAATGGTAACCTACTGCGGGATAATCTTCTGCCCAGTCAGTCATGTCTACAAAGAGTCATGATCGCCCAAAGCGTGTATCAAGTATAGCACTTAACTGACTGACTAAATATAATAGTTGGAAACATGGTTAAGGCTTCTGATCCCCCACTAATTATTACATAATAATATAATACATCACTTCTCCCTCTACATATGAGTCAAATAACAGGACAGATTGGGTTCTATAGCCATGGCTGGCAACCAGTCTAACGCAGAAAGCAATGGCAACCTACTGCAGGATAATCTTCTGCCCACTAAGTCATGTCTCGAAAGAGACATGATCGCCCAAAGCGTGTATCACGTATGGCACTTAACTGACTGACTGAATGATTTATATTTATTATTTGTCTGGTAAAAACTCTAATATTCTAATTGTCTGTTTAATTGCGAACGAATTTTACAAAAACGCCAACAGCTTCCATTAATTTCATGAAGAAACTTTCATTAAAAAATGGAAAATCTCACCCCATTTAACAAATCTTTGCTGATCCGAAGTGAATGAGAATGGGTTGCACCCCTTCGGAATATATATGCGTAAGTTTTGGCATAAAATAAAAAAAAAAAACCCTAAATAAATACGAAAACAGGCAGTACAGTTGCGACTGTAGAGAAGTCTCAATCTGCTGGGTTAATCTTTATCATCCACCATTAGGTAACGTAGTTCCAGCACAGAGAAAAATTATAAGGTGGCGAATCTAATATTGCAAATCTATTTTGGCTTCCTGTCTCTTTCTCTCACTCTTTTTGATGCCTGCAAGAAACGATGTGTGAAAAATCACTCCCATTGAATTAGTGATGAAAAAGAAACATGAACAAATATGTCCTTTGTTGTTTCAGTCTGTGTTGGACACATTATGCAAATGCTGATAGACAGTTGAAAACTAGAGAAGACACAATGTAATATATTTACTTGATTTTTTTTAAAACTCTATGTAACATTTTTTTTTAATATGCAAGATTTATATTTTTGGATGAGTAACTCATTATTGATTTAAATGTCTGAGATTGAATTCTTGTTCAAAATTATTTCGCTTTTATATTATATAAAGAATCATAAATTGTTATCTTTGACAAAGTATTTTGTTTACAAAAAGAATAACATAGGTAGATTACAATTAATAAAGTACGAATCTGAAATTTAAATTTGTCGTAAACAAACTAACACTATATTTATATAAATTTATTTAAAATTTAAAAGGTAAAAAGTGGGATAGCGACAAGAATAAATAATTATTTTATTTATTTTGTTTTATCTCTATTCTTTCTTGAACATCGGATATTCCTTCCAGACAAAAGTTCGAAAAATAGATTTGTTCATTCATATGAGAAAAATGGATTACAACCCTCCTTCTATCGTTTACACACACACACACACACACACACACACACACACACACACACACACACACACACACACATATATATATATATACATACACACACACACACACACACATATATATATATATATATACACACACATACACTAACACACACACACACACACACACATATATATATATATATATATGTGTGTGTGTGTGTGTGTGTGCAAGTTTAATTAAAAATGAGACAAGCTGATGTGGTAAATGTTCTTATATAATTTTTCAAGTGTTCATATAACTCTTTTTCTTTTCATAACATGAACTGTATAAAAATTGTCTGAATGTTTTCGTCGTGGACCCTGTATAAGGTCCAGCAAGAATAACACAGAACAACCAAATAAGAAATAACGAATATATATTAACCACGGCAAAATACAACACTTTGAACTTTGTTAGTAGAACGATAATACGGGGTAGTGTGTAATACTATGATTCGACCCTAGAACTGGGACTCGTAATGGTCGTTCCGGTAGTAGTGTTCGTAGACGACTCTCGGCTGTGGTCAGGGAGTTCTCCTCAGGCTATTTACTAGCTACCCCGAGACTGTTTGCTCTCATCTCTTGTGAGGGGAGGTATATATACTGGTTGAAAGAGTTCATCCGTTGTGGGTAATGCCGCAATGACAGTTTTATTTATCTAAGCACTTTCAGCTACACTTTTAACCATTATCAAGGATGAATTTTATTCTACTTTTAACTGCTAAATATATGGATTGTTTTATGTATGTATCTAGAGTTACAAGAATGTTATACTTTCCAAATACAGGTAATATTGCTGAGTGTTGTCTTTTTTCTTTTAATTAATAATATTTTGATTATTTTTAACCAATATTTATACATGGATTATGCTATGATATTTGTATTATCAACGAGTATGTTTCAACTAGTCTCATGTGCATTTAAGTGTGATCTAATCCCACCACATAATTTCATTA
>JBBBDQ010001003.1:4232500-4317500 GCA_037127315.1 Ascarosepion bandense | reverse complement strand
CTGTTGTATCTTTTTGTGTCTGACGATTTTTTGGGCTGCGAAATACGTATTACCCATGAAATTGTATAATATCTAAAACTATTTTCTAAATTATATTACTCTGTTAAATTAAATAAATAAGTTTAACATTGAGTTCTTTTGAGTTCGTCTCTATCGGAATTTACCTGACCAAGTATTCTAATATATATATATATATATATATATATATATATATATATATATATATATATAAGTGTGTGTCAAGGACATTAGGCATGTGTGTGTGTTTCTATAGTACGGGTTTTAAGTAAGAAATGTACATATGTGTATATGTGCCATGTATTTTTCAAAAACTTAATGTTGGCGGAAATTCAAATCGAGAAATAAATTTACTCTTAAAATATCGTGTCAATATAATATTTTCGTATATTTTATAATATTTTCGTATATTTTATAATATTTTTGTATATTTTATAATATTTTCGTATATTTTATAATATTTTCGTATATTTTATAATATTTTCGTAGTATTTATCGTCCATTTTCCCATCAACTTACGATTTCAAAAAAATTCTATAATAGAAGATTTTTAATTATCGAAAATGCGGGTTATTCTTAATCAGTCTTGGATTGGTCGCCATCTATAGTGGGGGTGGAACTGTCTAAGCATCCTTCATCAATAAGGATACAAACACATACTCTAAACTTAGTGCTGTGAGATCTCCTTTTTGTAAATGATGATGGACTCGTCTCAGTGTACATATAATCTTGCAATAGAGAGAACGAGGAGAGAGTATTTGTAGAGATCCGTGCCAGTTATCAAAGAGTACATGAACTGATACGTATGTTAACGAGAGATACCAAACTTACCCAGAGACTACCGCATCAGAAGTCAAGCTAGCTCTGAGCACCACTCAGGTAGAATAATATACACGGATATACTATTTCCAACGACTTCACTTCAAGACTTGTATATATTTATTTCTACTAATAGTATTCCTGAATTGACTAACCCGCGTTCCAGTTTGTATATTACGTTCAATATAACCTACTTTTCTATCTCCATATCTGTTTTTGGTGTTTATTATTTTGTGTGGTTTCTCACCGGAATCCACAACACTTTCATTCCCTAAGAACTAAGTAAATGTACTCATGTCTTTTTACGTTGTATATATTGATTTCTACTAATAGTATTCCTGAATTGACTAACCTGTGTTTCCTGTTTGTATATCTTGTTCAATATAAGTTACATTTTCTATCTCCATATCTGTTTTTGTTATTTATTATTTTGTGTGGTTTCTCACCCGGAATCTACAAAACTTTCATTCCCTAAGAACTAAGTAAATGTAATCGTGCCTGTTTACGTTGTATATATTGATTTCTACTAATAGTATTCCTGAATTGACTAACCCGCGTTCAAGTTTGTATATTACGTTCAATATAACCTACTTTTCTATCTCCATATCTGTTTTTGGTGTTTGTTATTTTGTGTGGTTTCTCATCCGTAATCTACAACACTTAGCGAACCACTTTCGTACAATTCTGCCAGCTAAATCACTTTCACAATACACAGCACATATCTTTTTTCTTGCTTGCGAGGTATTTTTGCCTTAACGGTAATAAAAAAAAACATTAAATGTCCAAAATGCACTTTACATGCGTTATATACGTACACTAACGGCCATATTTATTAACACCTCCCCAGGTTCTTTTTAAAAGGAATGATGTATTTCAAATTAAATTTAAGAAAGTAACAGATTCGGAAAGGCAGCTCAGTGTTCAGAACTAGAAAAGGCAATTAAAGATGTTAGACTTGGTAAAGAAGCATAACTAAACGACTGAGAAAATTCTGCACAGAAAAGTCCCATATTCTTTCCTAAAATATCAATATTTCTGAGCTAGAAAATACAAGCTGGTTGAATGAGTAACACAGGAACAAAACGGCAACAAACTATTCATCGTGCCACAATAATACATTTTCAATACAAAGGCGATGAAAAAGCTAAAGAAGAATTAAATAAAACATACCAAAGTTATATGGAACGGCGGAGCGACGAGCAAGGCTGTGCGCATGCAGGATACGAACCAGGAAGAGTCCCTGAAGATCCCGCCAAAAAGAAAACTCTACTCACGTAGCTTTATCACGTTGCCGAGAGTGGATAATGAGAGTAATGCGTGATAAAAAAGCAATTAAAGCTAAAGAAGCATAATCTATGCTAGAAAACACAAAGAATGAAAGAGAAGGGAAAAAATAAAATAAAAACAATAACAAGAAGAGGACGTCGCAGCGAGACTAGAGGTAAAAAGTTAAAAAAAGAAAAAGAAAACGGTGTCCGATGAATTTGTCCTTGAAGATCGAAGGTCCATGCTACAAACGTGATACTAGTATTCATGAAATTTTTTTCAAAACATTTTACTTAAATTCCTTTGGAAGGTTCAATCAATCAAGTGTCATACGTGATAGACACTTTGGGCGATCATGTCTCTTACTAGACATGAGTGACTGGGCAGAAGATTATCCCACAGTAGGTTGCCATTGTTTTCTGCGGTAGACAGGTTGCCAGCCAAGGCTATCGAACCCAATCTAACCTATTATTTAACCAATAATAAGAAGAAAGAGACGGATTACTACCTTTCCCAAGGGTATTCGTGCGTAAGTGACTGCAAGGAATTCAATTGGAATTCGAACTCAGCTCCTCGATTTCGAAGGTTAACTGGTAAATTATTCCCTTTTCCCTTCTATTTACATGCGTTAGCCTTTACTGAATGGCATCTCATTGACGACCGAGTAAGCCTCCGGGTGAATAACTGTTCTCACCTGCTCAGTCGTATCTCATCTTATGTCTTGTTAAATGGTACAATGTCACTAGTTCTCGACATATTCAGAATGGTTAAATATGTTCCAAATAGATTTTACAGAATGCGTAGGTTAACGCAAAATGGCACACCTTACCGTAATAGTAAGCCAAAGCCGTTTGTATCCTGTGGGTATATACTTTTGACAATTATGGTAGTTTAATTACTTGATATTGTATAGAAAATGAACGAAGACTGTCAATACTGTTGTAACAGAAGGAATACACTTGCTTTTGCTTTATCGCTTGGCGAACTGTCTTTAGCATATGAAGATAAGCTATTAGGTGTTTATGGAAAATGTCTTGCTGATCTGCTAAAGACAGCCTTCGCTGTCTCTCGCTATGAAACAATCAGTATGGCAAATGCCATATGTAATACACTCTCGGGCGATAGTGTCCATTTCGAGACACGACTAACCACATGCTTTCCCAAAAAGTAGGTTGCCATTACTTTCTGCGGTAGACGGGTTGCTAACCAAGGCTGTTGAATCCAATCTGTCGCGATATTTAGGACATAGCTGGAGGGAAATTAGACAGATTAATAACCTTGCTAAAGGTATTTGCGCGTAAGTAAATGTAAGGAATTCAACTGGAATTCGAACTCGGCTCTCCGATTTCTCGTTCCGAGCCGCTATCCACTGCACCACAACGCACATATGCTTTGTCATAATATCTCTACACTGAGTTAAAAACAAAAGAAAATTATCCGTCGTTTATTCAGTGGGCGCTGCATTGATCCATTGGTGACTGAGGAATTTTCGATGGACGATAAGAAACCAGAGACGACACGCAACGCAACACAGAACTCACATTTTATCTTTTAACTTGCAATATTCTGACGTATTCGTACAATTATATGAAGTGTAATCCATTAAATAAAAAGACAACTAGTAATCTGATTTAATGAGCAAAATAAAATAAAAATCTTATATATTGCTATGCTGATTGTCGCAGAAACTTACTCAAACATTCCCACCAATAGAGGATTGGCGCTTCATAATTTAGATCCTCACTGTACAAAATATGAAAATGGCTATGCCGAGAACAGGTACTAATCTAATCTTATTTATAAATGGAACTTTGTCTGTGTGTGTGTGTATGTGTGTGTCTGTGTCTGTGTGTCCCCGTTACCTATAAACTCCGAAACGGTTGTACCGATTTTCTTGAAAATTTAGAAAGTTGTAATATAATCGTCTGCGAGTGTTCATAGCTAGGTTTTGTGTCGAGGTACCCCCGATAAATATCGAAAATCGATAAACGAAAAAATCATGTTATAGAAGAAGTAGTCCGATTGGAAAGGTATTAATCCATTTCTTCCCTCCAGTTATGGGTTAAATAACAGGACAGATTGGGTTCTATAGCCTTGGCCGGCAACCAGTCTACCGCAGAAGGTAATGGCAACCTACTGCGGTATAATCTTCTGCCCAGTCAGTCATGGCTCTTTCGGGACATGATTGCCCCAAGCGTGTATCACTTGACTGAGTGAGTCCGATTTTAATCAAATTTGATACACTCATAGACAAAGACATAAGAAACAATATTCAGAAGTTTCAAGGTTGCAGTTTTTACAATAGTGCAGAAAATTGATAATATATATATATATATATATATATATATATATATATATATAAAGCAAGATGTTTGTGTGTGTGTCTGTTTATCTGTCTGTATTTTTTCAGCCCTTTTATTTTAGTTTTTGCTTCGTGTTTGGCTCTAAGTAGGTATAATTGGAGTTTTTAATATCAGCCATGATACCATTTACTCAGAGGACATTTTTAGCCTTCAAAATTCAGTTTACGGCAAAAACAAAAAGAAACATTTGATATCGATACCAGAAAATCAAAATTTGACTTACATCCATTCATTTTTCATTCAGTCTACGGTTTCGTTTTAACTGAAAATAACTATTGCTTTTTAGTCTTTCGTGCCAGAGTCCAAAAAAGTCAAAGCTCCAGGACCATGGATTAGTGTTAAAGTTTTTATTACACCCGAGCAACGCCGCGCTATAACTTCTATTGACCTAATAATTTCAACCATCCATTCATCAAGAGGAGCTTTAATTACCACCCATCTTTATCAGCTCGACAAAAATAGAAATACTCCAAAAGACGGCCAGTCTAGGTTACTTCGTGCTTAGCAACATCGTCCTACCAGCAGAATTTGCCTTGCGGCTCCTCTACCCGAAGAATGCATTTTGCACCCCCCGAACACACTGAAGGCATAATAAATGGTACTTTAAATAAAATAAAATACTCTTGGAACGTTTTCATAACGTTTAGCAACTTTTTATGTAAACAAAAAATTGATTAGGATTAACTCGAAAATTATTATCATAATTATATGTTGAAATAGGCATATATATATATATATATATAAGAGGCCGCAAATCATTTGTAATTTAAAAAATCTGTTTTGTTCAACATACATAAATTTGTTAATTGTTTTTCATTACAGTAGAGATGCGGAGCCAAGAAACCTTGTGGCCTCCTGGGGCCTTGCGGCCGTTATGGAACTTACTACCTCCTGCGATTGTGCGGTTTGCGGGGGGCCCTAAGCACGGTGCTGTTTACTTCCTATCCTCTAAGGCCGATATAGATAGAGATAGAAAACAGACGAAGAAATAAAAGACTGACAAATTTGACAAACAAGTCTGGAATATGAAAAACTTAAAGAAATGCTTAAAAATAAGAGTCTTCAAAGGCGTTGTGCTGCATATTGTATTTTTATCTTTGAATTAATTTGTGTAAGATTCGATATAGTCATCCGTAACTATGTGTTTTTTGTTGTACAATATATTTTTACCCGTTACCAGTCGTCACATAACCTAGTTAAATAAATTACACACTATTCCTTTAAGTTTCTATTTCCTTTATACTGTCCAGAGGCCCTCTTTTGAATAAACCCCTTTTTCACATGATGTATACCCGAAATTTAAACCACTACTTTCTATTTGTTAACATTCGTTTCCTCATCAATTTGTCTTATGGAACAAATGCTTTCTTTTTAAAATGATAAATTTTGCGATCGTGGCTCTCCACCGTTTCATTTTCTTTATTTCTGTGACCTACCATGCATTCTTGTGAAATACAAAAATTAAATTTATCATTGACTTATTTTTTTTCCTTTTATCCCATGCAAGGCGGTAACGCTACTGATGCGCAGGGGGCTACATAAGAATAAAAAGATTAAATAGGAAGACAGTAAAAAAAGACGAACCAGTTACAGGGGGTGTTAGAGAAAGGAGCAAAAGAAGAATAGAAATACAGGTGTGAGGACAGTTGCAAAGGTAGAGAGAAAGGAAAAGATATACAGGATGGTGTAAAAAGAACTAGAGTCAAGTGGTTAAGAGATGGGTATTGACCTTGCATATAAATTCCTGGAGGTTGTAGCCCTCAGGAAAGTCAGGATATGGAAGAGAGTTTCACAAGCGGGAAGTGCGAGAAAAGAAGCTGGTGAAGTAGAATTGTCGTCTGCATTTGGTTGATCTAAATGTGAATGGGTGGGACCCAGTTGCCACCCTGGTTGCACGAGTCAATTCCTGTGGCAGGGGCACCAGTGACTTAAATTCGTCGAAGCAGATGCCATGAAAATATTTAGACAGAGGGAAGCCACATCCCATCGGTCAAGAACACTGCGTTGAACAACAAGGGCGCCTGACGATATATAACAGCAGTATTCCATGCATGGATGGATGGTTGATTTGTTTATGTGCAAGAAAGATTCAAGCGGAAAAAACATCCTGGCCCGACACAGTGACCCAACCTTATTGACATATTTAACATTTTAGACTGGTTATTACTCATGGCAAGAGAAACCAGTCTTCCCGCCCATTTTACCAATATATAAGAACAAAACAGACGTATTTATACCTTGTGTATTTGGGTGAACGTGAAAAGAACAGCACCGGTCCGAATCGATACCACTTTCTGGGACAATAACCATTAACGCTTTGCACACACGGTTATATATTAGCGCCATCATTATTCCCCAAACGCTCTGAACCAGCTTCTTTAATCCGAAAATCCTATAAAGTGCTGCAAGCATTGTAATTGTTACAAAAATCTTATTTGCGTTGGGCAGGTTTTTTAGCGAGGATAAAAATTCTCCTTAACAGTCGTCTGCAAATGAACCCACGTTACACAAGTGTTAAGAAAATCCGGATCTGTTGTTGAATTGACTCCTGTAAAAATAGAAAGAAACAGAATAAAATAGAGTCAGACCCTGATGAAGGCACCCAGCACTAGCTGTAGCAAAACAGTGAAACAAAGAGAAGCAATCACTTACAATTCAAGCTAATGTCAATTAGTTGAATGTCATACGTGATACACGCTTTGGACGAAAGTGACATTGACTGATTGAATAGAAGATTACCTTGTAATAGGTTACCATTACTTTCTGCAGTAGACTGGTTGCCAGCCAAGGCTATAGAATCCAATATGTCCTGTTATTTGACTCATAGCTAGAGGAGGAAGGGATGCATTATAGTATTAAGTAGTAATTAGTGTCGGAACAGTTTATTATTTCATAACAATATAAAATTGATCCTCCCACTTTTTGCCCAGTAGAAGCCGTAATCATGTTTCTATCTATTATATTCAGTCAGTCAGTTGAGTGCTATACGTGATACACGCTTTGGGCGATGATGTATCGAAAGCGACATGACTGACTGAGAAGAAAATTATCCCGTAGTAGGTTGCGATTGCTTTCTGTGATAGGATTGTTGCCAGCCAAAGCTATAAAACGCAATCTCTCCTATTATTTAACCCATAGCTGGAGAAAAGAGTCCATCTTTATTGTACAGAAGACTGGACAAAAAAGACGGAATCTAAAGAACTTTCGCTTGAAATAGGCCTATACTTCCGCTTAACCATGAAACCGTGTCTGTTTTAATTTTTACATATATTTGCCCTATATGTATTTCTGTAAATATATATTTTTACATATATTTGCCCTATATGTATTTATGTAAATATATATTTTTACATATATTTGCTCTATATGTATTTATGTAAATATATATTTTTACATATATTTGCTCTATATGTATTTATGTAAATATATATTTTTACATATATTTGCACTATATGTATTTATGTAAATATATATTTTTACATATATTTGCTCTATATGTATTTATGTAAATATATATTTTTACATATATTTGCCCTATATGTATTTATGTAAATATATATTTTTACATATATTTGCTCTATATGTATTTATGTAAATATATATTTTTACATATATTTGCCCTATATGTATTTATGTAAATATATATTTTTACATACATTTGCTCTATATGTATTTATGTAAATATATATTTTTACATACATTTGCTCTATATGTATTTATGTAAATATATATTTTTACATATATTTGCTCTATATGTATTTATGTAAATATATATTTTTACATATATTTGCTCTATATGTATTTATGTAAATATATATTTTTACATATATTTGCTCTATATGTATTTATGTAAATATATAATTTTACATATATTTGCTCTATATGTATTTATGTAAATATATATTTTTACATATATTTGCCCTATATGTATTTATGTAAATATATATTTTTACATATATTTGCTCTATATGTATTTATGTAAATATATATTTTTACATATATTTGCTCTATATGTATTTATGTAAATATATATTTTTACATATATTTGCCCTATATGTATTTATGTAAATATATATTTTTACATATATTTGCTATATATATATAAATATATATTTTTATATATTTGCCCTATATATTTATGCCCTATATTTTATATTTATGTAAATATATATTTTTACATATATTTGCCCTATATGTATTTATGTAAATATATATTTTTATACCCATATAATTTGTTCTATATGTTTTTATTTATAATTGTTCAATATATTTATTTTTCAATATATTTGCTCTATATGTATTTATGTAAATATATATTTTTACATGTATTTGCTCCATATGTATTTATGTAAATATATATTTTTACATATATTTGCCCTATATGTATTTATGTAAATAATATTTTTACATATATTTGCCCTATGTGTATTTATCTAAATATATATTTTTACAGATATTTGCTCTATATGTATTTATGTAAATATATATTTTTACATATATTTGCTCTATATGTATTTATGTAAATATATATTTTTACATATATTTGCCCTATATGTATTTATGTAAATATATATTTTTACATATATTTGCCCTATATGTATTTATGTACATATATATTTTTACATATATTTGCCCTATATGTATTTATGTAAATATATATTTTTACATATATTTGCCCTATATGTATTTATGTAAATATATATTTTTACATATATTTGCCCTATATGTATTTATATAAATATATATTTTTACATATATTTGCCCTCTATGTATTTATGTAAATATATATTTTTACATATATTTGCCCTATATGTATTTATGTAAATATATATTTTTACATATATTTGCCCTATATGTATTTATGTAAATATATATTTTTACATATATTTGCCTTATATGTATTTATGTAAATATATATTTTTACATATATTTGCCTTATATGTATTTATATACATATATATTTTTACATATATTTGCCCTATATGTATTTATATACATATATATTTTTACATATATTTGCCCTATATGTATTTATATACATATATATTTTTACATATATTTGCCCTATATGTATTTATATACATATATATTTTTACATATATTTGCCCTATATGTATTTATATACATATATATTTTTACATATATTTGCCCTATATGTATTTATATACATATATATTTTTGCATATATTTGCCCTATATGTATTTATATACATACATATTCAAAGCTCTGCTACAGAGTTATCCTACCAATTTATGTCCAGGACTCTCCTTTGGATTCTTCTAAATTTACACCGCATTATATATATATATTTCTGAGATGAGGTAATATTTACAGTATTTTATATTATTTGGACTATTGTCCTTATCTTTGTTGCCATTTCTACGACGTTTGATAATACATAATTCTATATTATTCCTTGTATGTTCTGGCCTTGCTCAGCTGCTAGGAATTTCGAACAGAACCCGTTATTACAATACTGGGGTATATGAACTCCTTTCCTTGCGGAAGCCTCGATTGGAAGTCATGAGTTATCTCCCTCTAACCCTGAAAGTTACTTGTTTACCACTGCTGACAACTCTAAGAGTCAAGTCACAGGAACTACCCAACGTGTCTATCCACTGGGCCATGTGTCCTTAAGGTCAAGACCAACTGAATTTTTAGGACTTATAAACATAATGTCCAGTAACCCTTTTTAACCAGAGTTCATACTGAAATTTTTGGATGTTAATGTAGGTTAATGTAGGCCTAAATTTAGGGCTAAATTGAGATATTTTTTATTTTACATAATAATGAAAATACTAAGTACATTAGAAAAGTTCTCTTTCTTTCTCTACACTCTCTTATTATATATATTTATTTCAACCGGCCTGATTAGTTACAATCAATTTTTGTTACGAAATATATATATATATATATATATATATATATATATATATTAGATCAATTTTTGGCGTCTCCTATGTAGATAGTGGTTGCAGGTTCGAATCCTACCAAGTGACACGCATTTTTGTAACAAAATTTATCGTAAATAATCAGGTAGAAGTAAATATATATACTGTCTGATTATAAAACAGAATATATACTTATATACGAGCATCGATCAAAAATAATGATTAAACAAATCATTTCATATATATATATATATATATATATATATATATATATATATAAAACGTAGAATACTTGGTATATGTCAGGTAAATGTTATAGAGACGAACTCAAAAGAACTCAATGTTAAATTTATTTATTTATTTATTTTAAGAGAGTAATATAATTTAGAAATAATTTTAGATATTCTATAATTTCATGGGTAATACGTATTTCACAGCAGGAAAAAAAGCTGCTCGTCAGACCGAAAAGATACAGCAGTTAATAATATTCAAAATAATCCCGAAAATAGTTACACACAGACGATCACGTGCCCATGTCAAAAACAAATATTTGCAACGATAATCTACAAAAACAATTCCTCGCTCATTCAAAAAACCCCAAAGAGAGAAAGAAAAAGAAAAAATATAGACAATTGATAAATGGAAAGAAGAGAAAGACAAAGAAAAGAAAGGGAAGGAGAAGGAACAGTTTAAAGAGAAAGGAAGTTAAAATTATTGTCTTACATCGACACCAGCATCAATTGCAATTCATCTGTTTTCTTAGAAAAACATGACATGGAAATTTAACACTAAAATTTAGTTTTAAATATAATGTGATATATTTAAGGTAAAAAATAAATTGTAGAACATACTTTTTAATACAAATTAAAATATAAACACTAGTATTGTTATATTATAAATATAGTTAAAATAATTAAAACTTATAAAAAACAATTATAAATAAAATATAGAAAATTGATAAACCAAAAGAAGAGAAAGAAAAAAATATTCTGATAGTTCTATCTATCGCCCGGTTCACACTCCACCCACGTCTATTGAACAGGCTAAGAGGCTCATCCCTTGTTCCCTGTTTAGGATGTGGTTTCCGGCTTTCTCTTTTCCAATCTTTTCACTATTACGTAGCCCCCTGCACATCAGTGGCGTTACCGCCTTGCTCGGGGTGATACGATTAAAAAAAAAAATATATAGAAAGAGATCGATGCTATAAAATGAAAACTACCACACGTATCAATTCGAAATTTAATCTCCTTTGAAGTAGTTCTAGACCCTCACACCTTATCCAGAATCGTTTTTATTGATCGACACATTCCTGGAACTCTTTTTTCTGGTTATTGAGCAGCCGTCTCGTTGGCATTGTTTTAGATTTCCTCAGCGTCTTGAAATTGCGTTCCTTTCAAGTGGGATTTGATTTTGAAGTGGAAAATCTTGGAAAATGAAATGGAAAGATTATATTGAATCCACTGCTAGATTATTTGCTAAGAGTGTTGGTTCACAGTGTCGTGCTAGACCATATTTTAATCTCTAGAATTCATCTTGCACATCTCCAAGTCTACCATTAGTCCATGCTTAGAGCATTGTTGTACCTTATAGTCTGGTTCTCCTTTTATATATTTAGAGATTATTGATAAAATCCAAATAATAATCAGCAATATTATTGGTCCTAGCTTGGCGTCTCGGTTTGAGTTACATTCCATAATCGAAAAGTTGCTTCACTGTGCCTTTTCTATAAGTATTTTCATGGATGAACTTTTCACTATAGTCCCTAGTCTTAAGCTAAGTACTATATTGATAGGTTTCATCAGCTTAAAGTCGTTTTGTCAGGATGCAACCGTCAGTTCTATGCTAAAAATTTCCTCTCTTGCATCTCTCGCTTGTGGAATTCTCTTCCGGCTCCATATTTTCCAGGTAGCTTTAATCTGAAAAAATTTAATTGCAATGTCAATCGCTATCTAGTGTCTTCCGGGATTACACTTCTATTGCGTTCGCTCCTTAGTAATGTTCCTGTTTTCTTAATTCTTCCATGACTTCCATTGTATCTTAGTGGCTTTATTGCCTTGCTTGAGGTGAACTAGATTAAAAAGCCAGCAAACTCAATGTTACGTTGCGCCACACTGATTTTAGGGCAAAAACATAGAAACCTGTAAATGTATGTGCATTTTATGTCACATTATTACCTAATTTTTTCCCATATTTTGTCGGATATTTTCATCTGATTCGTTGATAGTCTTCCGGTAAATAGGAAAACTAGAATTAGGCTGGGATAAAATCAGTGATTATCCGATATATTAAAACATCTCTCAGTAAGTTTATATATTTAGAAAACGTTCTATGTTCGCTGAATAAATAAGGTTTGTTTAATCTCTGTATTGTTTTATACCTACTGGTTGATTTAATTATAAAGTTGTCGCGTTCCATCTTATGAATCAAGGACAATTATAAAATATTTTTATTTGAATGTATATATTATCAGAAAAATATCAGTATAGAGCAAAATTCTATTCGGAAAGAAATTCACTTGATGAATAACAGATCAGGATACTCTCCGTGCTTTATCGTAAAAGATTATAATTTATTATAGCAGCAGCCAATCAGGATGTAAGTCATTTAAACGGAGTAACTTATGAGACTAGCTTTCATATGGTTGCTTCACGGTAGACGACTTCTATCAGTAAATGATTGATGTCGGCTAGTGAAACAACACACGTTTATTCTTATTCGTTTATGTACCGTGTCTCTTCAGGACGCGGGTGATCATGACTTTCCACAATTTCCTGTCCTTTGTGGCTCTTAATAAATTATGTATTTTCGCCGTGTTTACTAATACCAGTGCTGCCAACGATTTACGCAAACATGTTGTGTAGGTTTTAGCAGCTTTCCTCTACACCCCTTGTCTTAAGTTTCAGTTTTCAAATTATCTAAGGTTTCTTTATCTCGGGCGCTAGAAATTTTAACTGACTCTTTCTGTTAAATATAAGTGTCATTTTGTTTCCATTTTCTCTAAAGTTTGTCATTGCGCACTTGTTCATTGCATGATACTCTTCACATCCACCTGTAGAACCACAATAACCTTTAGACTCTTATTTGTCTATAATGAGATTGTCTTGCATTCACTGCAAAAGAGAAGGACATCGATTGGATAACAGTTAAGTACTCTTTTTTCAGATCTGTTTCGCTTTATTACAGCTCATCAGTACGATTTAGACTCCGTTCGCTTCCTAACCCAGGATTGAAACCCCACCGAATCGGCGTCAGTCGGCGATTCTTACCCCTAGGCCACGAGCGTCCGGCGGGCGTGCGGTGTGGCGCAGTGGATATCGGCTCGGAACGAGAAATCGGGGAACCGAGTTCGAATTCCAGTTGAATTCCTTTCATTCACTTGCGCGCAAATACCCTTGGAAAAGGTATTAATCCGTCTCTTCTTTCCAGTTATGGGTTAAATAATAGGACAGATTGGGTTCTATAGCCTTGGTCGGCAACCAGTCTACCGCAGAAAGCAATGGCAACCTACTGCGGGATAATCTTCTGCCCAGTCAGTCATATCTCTTTCGAGACATGATCGCCCAAGCGTGTATCGCGCATGGCACTTAACTGACTGACTGACTTTTTTCAGTTTTTAATAAAATTTTGTTGTTTATTAATACTTTGCTTAAATTTTGGAAACCATTTTATATTCAATGAAAATTCGAGCAGTTTATAGCTAGCACAGTTACAAGTATTTCTACTTATTTTACATATATATATATATCATGTTATGATTCATCAACTTATCTTCATCTGTATTTTTGTAATCACTACACCACAAGCAAGGCAGTACCGTCAATGACGTGCAGTGGATTACATAAGAGAGTTAGAGTGTTAGACAGAGGGAGAGTGAAGATAAAGACGAACCAGCTACAGTGGGTGAAAAAGAAAGCGCAAGAGAAGGATGTGAACACAGGAATGAAGACAGTTGCGGATGTAGAGAGAAAGGAAAATAACAAGATACACGGGGTGATGTAGAAAGGACTGGAGTTACATAAGAGAGTTGAAGTATTCGGCAGGAGGAGAGTGAAGATAAAGACAAACCAGCTACAGTGGGTGAGAGAGCAAGTGCAAGAGAAGAATGCGAACACAGGAGTGAAGACAGTTGCGAAGGTAGAGAGAAAGGAAAAGAAAAAGATACGCGGGATGATGTAGAATGGGCTGGAGTCAAGTGGATAAGAGACGAGAATTGACATTGCATCTAAATATCTGGAGGCTGTAGCCGTCAGGAAAGCAATTATATAGAAGGGAGTGCCGCAGGCGGGAAGCGCAAGAAAAGAAGCTGTTGGAGTAGAATTGTCTCCTACATTTGGTTGATCTAACTGTAAAAGTGTGAGATCTTGTTGCCAGTCTAGTTGCTAGAGTAAATTGTTGTGGAAGGGGCACTAGTGACCCAAGTTCGTCAGAGCAGAAGCCATGAAAATATTCATAGAAGAGGCAGAGGGAAGCCACATCCCGCCGGTGAGAAGGTGGTTGGAGTCGAGCTGCCAGGTCGGGACCAATCACTTTACAGATTTTCCTTTGGAGCCTGTTGAGAACAGCAGGTGCTCTTGACCATGTATGACATCAGTATCCCATGCAAGGTCGGATGGTTGATGAGACTTATTCATGTTATTTTACTGTCTCAAAATGAAGCTCCTGATCTTGAAGATAGATAAATAAGTAGCTTTTCTTTGGATACTTCTAAATATTGGCGTAAATGTCAGATTAAATTTGAGAACAGTGATTTACATTTTGCGCGTTGATATCAACAGAATTAATTTCGTCAGCAAATTTCTTTTTCGTCTTCTACGTGCGTAAGCAGTTATTTCTCTTTACGATGTTCTTATGCTTTGTAGATCCTATTAAGCTTTCACTTTTCGTTCTCTCTCATAATCCCTGTTCTGCAATCAATTTACAAAACGTGTTTTCACATTTATGAATCTACCATTCGTCCGTGATGTCGACATATCTGTTCGTGTGCTCCTGCTATTCATCTTGAGGTTCACAACGAAATCCAAAAAGGATCTGCAATTTGATGTATTCTGATTTTGTGTTATGATGAAACACACTTATTCCTCAGATAATGCACTCTCCCTTCTATATTGATAAGAGTTAACAGGAAGTTAACTCGAGAAGTTCTTGGGAAGTTCATAGGAGTTCTTAGAGATTCTAGAGAGTTCTTTAGAGTTCTATTAAAGTTCAGTAGAGCAACTAGGCAGTTGATATTAGTCGGCAGTTAGCCGAATACTAAGGAGTCAGCTTTCAGTGGAAGATTACCAAGTTCCTACTATTTAGGGCGGGTTAACTCGATTAGCAACCGACATATCAAGATTGTAACTTTCAATGCGAAAACTACTCCACAAAACTTGGCATCTCGACTTCAGTCAATTTCTCGCCTTCTTTCCTACAGATAATTTCATGCAACTGCTCTGACGAGGTTTTTTTCTATGGGGCCCCGTCAATGTGCATTTAAGCACGCAACCATATTGTAATCTAGGTCCCATCCTTTTACTGTTGTGAATAGTTAAATGAAATTGACACTTCTACCCCAACAATTTTTTGTCGCACTTATCGCCTATGAAACTTTTCCGTTTACTTGTTTCCTTGATAACTTCAATCTCCAAAACTTTAAATGCAACCTTAATTGCCATTTTTTGTCTTCGTAAATCCTGTGTTTTAGTAATCCTTTCTTCAATAATACCCGTACCTAGTCTTTTCTCTCACTGTAACCCACCTGCACACTCGTGGAAGTCCAACCTTGCCTGGGGTAAAATTAGGAAAACAAATATTGGCTAGAATAAGTGCTACTTTATCTTGCCTTCAAATTATACTTGGTCATCGGCATGACAGTAAACTGCATCCGGCAGCAAGGCCTCTGATTGGGAAGGTTGTGAGGAGCATGGAACCACCTCTTAATTGCTGTTGTTCTCAGGCCCACGCTGACCCGGATGGTAGTACCTGTTAGGGTCCCAGATATGGGCAAATAGTTAACCCCCAAACTGGGGTCAAAACACTATGAAAGCATACAAATGCACTTTTATAGAAATATATACATAAGAATAGACATTTGAATAAAAATATACATTTTTGAAGAATAAATTACCATAATACATCTTTGAAGGAAAACATTATTCTCAGCAAAACATTTTTGAATACAAAACTAGAAGACATTTTCAGTTTTCTAAAATGAAAAAAGAATAAAACCAAAGTTTTCATTTAAAATCTGACTAAATCAACCTTTTTGGCATTAAATAACCTACAGAGGTGTTGATATGCCGTTAAACAAAACTCAGACTCAAACTCAAATTATAGTGAGAGTATCAATTTCTCTAAGCCATTTTCTAATAACATATTATATGAATTTCAATTGTATCTTTGTGATTATAAGTATAAGCGTCTTATTGCTTACCAATTCCTTTGAAACTTCCTCGTTACTCACGTATTTAGTGTATAGAATTCTTAGCAATATTCTGTAGAGCCGCATTTTAGTTGATACATGTCTCATTTGTTAGTAGATTGTGAAACATTTCCAGGAAGACTCACATTACATAAAATTGCCAACCTCTTTTGTAACAAAATTTTCCTGTTTCTTTTTAATACAATACTTTGCTTAACTTTTAAAAAAACATTTTGCTGCAACTTCGATTTCGGTGTCACGTCTTTTTTTCCTCCGTTAAAAACACTTCCTAGCTAGTCTCTAACCAAAATGCGTAATAATTTTACATTGTCTGAATTGATAATTCCATTAAATATTTATAAAATTGCTCTTTATCAGTAAGTAAACTTAGTATTTTCAGTATGAACTTATGTATATATATATGATATATATAGTATATAAATAGCAACTTGTAAAATCTCTTTTGGAAGGCATCTGATGCAATTCGTATTCTGGTTCAAATTTCGAAATCACATCCCACCCCATCGTTATAGCATTTTTCAGTTATTTAAATTTTTCTGCCTGGGTGATTTTGACAACCTAATTTGAATCTTGGACTATCCTCCGATTCTTAACCATACATTCTGTCTTCTGACAATTAATGAATACACTTTCTTTCTGATGTTTGTAGGAGTTAATAAAGTTCCCTAATGTATTTACTATCAATCATCTGTAAATTGTTACAACATAATTACCAAGGGACAGTCATATAGCATGTTTACAGGGGTTTAAAAGTCGCACTGAAGATTCAAAACAGTATATGCAGATATTAAAGCCCTTTCAGTAGATTAATATTTTTGTTGCAAATACCAAAAATAGATTGTTATTTACAAAGGTAGTATGAAATCAAACACTTCACTTATGATGGTCACTAAATAGAACTTGCTAAATCTGATACCACAGCCATGTGTTAATTTTCATGGGAGTCATGGAATATATCTATTTATGAAATATGCTAATAAAGAAGAAACGTGAAACACATATGTAGAATACATTTGGAACAAAGAACCTGTATGCGGGTAAAATGAGTAAAGTAAATAGGTAAAAAGGAAAAAAGAAGTAAGTATACTTTATCGTATTGAGTAATCTCTGCAGACCAAGAATGTGAAACCTACCAGGATATACCCTTGGCAAAGGTATTAATCCGTCTCTTCCCTCCAGTTATGGGTCAAATAACAGGACAGATTAATTTCTATAGCCTTGGTTGGCAATCAGTCTATCGCAGAAATCAATGGCAACCTACTGCGGGATAATCTTCTGCCCAGTCAGTCATGTCTCTTTCGAGACATGATCGCCTAAAGCGTGTATCATGTATGGCACTTAACTGAGTGAATATAATATAATAGTTCAAAACATAATTAAAACTTTTACTGAGTATAATGCAATTATATAGCACTTTGTCAATCGTTATATTTGAAGCAGTCCAAAATATACAGTAATTTTTAGCAACACAGTTTTCCGGTTACATTTGTAACCATAACCCTGAAGATGATCTCTGGAAGAGGCTAAAAGTACTTGGGTACCTTAAGAAATGAATGAAAATAACATCTGTCAACTTTACAGCTCATTTCTGACATCTTTTGATTGCAATATACGAAAGATTATCCGTGAGTATGAACGGATTTTATTATAAATAAGCAAACATAATGTTTGCAGCTTATTTAATCTGACATATTTAAAAGAAAATTTGCTGCCTAAATATATATATATATATATATATATATATATATATATATATATATATAAATTAAAAAAGGATTAATTGAATGATGTTGAATGACAATTTCGATGTGAAAATCATTGAATTAATCCTTTTTTAATTTATATTTGCTCTGTAATATTTTATTACATGGAGCTCTCTTCCTGTATCATTTTTTAATATTAAAATAAAATTTTTAATATTAATTAGAATCGGGTTTTTGGAATTTACCTTCCTGCTTTTTTCACTTGGATTAAAGTATCTGAATTAATATATATATATATATATATATATATATATATATATATATATATATATTCTTTCTGTCTCTCTCATGGTGAGAGAGACAATAGGGAAGTAATATCTTCTCAGTTCATTTTCTCAATTACTCGTCATTAAACTTTATTACCAGTTATGAAAGCTTTTGCCCTATGTTTGCTCTTTAACAGCGTATTATTATTTTATTTTTTTGCAATAATTATAATATAAAATAATATTCTGAAACATTTTACCGTCATTTTTTATGGCATGGGTGCACTCGTGATGAATAACAGTAATAATGTGTCAAAATTCAGATTCTGTGATAAACATCTAGAAAATCTGTTCATCTTGTATCAGGTTGCAGAGTGCTAGCATTGACAGAATATAAACGACCGCATGAGAAAGAGCGCCAATAGCTGCATTGGAAATTAAGCAAATTTACAGGAAAGATATCGCAAGAAGTATCTATGAACATCACTAAGACCCAATTGGACATTTTACAATTTTATCGTACTTGACCGAACAATCAAAGGTAATCGCACAAATATCCTGATCAAAGGTGAGAAAAAGAGAATGTACTTACTTATAGACATACCAATCTCTAGAGATTGTAATACATATCTGAATTTCTTCACAAACTGTCAAAATAAATGGATTTTCAAGTTGAAATCTCAGAAATTGGGCAGAAAACGACACCAATAAATCCAGTTGTAGTTGTAGCTCTCAGTTGGATTGAAAATGGTTCCGATAAATACATTCAAACAATTTCTTGTAGTTTATACCTTCTTGTAGTTCATGCCTATTTAAAGAAATACTAAAAATTTGTACCCACTAGCACAGCTCAGTTAGTAAGAAGAGTTTCATCTATTATACATGTATTTGATCTTATTTGTTTTTCTTTTGTTTGGTTTTTGCAAAAATGATCAGTGAAAAATGTCATGAAACCTGAATTTAGGTCTCTTATTGGGACTCGGTAAGAAAATGCGTATACAACAAAAATGAAAGGAAGTAAAATAAAAAAAATGGTAATAATACTTTTAGCAAACTTACTGTTGTTCAAATGTTTAAATCATTTAGTAGAGTTTTCAGAAAATCTAATTAAACAGAGTATTTTAATTTATTCAGATCATTCTGTCATTTTCCCGCTCATTCAACGAATTTGTAATAATGAGAACTAGCAGACGACAGCAATGCTTTCGTTCGCTGCTAAATCTATAAATTTAGAATTCTGTAAAAACATTAGCATTTTTAAAAGTTTTACTTTTTTTATTTATGTAATTTACGTCTGCTTCGATTAAAATGTTATTTTAAAGAATCTAAAATTTTATATTTTACATTTTAAAAGTGTATAAACATTTTTCTTTTAACTTACATCTGAATTTTGACAAGATAAATATAAATTCTATTAATGCAATTTTAAAAAAATCAAATTTTATTAACAGAAATATTGCTTATAGATGTCAATTTTTAAAAATCTGAAATTAAAATAAATAACATACATATAATTTATTAAAATTTTTAAGAAGTTAAGCAAACTGATGTTGTTTGTAAATGACATTTCATAGTAACATATATTTTAGGCTGATACAAAAATAATGGACAATTTTAGAAACATAAATTCATTCTTGAAAAATTAAGTGTAGTAATGTTGAAATTAGTCAAAATACCAGCCTTGAGCATCTATGTAACTCTGCCATCGATTGACAAGATTATTTATTCCTTGTCAATAAAAAGTTATTGACTGTGATGCAACGAACTTTTTGAAAGTTGATTTCTGGGTTGTATTGTATTGTATTGTAGCGGCATTCACCCAGGACGGGTTGAGCCGGCATCCCCAAGAACATTTGAAGCGTCTCTCCCAGCGGCGGCCCACGATCGGCGATCTTGAGCCAGCTCCACTCCGATCTCTGCCCAGTCCCGGTTCCACCTCCGAAATCCCACGACATTTGGGCCCGAGATCGGCTCCATGTCCCCCTTCAGCGTGGCTGCCCACGTCTTCAGCTGACCCCCCGCACGCTTGCGCCAGCCCGGTAGGGGCCTCGGGAAGAGGCAGTCGCGAATCAGCTCACCCGGAGGACAGCGCGCAGCATGGCCGAACCAACGCAGTCGACGGAGTCGGAGAGCAGCCGGTATCGGTTGAAGACGGCATGTTTGACGAAGGGTCGATGTCCGCACCCGATCAATCCGCCGGAAATTCAGGATGCGCCGGAGACAGTCATTGTCGAAGACCTCCACCCTCTTGAGGTCCGCCACGCGCACCGGCCACGTCTCGCAGCCATACAGCAAGATGGATCGCACAACAGCTTGGTAGACGCGGCTCTTTGTACGCAGGGCGATCTCCCGCCTTGACCAGAGACATTTCTGGAGGCGGTTGAAGGCGGCCCTCGCAAGGTTGATGCGACGCCCGATCTCATCGCCACCCTGGCCGTTCGGGACAAAAGACGAGCCCAGATAGATGAAGTGGTCCACCATCTCCAGGGGTGTTCCGTCGAGCAGGATGGGTTGTTGGGCCTCTGGAGGCAACAGCGCCGTCATCACCTTCGTCTTTGCAGCATTGATGCGCATGCCGATCGCGCACGCGCTGGTATGCACTCGGCTGACGGCCGCCTGCACCTCCTCGATGCTGTCACCAAGAAGGACAATGTCGTCAGCGTACGCCAGGTCGGTCACGGCCAAGTCGCGGCCCACCCGAACCCCAGTGAAGCCTTGAAGGGCGCTCATCAGAATCCAGTCAATAGCGTAGTTGAAGAGCGTCGGGGAGAGCGCGCATCCCTGTCGCACACCAGTGCGGACCTCAAACGCCCCGGTCTCAGCACCGTAAGCACGAACACGTGTCCTCGTCTCCCGGTAGTAGGCCTGAATCAGACGCAGCAGCTTTGGCGGAATGCCATCGTCCCGCATGATAGTCCACAGAGCGCTGCGGTCCACCGAGTCGAAGGCCGTTGCAAAATCGATGAAACAGAGCACCGTCGGTTGTTGGTAAGACCAGCGCGTCTCCAGTATCCGGCGTAGACAAAAGATCTGGTCAGAGCACCCTTTACCCGGACGGAAACCAGCCTGGCTTGGGCGGGTACGGTGGTCGCGAGCGAGTTGGAAGCGCTTCAGTAGCAGGACTGTGAACAGTTTGGCCGAAATATCGATCAGGCTGATTCCGCGGTAGTTGCTACATACTCGTTTGTCCCCTTTTTTGAAGAAGGGGAGAAGCACTGCCTCTCTCCAGTCAGCGGGGACGACCTCTGTGTTCCAGATCTTCATCAGGAGGCGGTGTAACCATGGCACCATCACCTCGGAACAGCTTTTGAAGATTTCAACTGGAAGGCCATCTTCACCGGGGGCCCTGTTGTTCTTCAGCTGAAAGAGAGCCACGCGAACTTCATCTGGCGTCGGTGGATCCGTGTTGCAGGCATACGTTGTTGCTGGCATGGACAGGGGTTGGTGCTGGATCATGGTTAAGCAGAGCACTAAAATGCTCTTGCCACCTGTCAAGCCGGGCTGACATATCGGCGATCGTATTGCCTGCTGCATCGACGAGAGTATCGCTCGCGCCCCGTGATGGACGGCTGACCCGGTTGAGAAGACGGTACAGCTTTCTGGTATCACCATTGGCTGAGGCCTGTTCCGTTTCTTCCGCCACTCTCCGCCAGTACGCGTTGCGGTCGTTGCGGACTGCTTGCGCCGTTCTGCGCCGTAGCTCGCGGTAGTGTGTGGATTGTGTCAGTCGCGCACGCCGTGCTCGTTCGGCCAGATCAATCGTCCCCGCGGAGATCCAATCGCGGTGCCGACGGCGGGTGTAGCCCAGATGGGCCTTAGCTGCGTTTGTAACCTCTGTCTTTAGCGCGCTCCATTCCGCTTCTGGAGGTGCCTCCTCGTCCAAGACGAGGCCGTCAAAACGGTTCCGCAGCTCAACACGAAAAGGCTCAGCAACCACCGATTTGAGTTTTGATACATCAAACCGGCGGGCCGGTTGCCGCGGAGGAAGACGCTTCAAGCGAAGACGAAGTTTTGCACGGACAAGAATGTGGTCGGAGCCGTTTGCACTCCCGGTTTCTGCTCCTCTATACGCCCGACAGTCAAGCACGCAGTTGGCCCAACGGGACCGCACTAGGATGTAGTCTATCTGATTTCTGGGTTGGATGAGAATTAAATCAAAGATCGGATAAAAAATAGAAGTACATTGGAGAAAAGTTATTCCTCAAAATAGTGTTTATATCAAATAAATAAATTAGTCATTTAACACTTCAGAGTTAGAGTTTGAGTTTGATTTTGAGTTTCGTTTGACGGCATATCAATCTCTGTGGGTTATTTAATGCCAAAAAGTTTGGGGTTTAAGGTATTTGTTTTTTAATGTTCGGTTATAATGAGAAGGTTGATTTAGTCAGATTTTAATGAATTTTTTCTCTAGTTTTGTATTAAAAAATATTTTGCTGAGAATTTCTTTCCCTTCAAAAATGTGTTATGGTAATCATTTTCTCTTAAAAATGTTTTGTTGGTAATATTTTCCTTCAAAAATGTATATTTTCCTATAAAGCTCTATTATTATGTATGTATTCCTATAACAGTATATTTCTTTACATTCATAATGTTTTGATCCCAGTTTGGAGTGGTTAAGTATTTGCCCATAGCTGGGAGCCTAACAGGTGCTACCACTCCGGATCATGGTGGACTTGGGAATAACAGCAATTAAGAGGTGGTTCTATGCTCCTCACAACCTCCCAATCAGAGGCCTTACTGCCGGATGCAGTTTACCGTCATGCCCATTACCCAACACTTCAGAAGCGTTTTATTTATTTCATATAACGTGTCATTTCATGTGTGACAACCTGATAGGCTGATCGCACTTTTATAACGTGTTAACGATATGGATTATTTTGTTCTATCATAGAAAGCTACGAACTGTTACACATGCACGTCGCCTTATACAAATTCATAAAAGATGACAGATTGTATTATTTCAAATCGAAATATCGAATAGAAGTCAAATGTCTGCCTTCTAAGAGTGGATGGAGATGCTTGATGTCATTTTTGTTGTTTTGCTATTTGCAAAGACTCGTTTCATTTAGAGCAATGGTCATAAATATTGTTATTTTTCAGTATTTTTTTTTGATATCGTCATAGTTGTTTCTTGCTAAAGTTGGTCTGAGTCAAACCGACCGTATGCAAATCCGTACTAATCGACCTTATCTCTAGTACGTAGTAAACAGAAAAGATTAATGGAGTGAATTCTTTCATAAAGAAATAAATATTTTAATTCTTAATATCTGCAACACGTACGAAATCTATATATATATAAAAGGCAAGATGTTTGTGCGTGTGTCTATCTATCTGTCTGTCTGTCTGTTTGCCTGTATGTCCTTTATGCAAATCCACACTTTTTATCCGATTCTCACCAAACTTCACACAAATATTATTTAGACTTCTGGTCAGATCATGGGCTATTTATTTTTTCCAATTTTTCCCGATATCGCAAATCGATACCCCGATATCCGATCGGGTCTGGTCAAGATCAGGTTTCAACCCTTTTATTCGTGGTTCTTGCTGCAGAATTTGCTCTAACTTGGTAAAATTATAGTTTTTAGTCTCAAACATCTGTAGACCTTCTTCGACTACTCATTTTCTCAGATATCGGAAATCGATACTCCCGATCTGATCAAAAACCGATATTCAATGGCTCATCTTCTCCAATTTTACTCCCGATGGGTACGATAAGTTTTCATGGATTTACTTGGGTTAGTTTATCCTTGGATGACTTATTTGACTTTTATATTGAAGATCGACACCCCGACATCATATCGGGTCTGATCAAAATCAGGTTTTCAACCCGTTTATTTTGGCTATGCTTCGGGTTTTGCTCTAAGTAGGTATAATTGTAGTTCTTTTGTCTCAGCCATAATACTATTTACTCAGAGGGCTTATTTAGCCTTCAGAATACAGTTTACGACAGAAAACTTATTTGACTTCGATACCGAGAATCAAAATTTGACTTGATTTATTTTTTTTTTCAATTTACGGTTTTGCTTTGACTGGAAACAACTTTTCCTTTTTGGTCTTTCGTGCCAACGTGCAAAAAGTCTGACTTCTAAGGCCCTTGGATTAGTTTTAAAGCTTTCATTACACCAGAGCAATGTCAGGCTATACTGCTAATATTTTAATAAACAAGCTGTTCAACCTACAAGAAAACCCTTTCCTATAAAAGGGTAAAGCTTTATTCGTATATCACCTACGATATGTCGTTTTTTCGTTGTATCAGCCTATGAAAGAAAGAGAACAAAAAGTAGTCGAACAATTATCTATATTTATAATTCAATATTTGTTTGTATAACAAATTTTAGATCGACTTAAAGGTAAAGTCTACAATCGATTGTTTTAGAATTGTTAGGCATTTAGTTCTCTGCTAAGCTGATTCTTATATTACATTATTTGTCTGAAACAAGGTCAAATTAAAAAAGAGGGATTACGAAATGGCGTTCTTCCAATAATTGTTAAAGAGCAGTGAGTTTGTTTGCCTTGAGAATCACCATTAAACATCTAAAGATTTCCTCCCTGTAAACGATACCAGTTTTTACTGCCGTCGCAAATGTATGCATAATATCAGCTCCATGAGAGGCTCAACAAAATTTAAACTATTAAGATAATTTAGAAAATAAATCATTCAATAAAATAGGTGTACATCTTCTATGTGCCGTTTTCCTTCAAGACGTAGGCGACCATGGCCTTCTACATCACTCTATCACTTGTCGACCTTAATAACCCTTCTCGATTTATCCCACTCAATCCTTGCTTCACTATTTATCTCCTCAGGTCTATTAAGTATATCATGCCTTCCTTTCCCCTGTCCATCTTCACTTCTATCCGTCCTGTGAGTATTAGGTTCCCTAAGCTGTCCTTCCTCATTACATGCTTCCATGTTAAGTATAAGTTTCCTTCTTGTTTCCATATTCTCTAAAACCTCGTTGTTACTCACATGTAACATTATCTTGAAAATAACCATTCACATTTTTTTTATTTAAGTAAATTTAAATACCGACAATTAAAACATGAAAACATCTGACTGTACTGATGAGCTGTGATACAGCGAAATAGATCTGTCTGCCGATGACTATATATATATATATATATATAATTATTGATTAGTTTGACAATTACTTCCATAAACTTATAATTACTACAGGAATTTAGAAATGTAAAATTAATGGCTAATTTCTTTTCAATTATTATAAGTAATGCCGTATTTTACGGTGGATATGGCTGACTTAAAAAGACTTAATCTCAAACAAATCATAACGAATTCATCTGAATTTTGCCCGAAAATATAATTTGGTTTGATATTTTATTTTGTTTGAACTGACCATGTTTACATGACATACATCATCAGCTCGAAATGTCAAGTGTCCTTTTTGTTTCTTTTCTCTCAGGAACTTCTTTTTCCTAATGTGTTCAGTCTAGGGATTTCCTAACCTTCTTCTATAGAACCATATTTCTTTTTTGTTATCTCCATTTGATGATTCATTATTCACAAATAAGAAAACCGATATTACATAAGATTTAACTAAAGGTATTAATCCGTCTCTTCCTTCCAGTTATGGGTTAAATAACAGGACAGATTGGATTCTATAGCCTTGGCTGGCAACCACTCTACCGCAGAAAGCAATGGCAACCGACTGCGGGATAATCTTCTGCCCAGTAAATCATGTGTCTTTCGAGACATGATCGCCCAAGCGTGTTTCACGGATGGCACTTAACTGACTGACGCTTTTCTTTGACGGTAATTAAGGAGATATGAGATCATATTGAAGTCAAGAATGACAGTGAAAGTAACGTATAAAGTACTTAATGAATCTGTGTAACAGTATTTACATTATTCTGACTATTGTCCTCATCTTTGTCGCCATTTGTAAGACGTTTCGGACGTTGTACACTCCGACCTTCTTCAGGTGCTAGAAATATAGACGAATCTGCGAAAAGTGTTCACAGAATATAGATTATGGGATATAACAAAAATTCTCTAACCTCTAAAGTACAGGAAATTGTAATAAGTGTTTTGAAGGGACAACGCACATAGAAAAAGAACATTATGAGGATTATGGACGCAAAATGATGAGATATGGTGGATTCGTTTTCCATACGTTTTGCTGTAATATCTTATGCAATATTTTAATTCTTACTTATGACCATATCACGTTAAAACATCGGTTCCCGTATTATCAGGAAAGTTTTTCTGTTATAGACCTTTCACCACAATCAAGAGAGGACTGCCACTGATTTGCAGGGAATTACAGTAAGAGAAAAGGCCAAAAAAAAAAAAATTACCCAAGGTACAGGGGATGGCGAGGAAAGGATTAAACAAAGATAGCAATCAAGGAGATAGAAAATGACATTTACATTTAAACTTTTGGAAATTATAGCTATCAGGGAAGGAAGGAATCCGGAGGGAGTTCTAAAGGAAAAAAAAATCAGCTAGTAGAAGTGGCAATGACTGTTGACTGTTTTCACGGTAAACGAGTGGGACCTAGAAGCCAGTTTTGTAGAACGAGTAAAATCATGTGGTCTAGACACCTGCGAAAAAGGCGCGTCATAGCAGAATAAGTGAAAATATTTGTAGAAAAGAAAGAGGGAAGCCACCCCCAGTCAGTAAGAATGTGATTGAAGTCGAGCTGGTGAATCTAGAACGATTACATTGCAGATCCTCTTTTGGATTTTGTCGGGGACCCCGAGATGAATAGTAAGAAACCACGGCCAGATATGTTAACAGTACTCAATGCACGGACGAATGGTGAATTTATAAATGTGCAAATTTCCTATTTGATTTTTAATCTCTACATGGGAACGATATTTCGAATAAATTAAAAAAAGAATGAACAATGGCTGATATTACAAGGATAAAAATAGAAATAATCAACATATATTCAATATCAGCCACATTTGACCACCTGACGATGGCCAGGGCGTACTGAGTTGAAACTTCTCTGTAACAATCACAATAGAATAAAAATTGTTTTTGTATCATATTTATGATTATTTTCTTAAAGTTGTTTAAGATTCTGGTTAAAGTTTTAATCTAGTTAAATGAAATTAATTTAAATAACTTTGTTAATTATTTCTCCGTTCTACTAGAAAAAATATGGAATATCATTTTATCCTTTATTTTTTCTCAAAATATATCATTAATATACATTGTTCATACTGCTGACCTCCTCTTAGTTGCCATGTTTGTAACGTTTCAACCGTTGCACGCTCCAGCCGTTTTCAGGTTTTAGGAATTTTGAACCGACCCTATTATTTCCATCACAAATTATATCATTCTCATTCCATGTACGATGCAATTCCAGTATCCGTATAGTTACCTCCCTTTAAACTAATTCGCTAAGTTGTTTGTTCACCACTGTTGTAGCCTGGTTTTGAACTCAACTCTTTCTGGGTCAAGTCATTGGAACTAACCAACGTCAATATGTACTGACCCATATGTCCTTAATGACAGTCTTACCTATGTAAATAATGTAAATAATACCTTATCTCAGATGTATAGACAAATATTAAATAACTTAATCTCTATGTTCTGTTTGAGATGCGTAGCATGATGTCAGAGCATTCAGCGAATAAAGCTGCTTTGTATATCTGCGATTTGTTGACTTGCAGCAGCGTAGAAAAATCATGATGAACATACGTTAAATATGGCGATTCAAAAACTTCTGTCCGGGGTTGTATTATCTCCAGTCAATCGCCAAGAATAGTAAACTTTTCTCAGCACAAACGGCGGCGAGATATATGTTCACGCTTTGCTTTCTCAGATAACAATTGAAATGACACAAGGCAAAAATGAAGATTATGGTCCGTAATTCTTTAGAGTTGAACAGCGTGTCTGTGTAGAAAATCAATATTCGAAATGTTATCCAGTCTGTTATATACCAACCTTTAAAACTTTTGAGAAATTCTTAATATTTACGATTTCGAACATACTAAGTAGGGTGCATAAATTGTTGTTTAAATGAGGCAAAATGAACAATAACACTTACATCTCATTTTAACAGATATATTTACCAAAATTTAACAAAAATATTATGAAATACTAAAGATTAAATTTAGTCAATGAAATCACCATTGCCTCCCCCCACACTTTTGAACTTCCTGAATTTCTTTTCGATGATCTCCTTATTTAAGTCTGTGAATACTGCCATAATTCTTGCCTTCCGTACATCTTTGGTGCTACAAGGTGTTTTGTTGGTCTCTCTTGCCCAGCTGCACCCCACACATAATAGTCAAGGGGGTTGTAGTCTGGGGAGTTAAATGGCCACATGTAAGGGATAATGTGGGTGCAGAAATTTTTTGATAGATATGACTGGGTTCTCCTGTTGTATGATCTTCCAACAGCTACGCTTTTGACCCAGGGCAGCACTACCCCTTGAAGGCACTTTATGTAGGTTTCTGTGTCAGTCTGAGGTCCTGTGGCAAGGTGAATGAAGCTTAAAATGCAAAAAAAAACGAAAATAAAATACACACACACATACACACACAGAGTGCGATAAATAAATACACATAGATGAAAACAATACTGACAGCCCATTTTAATATATATTTACCAAAATTAAACAAAAATATTTTGAAATAGTTAAGAACAAATTTATTCAATAAAACTATCATGTCCCCCCTCTCTGGAATCTCCTGCACCTCTTTTAGATGGTCTCCTTATTTAAGTAGGTGAATGCTGCCATAATTCTTGCCTTCAGTTCATCTTTGGTGCTACAAGGTGTTGGTCTCTTGCTCAGCTGCACCCCACACATCAAGGGGGTTGCAGTCTGGAGAGTTAAATGGCCACATGTAAGAGATGATGTGGTTGCAGAAATTGTCTGCTAGCTATGACTGGTTGTGTGCCATGGTGCAGTATCTTGTTGCCACACATAGAGTCTTCCAGCAGACCACATCTTAATGAGTTTGATGTAGGCATCCATTTTGTTTCCGAGGCCCTGTGGGAAGAACAATGGAAGCATAACGCTGGCATCACTCTCTTTGTATCGTGTTATTGTATCATGATTTTCTCTTGATTTCTCAGGTCTTCTTGTACCGTATGCCTTGTGGTGTAGTGGATATCGGCTTTGAACGAGAAATTGGGAAGCCGAGTTCGAATTCCAGCTTAATTACTTACGCGCAAATACCCTTGGGAAAGGTATTAATCCATCTCCTCTCTTCGGTTATGGGTTAAATAAGGTCACAACAATGAGATATTTGGTGAATATTACATTGACTCCGGTGGTAATACTATTTTAGACCAGCTGCTAACCTCGTATTGATGCACCCTGAAATATTTAACGTTTGTTGAGCCACTTTAAAACTTCTGTTGTTACTTTTCTACGTTTGCTTAGTTTGTTAGTAGATTATAAATACGTTGTATCCATTAGGATTTAACCCACTACCGTTATAACGACACATGATACGATTGATATAAGCAGTCATTACGTCTTAACGTGCCAGTTCTTTAAATACTTCTTCTTGGAAGTGTCATGTTCTTTCAAGATGTTAGCGATCATGGTTCTCCAAATTTCCTGTGCTTTGTAGCTCTTAATACATTTCTTACTTTTCCATCTTTCTCAATATATGCTTTGCTATCCATTTACTTAAGCTTACCTGGTAGGCCAGGTGTTGCTTTCCTCTGATGTTCTTAGCGTCAATATGTTTTATGAGCATTGTTGTGCAGTAGTTTTTGCACTGAAACTTATAATCGTGCTATGTTGGTTGCTAATCGACTTAACGTACCCAAAATGTTAGGATCTTGGTAATCTTCTACTGAAAGCTGACTCCTTAGTATTCGGCTAATTTCCGACTAATATCAACTGCTTAGTAGTTCCAATGAACTTCAATAGAACTCTAAAGAACTCCCATGAACTTCCCAAGAACTTCTTCCATTAACTTCCTGTTAACTCTTATTAATATAGAAGGGAGAGTCCGTTATCTGAGAAATAGTTATTGTTTCATCATAACAAGTATCAAATTATTCAAATCCTCGTTCATGATGATGTGCCGTAAATATTTCAGCTGTCTCTTTCCGATGCAAAGTATATATGTCCTGGCTTTCATTGTCTTTCAGACACCATCATTGTTCACATGTTCAGTCAATGGTAGTCTCAGTCTTTGCATCAAGTTTTTTTCTTCCCGTGTGAGATTTTCGATTACTCAGTGCCATATAGGAGAACTGATATTACATAACAGTTTAGTCTTCTTTTCTTTCTTTGTAATGATCTTGAAATGCAAAATCTAAAAATATTAAATATCTTATAGATAGTTATATTACACCTCTAAGTAAACATAGATCACATATGAAGTCGAGAAAAAACGGAGTGAACTAAAAGGAACAGAGTTTCAAAGAAAAGAAGAAAAAATAAAACAACAAAAGTGAATACATGACAAATACAGGTTAAAATAATCCAGAAACCCAGAATAATCTGTGGTATCTAATAATGCAATGCGATCTCACTAATGACCCAATAACAGATTCTAAGACTCAATCATCAGACAGCCAGAGATTATTTTTTGGAAAAACTTAGAAAATTCCGAACGATCCATTACCAACTTTTTTTTATGACAGAGATAAAGCCAAAGGAAAAGTCATATGATAAAAATATATATATATAGAATAAAATAAAATAAAATAAAAAAAAGGAATTCTCTTAAAGAAATACAATATAAAGCAAAAAGTTAACTAATAGAACCTGGAAGCACAGAACTTACCAAATTCTTAGCTCTTGAATATTAGTTGAAAATATTTGCTTGTTTTCCGATCATAAGTAGGAAACCTCCATTTTTTACATAACTTATCTTTTCACTGTTTTTTTCACAAGCACCATTTTCGGCTTTCTTCCTCTTTCATTCTCTCTCTCTCTTCCTCTTTGTCTATACATTCACACACACACACACACGCACACACACACACACACACACACACACACATATATATATATATATATATTTAGTATATCGAGGCAGCAAGTAATTTTCTAGACATATGCTATTAAATATAAGAGACAATGAATGTCTATTATGTTTAATCATGAGCCGTTCTAAACGTCGTATTTTTGCTTTAATTTCAGTTGAAAATAAAGACAAAAATTCACCAACATTTGGATAATTATTTATTGGTTTTCTTCTAAGCTTTCGGCTCACATGAGCCATCTTCAGAGAGGTAGTTTAAACTGAAATATTATAAAATCCGCCATCACCGACGATTTTATTTTGTGTTGACATAAAACTCCGCTTGGCAACGGCAATAGTTACCAAAAATAATAAACGCAGTTCTTTCCAAATGTTGGAGAATTTTTGTCTTTATTTTCAACTGAAATTAAAGCAAAAATACGACGTTTAGAACGGCTCATGATTAAACATAATAGACATTCATTGTCTCTTATATTTAATAGCATATGTCTAGAAAATATATATATATATATATATATATATATATATAGTTATGAATTAATTGTACATTGCGACAGGGAAATTTCTATGTCACTAGATAGTTTCTCATCACCAGGCAATGATGATGTTGGTTGTACAGATTATTTACATTCTTCACCTGGAATTATATATATATATATATATATATATATATAGAGAGAGAGAGAGAGAGAGAGGCAGACAAATAGACAGACAGGGGTGTAAAGAGACGATATTGTTATGGTTCAGTATGCAACAACGGATGCACAATGTGGTGCAGTGGATATCAGCTCGGAACAAGAAATCGGAGGGCTTGGTTCGAATTCCTGTTGAACGCGTTGTAGTCACTTACTTGCAAATATCATTGGAAAAAGTATTAATTTGACTCTTTTCTCCAGCTATGGGTTAAATAAGAGAACAAGTTGTGTTCTATAACCTTGGTTGGTAACCAGTCTACTGCAAAAAGTAATTGCAAACAATTGCAGGAAAATCTCTTGCCCAGTCAGTCATGCCTCTTTCAAAGCGTGCATCACGTATGGCAGCCCCACTCACCCATGCAACAGTAACAACAATATAATATTCAATTATAGCCTTTTGAAAAGAATCTTCCGATCAATGATAGATAGCCATTCTTGTTTTACCAATATTTTTATTTTTTTTAATGAAAGCAGGCAATTAATCAATAGCGTGTATCATTTCCTGTTAGTCGGTCACGCTTCATTTTTGGGCCCTAAACGAACACACATAAGTATTCATTTAATTAGTTTGAAAAAAAAACTATACAGGTAAGAAAGAATTATACTTTTAGATTCTTTAAAAGTTGAAATATCAAAACAAAAATAAATACAGCGTCTCATACTGCCAAAGAATATTTAAGTAATTACAAAATTGTATTAGTCATATTTTCTATGTGTGTAATGAAGGATGTAAATCTATACAATTAACTCTATTGAAGCAGGTAAAAGATTGTCTGCTGTTAAAATCATTACAAATATAGCCAAAGAAAGCTAATATTACAGTAAAAAATATGGGTTATAATTTAGTATGTCTACAATTTCATAAGTTATATATTCTGTTTGAGGGATATAAGATTTTTATCTCGACAAGAAAAGCTCTTTTCATATTTAAGAAATAATTATGCGTTTTAAATCGTTAAAAGTAAATAATAAATAGAAAACCTGAAATAATATATAGACAACTGACTACGAAGAAAACAAATCAGTCAGTAGACTGAATAACTATACAAATAAATATAAATATATTAACTATATAAATATATTAACTATGTAAATATATCAACTATATAAATATATTAATTATATATACAAAAAACTTAGTTATGCTTTTTATTATTAAAATATGTAATCTTAAATCCGTCAAAACAACAATATTTAAGTAGTTTTGCAATCGCATATGTAAGACGTGAGTTCGCTGAAAATATCCGTTTTTGTGACAATAAAACAAATAAATGAATATAAAGTATAGTGTCATAAAAATTATAATAGAAAAATTATAACAATTAAAATTAGAATTTATTCACCCATTCTTAACCAATATACACTGATTGCACTTTTTTCTTCTACACACGTAAATACATGAAATTCTTGCCGTCAGACGCGTCGGTAACACGTGCGTCAGTAAAACTTTCATCTCCTTTCCCTTTTTCAGGTTATTATGGAAAAAATTATCTTTTAGCATACAACGAAAATCCGTATCACGAAAACCCCACACACTCCTTTTATTTCCTAACTAACTTATCTGGGCATTCATTATACACATTTACAAAGACATAAGTGAAAAAACGAATATATTTTACTTATTATTTTTCTGATCATTTTGTCAAAATCTTATGCAGATTTAATTTAGATTTGACCCGAAATTCACTATTTTTCTCAGTATTACTGTCTCTCGTTTCTCCAGCACCACATAACAACCAAATAATAAATGATACTCGCTTTGTTGTGACCACGTATTACTGTTTCTCATTTTTATGAGTAATTTTATATTTATAAATGTTAGGTGTGCCGTTATCTTCTGAGAATTGTAATTCACCTACACTGGAACGTGGCCAAATAAGGATTATTTTTTAACCAATTCCCCCTTTCAGGCCACACATGTTTTTAACGGTATTTCAAAGCTTACACTCTGTGGGTCAAAAAGTTTTCAGGAACAGATATAAAACCACCATCACTGCAATACTTGTTCCCAGTCAAGGTTTTTTTATTCAGTTGATTATATTAAGATGACAATCAATCAGTTTAACGACAGAATCTTTTTTATCCTCAAAATTAACGCCACCATCTTTTCTGCACATGAAACGATCTTGTCCTGATTTGGAGCAGTTGAGGAATAGTACTTATCATGCGTAGATTATCAGTTCATCTCTGGTTCAAGGTGATGAACCCGACGCTCACCCTGAGTTATGAAACGTTCAAAGGCACAAATAATTGAAGGTTATTGAAATGGCAAGCAACTGTTCCCAGGATTCAAATTTTAATGAGTTGTTGAGTTACTTTTCTTTCATATTTCAGCCGATTTTTTAATTTCACTCTTAGATTGCCTTTAAGCCTCACATAAGTTTTCAGTAAAATTTACAGTGAGATGACACAAGCATGATATTTGTAACGCAGAATATAATATTCTTGAGCAATAAAACTAAATTAGGAGAAATACATTTTTATTTTCAGATTCAGCGTCTCATAATTGTGAAAATATAACCCAAAACATCCCATGTTTTATTTAAAAAATGTTTTTCTAGTTTTGTGTCATTAGTTGGAATAAAACAGTACCTGAATGGTTTGTATAAAGGATTATCTTTCCGTAGTTTGATTAATATGAGATTAGATTTATACAATGAGAGAGATACTGGAACCAGTAATTTTATAAACATGCCTAAAAAAGTGTATTTACTTAATAGTCACCCGCAGGCAGATCTGTTTCTCTTTATCATCGCTCATCATTTCGGTTAGACATCCGATTGCTTTTTAGCCAGGATTGAAACCCGACCGAATTGACATCAGTCGGCGAATCTATCTCTGAGCTATGGGCGCTTGGTAGAAGAAGGCAGACTTTTAGCGTCTGATGATTGTGTGTATTTGTATCTTCTCGGAGTGTAGTTGGTAGAAAAATTAATGACCACTTGGATCTGTTCTCCCAGCTGCTTCACGTAGAACCCGGAACTGCTATACTAGGGACTCCGTTTCCTGCGCACCGTAAGCAAACCGCTGTCTCCCGAACACCGGTGTAGCCTTCACGAGTTGCCAACAGTAAACTGCCTCCGAAACAGAAGTTGGCTCTTTTTATGTGTTTTTGGTCTGAAAAGCCTCGCTTTCACCAATGACGCATGCGCCGTGTCATTCCAAAAACTGCCTTGCGGTTCCATTACGTCTACGAACGCACGTGCAGACAAACCGCCTTCTCTTGCTTCGGCGTGGTAAGTCTCCACCACAATGATACCAGACTGGGCTATAAACAATAAATTTACTCACCCCGTTACACAGCTTGTAATAACTTTATTATTCCTCACCTAATACATGTCTCAAGAACCATTTCAGGTATAACATTACTGAATTAGGTTTGTTTAAAAACATAATTGTTTGGTGTAAATATTATATATTATGATGATATGTAGATAAAGGTTGACCTTTGTCTTGAAATGTATGTAGTGAGAACATTTCCATTGCAGATAATAAAAAAGGCTAGAGACTTGTGTATCTGCGTGAAAAATATCTACAGTGGAAAATAATTCATCATCTACAAGGACGCGTTGACATTTTCAAACTCTATCAAGGCTTGAAAGAGACAATTAATTCCAGATATTTTTTATAATCATTTCACCCCAAGCAATGCAGTACAGCCACTGGTGCCAGGGGGTTACATAAGAGGAGAGTGCTGAAAAAGAGGAACACGTTATAGAGGGTTTCAGAAAATGGCTAAGAGAAGGATGAGAACACTTATGATAAGAGGACTGATGAAAGTAGAGTGGACGGGGAGAAGAACGTTAGGAAAAGAATGCGAGTCAAGGACGTAGAAGATAGCAATTGACTTTGGTGATTGTAGTTGTCAGAGAAGCTAGTATAGGGAAGAGAGTTCTACAGGTAGGAAGTGCGAGAAAAGAAGCTAGCGTTACATTTGACTGGTTTCAGTGTAAAAGGGTTGGACCTAGTTGCTAGTCTAGTAGCTCGAGTAAATTCATGGACAGCGGGAACCAGGGAACTAAGCCCATCGAAGCAGAAAACATGAAACTATTTGTAGAAGAGACGGAGGGAAGCCACATTATGTTGGAATCGATCACATTGCAGATTCTCTGTTGGATTTTGTCAAGAACCCCAAGATAAATAGCAGGAGCACCCGACCAGATGTGACAGCAGTATTCAATGCACGGGTGGATGCTAGGCATATATGTGCAGGATGATTCAGATAGAAAAAGCTTCCTGGCCTTACACAGTGAACCAACCTTCCTAGCAGTATATTTAATTATGGTTCGATGTGGTCATACCACTTGAGGTCGGCTGATAGAATTAGACAGAGGAGAAGCGGTGTCTTGCTTTCAGGGAAACTAGCCTGATCCAGGATAATGGGGTGGGGTAGGAACGATTGTCTATGGTGGTTAAAGATAGCATCTTAGTTTTAGAAGCATTAAAACTCACGATCCATTTCTTACCCCAGTCGGCGACAGATTGGAGGTCCAGCAGCGAGGTTCGCTTTTTCAGCCTCAGCGGTGTTCTGATTGAGGAGAGAGTAAATGGTGGTGTCGACAGCGTAGATGCCTGCTTGGGATCTGATTACGTCAAGGAGATCGTTGATGAAGATCGGAAAAAGCCTAGCATCTAAAATAGAACCTTGAGGCACCCGCATTCGTATGATAGTATTTAGAGGTATGTCTGTTCAATACTATCTTCATTACTTGATTTGATAGTAACGACTTGATTAGATCCAACAATCATTCAGTTATGCAATAGCCCCGTAGCTTGCGTCGATGGCCAGAATGCCAGAGTATATCAAACGCTTTGCATATATCCAGGGAAAGCTCGATCTTCGTTGTTTGTATCGAGAGCCTGGTATATCTACCAGGGATGGTTGTTAACATACCTGCAGTAGACCTGGTGAGACGGAGGCCGTACTATTTGTCAGAGAAGAGAATGGGCTGTGAGATGTTGAACCACTTTGGCATTGATAATAGCTTCGAACACAGTAGTAGGCGGGTAGGGCGATAATTAGAGGGACCGAGGGTTCTCCTGAATTCTTAAATAGAGGAAGGACAAATTCCAGCAGGCAGAAAAGCAAGAAGCAGAGAGGCAGTAGTTTTGGAGTTTGAAGAAGACAGATGAGATTTCAGGGTAAACTTCTTCAGAACAATGATTATGACCATAATACTTGTTGGTGTGAACTGGTTTTTGTAAAGACAGTACATGACAGCAGTAGTCAGGTACAATCTTGAGTCATATAGGAAGCCGAACATTTTCCCAAAGTTTATAGATCGTATATATGTGTGTTTCACCTGAGGTAAGGATCCACAGTAGACATTCAAATCACAGAAGCATCTTGAGGAATGCGACTATCTATCGAGTCTGGATAAAATAGTATTCTATTTGGTGATAATGAAAAGTGTCTTGCTTAATTTATGTGGTAATGAGCATTTACAAGTTAGTTTCACTAGCATTGATCTCGATTAAAATAGAAATCAACTCCTACGTTTTGATCATTTATTAAGCTGAAGTATCATTTGAATAGACATTTACTAATGACCTGCGAAATGTGCTTAGATATTCAGTCAGTTAAGCATGGGTGATCATGTCTCGAAAGATACATGACAGACTAGGCAGAAATATGCTTAGATATTTTTCTGTTTTTCCCCTATTTCTTAAAATTGTTTTACTTCGTACAAAAAAAATTCCCAAAATAAAAGGAAGTGACTTTTTTAAAGTTTATTACCATCATTATTAACTAGATAATGTGACATTATTCTTTCAATGTCGAAACAAAATGTACTATTTTGTAGTAGCTTGTAGTTTGTACATGTTCTAAAGTATAATTTATAAAAAAAATATTCATTGCTCTATTTATATATTAAGCACTGTTTTAAATTAATGTTTTGAACGTTGCAATTATTTCTTCCTTCTGTATTCATTTGTATATATATATATATATATATATATATATATATATATAAGCACAAAAAGTTTGTCCATGGAACTGAGGAGATTCATGCTGGCTTCGAAGTTTCCTGTGGCCACTGTTGACACTTTATAAAAAATCACTTCATTTTCAAGATATGGCAAACCATCCCTGACACGTGAAACATTATAACGGCGTCCCCCACGAAACTTTGAAGTCGGCATGAACCTGCTCAGTTAAAGTGACAACGTTTTGCACAATTTAACGCTCTGTTTTTATCCCGATATCGAATACTTTACGATAAAACTCGCTTTTTAAAATACATTTCAAAACACATTAGTTCATTTTTTCAGACCAAAATATATTGGTTCCATTCGGTACAAATAGTTTTTTTTTCCGAAATAAACATTTCTTTTAAAACGAAATGGAAATCAAGTAATATGATCCGGAATAGAAATTTTGGCCTTATCTTGGGTAAGAATCATTATAGGCAGGCGAGAAAATTCATTGGGGGGGAGTGACAATAAAATCATTGCATGCCCACTAATAAGCACACGAATGCGTATACACATATAATCCTCCTAATGAACATACTGTCGCATACACACGTATATCCACAGGATATCCACATTTCTGGAAAACGTAATTTACGCACGGATATTAACTCACAAAAGGATAAATTTCCTCCGGAATATTCACTGAAAAATATTCTCTACCTTTGTTTGCATTCTTTTACCCGATCTCTTACAGATAAAATTATTGATTTTTTAAAGAGGCTGCAATGGAAGACCAACTTAAACTTTTCTGATAAACCAAATAACACAAACGAATAATACCATCTGAAATTCCAAAGAACCTCTCAAACAACAAGTTATGCGATCACTCCGAAAAGGATATGTTCAACTTAGTCAAGAAAATCAAGTCCAGAAAATTGTCAAAGAAATTATTGCACAAAATAGATCAGGATATTAAAGTAATTAAAAAAATCCCAGGCTATATGGTTTAGTGCGGATACATCCAGAAACATAAATCTCGCTAACAGGAACTTAACTCGAGAAAGATTACCCGTATCTATAAAGTTAATGGAGATCATGAGACTGTCTAACATTAACCGAGATGCGGCTGAATTTGCAAGTAAATTTAAGATTGAAAAGAGAATGGGAAATATCTACCTGAAAAATGCATACTTACTTTCCAAAGACCAACAAGATTGATTAATTCTTTCAAAACATAACTACGACTTATCTCTAAGAATATAATTAAAAACATAACTGACTTCATGAAAAAATCTTCTGTGATCAATCTGTGGAAGGATCCTACAGGTATAATTAAATTAATTTAAGAGAATTAAAAACAAAACAAAAAAATAGTGACCGTCATCCAATTTGACATCATGGATTTTTACCCCACCTCATATCAAAAGGTTTATTGTTGGATAGTTTGAATTTCGCAATGAACTTTGTTAGGATTACTGATGAGGTCTCCAAAATTATATTGGCCTGTAGGACATCGTTCTTATCCAATAATAATTATACGTGAATAAAAACCCACGGTGATAACTCTGATGTCCCCATGGGTGCATTTTTTTCTGCCCAATTCATTGACTCGCGAACACGCTTCCAAATTCCTGTATAATTATATCCATATGAAATCATACCAATAAATATATTTTAGGATCGTACAAACATAGATTATCTCCCCCTTAAATTTGAAAATTTTCAGTTGTTTAAAAATGTCAGTCATGTGTTAGTAAAATTCTGTTTGTGCTTTTGAAAAACGAGAAAATAAGTTATTGAAAATCCCCTGAAGATACCCGAAGTTTAAAACCTACGTTGCAGAAAAAACTCATTTCAAAATAAGAATATTCAGTTTAATTTAATTATGACCAGAAACTAACTAATTATATGTATATATATATATATATATATATATATATATATATAAGCCTAGTTATAAATGGAACTTTGTCTGTGTGTGTGTGTCTGTCTGTGTGTGTGTCCGTTACCTATAGACTCCGAAAAAGCTGAACCGATTTTCTTGAAAATTTACACAGTTGTACTATAAGCGTCTGCAAGTGTTCCTAGCTAGGTTTTGTGTCGAGGTACCCCCGATAAACATCGAAAATCGATAATCGAAAAAATCGGGTTATATAAGGAGTGGTCCGATTTTAATCAAATTTGATACACTCATAGACAAAGACAAGGTTGCAGTTTTTACAATATTGCAGAAAATCGATAATATATATATGTATATATAAAAGGCAAGATGTTTGTGTGTATGTCTGTTTATCTGCCTGTATTTTTTCAGCCATTTTATTTTAGTTTCTGCTTTGGGTTTGGCTCTAAGTAGGTATAATGGTAGTTCTTAGTCTCAGGTATGATACCATTTACTCAGAGGATTAGTTAGCCTTCAAAATTCAGTTTACGTCGAAAAAACTTATTTGATATCGATACCAGGAAATCAAAATTTGACTTACATCGATTCATTTTTCTTTCAGTCTAAAGTTTCGCTTTAACTGGAAACAACTATTGCTTTTTAGTCTTTCGTGCCAACGTCCAAAGAGTCTGAGCACCAGGACCATGGATTAGTTTTAAAGCTTTCATTATACCCGAGAAACGGCGGGTTATATTGCTAGTATATATATAATATAAAAGAGTGAACATTGACGTCAGCACTCATGTGGCCTGATGATTGCCCTTAGCATGAAACAGTCTGTTGCCCTTGAGTGTTGACTTCAATGTTTACTCTTTTATATTTACATACGCTCTATCTCTGATATTGAGCACTTTATCCTATTAATATAGCCCACCTTAAAACTATATTTATTCATATATATACACACACATACACACATACATATATATATATATATATATATATATATATATATTGATTTTTTAAAACTTAGTTTTGGTCCTAATAGGGTTAGACCAGTACACATTTGTATTAAAAAGTGTTCTATACAATTATATTGTAGAACTTTTTAATATTTTTCATTTTTAAACGAGTTATTTCGCTATCTTTGTTTCTACCATGAGTGATGTCTTTAGGCAATTTTTAATAACTTATTATTATTAGTTATTATAAATCGCCTGAAGACACCACTCATGGTAAAAACCAAGGTAGAGAAATAACTCGTTTAAAAATGAAATATGTATATATATATATATACATATATATACAAGTATTGTTGGAATAATATTCCTTGTCAAAAGAAACACTATTTTTAAGAAAGTGATCAATACAAAAGTAGATTTAATAATATTATTTATTCATAAATTATAACATGGATATGTTACAATATCACTAAGTGTTGAAACAAAATGGCTACTTTTGTTGTGATATATTAACATATCCATGTTATAATTTATGAATATATATATATATATATATATATATATACTGAACAGTAATAGATGAGATTTACATTAAATTAATCTAGAAGAGTTGTATTAGAAAGTGTTCAATACATATTTCATGGAAGATGGAGATTCAACTTGTAGAGCAGTTAGATATTTAGGTAGAAAATATCAGCCGGTTCTGCTACCATGGTTCCGTACTTTTCATTTCATCAGGCGATTTGTTTTGACCGATGGCTTAAAGTTTAACTCTTTACATGTATATAACCGGAGGTTCAATGCAATGTCGTGGCTTGTTATTGAGAATCCTTTCATCGGGGTTTGCTCGAGCCTAAAAAGCTATTTTCTAATGTGCCTACATCTGGACATTATTTTGGGCCTTTCATTTAGTCATTTTGTCGTTATGGAAACAATATTATAACCAAATTTTCTTCTTGGCACAATCTGCAGATATCACTACCGTAGCTGGGTTTAGCTTTTTGTTAGATATTTTCCACATCCCCTAGGTTTTTCTTCATTCTCTTCTTTTAATTTCCATACCTAGTTGACTAGTATGGTACTATTTAAAACATTTCCTGTTTGAATGTGGACTTGTGATTATTCCATCGTGTTTTGACACTGCCTTCAGTACATCCAAAGTATATTCGGTCTTTTATATCTGCTCCGTAAATGATTTCTTTGGACTTACTAGTATAAAATAAATTAATATATATATATATATATATATATATATATATATATATAATACAAATAAACTAGAATCCGTAAGTTTACATTTATCAAAATAAACATAAATATTCGAAAATATGCCAACAAACAGAACCTAAATCCGTCAAAATCCTTATAGATTTTTCGTATATATATATTAATCATTTACTTTATGCTTCAATGATATGGACACATTTCTTTTTCTGACATTATGGTTATTTAATAATCATGATTTTTTACGAACTGCCTTTGAGATGGTCAATTCTGATTTTGATACCATAGATAAGGTTGCTGGAAACCCTGTCACTCTCTTTTTATGTAAGGCATGCCAATTCGGAGAAAATAAAGAAAAGGAATATGTGGAGAGCCATGACCGTCTATGCACTGTCGAACATATATTGGATAAACAAAATAAGTATATACTTGATTAGATCATTATTTTGAACCTTAATATGGCTTCCTTGATATCCGTAAACAATGTGTCTTCCATCCGTTTATCTTAAGTTTCACCTATATTGGTTTAACATTACTTGCAGAGGTTCTAAGATTTTTAGCGAAGATATTCTTTTTCTGTATTTATTATTTTCCCTTCTCGTACATAAATTAGATCAAAGTAAAAGTTTGTGCACGATTATAAAATTAACAGCCAAATTTAACAGACTCACAAAAAAGAATAATTTAGTCAAGTAGAGAGTCTCTATTGTTTTTCACAAGTGTCTCCTGTCGTTCTACAAGTTTGTTGACGCCATTTTCGTAAAACCGTTTTGTTTTTGTTTTTTGTTGGAAGAAGGTTGTGAGTGAATTTTTGACTGACTATACAAAGACAATTTTTTGTCATTTAAATTTTTTTGTATGAAGATTTCTGTTCTTTAATATGGCAGCGAATGCTGGACAATCACATAAAAGATGAAGGAGAAACTTGAAGTAACCGAAATTAGGTTCTATAGAGGATACCATGCAGCAGCGAAGAACTAATGGACAGGATGGACACAAGATCAAAAATTGATACTTAATTTCAGGAAAAGAGTTATGAAATGTTTTGGGCATATAATTAGGAAGGAGAACCTGAAGTTTAAGCGACCGATAGAGAGGAAGAGAGACAAGGGAATGCAACACATGGCAACGAAAATACGGTGAGTGAAGGAGGGTTTCCCGTTTCAACTCATTAAGCGTTTCGCGTTGTTGTGGTGGAAATTGTCACTTTTTCATTTGCCAAAATGGGCCGTTTTTCTACAAACTAATTCTCTTCAAATAGAGAAAGGCAGTTGAGATACTGATTGTCGAATTTTTAACAATCACTTTTTTTTTTAATCATATCACCCCGAGCAAGGCGGTAACGCCACTGATGTGCAGGGGGCTACGTAAGAGTGAAAAGATTAGAAGAGGGAAAGCCGGAAACCACATCCTAAGCAGGGAACAAGGGATGAGCCTCTTCACCTATTCAATAGACGTGGGTGGAGTGTGAACCGGGTGATAGTTTAGTCGAAATAGTTGATTTATTATCAACGGCTACAAACATAGCGTCTGGATAGACGTCGGAAGGTCAAGCGGATTGTGGTTGATTGCTTAGTTTAAAATCACTCTGATGAAATTTGCCAAAGCACATTTTTAATCAGCCGAAGTTCTGGAACACGATATGAATAAACCTTCTAAATTGTTTTTTTTTTTACTTATCCGACATTTATATCTTACCGACGTTCATGGACCAAAGTGTAAAATTATATCCTCCATTTTTATAGCTTCCAAATCAAATTTCTATAAACTTCGACTCATAACTGAACGATGTAAGGATTAAAGCTCTAACACTATATAAATGGACACTAATATAAATGCAAATGTCAACTTAGGGTCATTTGACATGACCAATAAAAATCTAGCACGAACTACAATGAACTGGTATGTGGTGGGTGATTCCATCAAATATATATCTTATTTGACTTAGCAGACAGGTTTACAGTAAAAACACCAAAGTTAAGCAACGTCGATTCCAATAGCTACCTTCATGGGTAACCGCTTGAGAATACCAGTTGTTGGAATCTTGCATTTTCCGGTGGTTTATTGAATAATGACTCGGAATTGTTAATCAAAGCGACGAGTTCTGATCCCCGTTGTACTGAAAGGCAAACAAAAAACCTTGAAAAATCATTAATGCTCTTCTTCTCTCCCTAGCTATGGATTAATTAGTAAGACATGTATCGTTAAGTCATTATTATATCCAAAAAGATTCCGCTTTGATATAACCTGCAAAAGGATAGAGTGTTATGGAGAAACGCAGCTATTCTTCAGATAATGGACTCTCCCTCCTATAGTAATAAGAGTTAACAGGAAGTTCTTGGGAAGTTCATAGGAATTCTTTAGATTTCTTTTGGAGTTCAGTAGAATTACTAGGCAGTTGATATTAGTCGGCAGTTAGCCGTATACTAAGGAGTCCGCTTTCAGTGGAAGATTACCAAGTTCCTAACGTTTTGGGTACGTTAAGTCGATTAGCAACCGACATAGCACTATTATAGCCTTCAGTGCAAAAAACTATACTACAACATGGATACAACGTAACAATCGAACCAACAAACAAAATTGGCAATAGTTAATTTTGCAGAACGTAAAGAGCGGCCTGGGTATAACGATATATTAAATACGGCTCTTGGGTATGACAATTTCGTTGGAAGGCTTTTTTAGGAGCGTTAACCACCTTTTAAAAACTGTTGTTCTCAGGTTCAATTTGACACAAACTTGTAGCATCTGTTAGGGTCCCAGCTATGGCTAAATAGTTAATCCCCAAACTGAGATCAAAACACTATAAAAAAATTAAAAAACAGATGTTTATATTGGAAATTCAAACCATATTGTTTGCTAAAAGACTGCCAGCACTGCTTTTTTGAAGTGAAGAATAATACCAGAAATATATTTTTGAAGAAAAGATATTACCACTAATATATTTTTGGAAAAAAGATTTTATGTACCAGCATTACATCTCTCGCTCGACAAAAATCTATTTACAAAAATACATCATTTAAACGTTTTTCACAAACTGATTACTTACAAAGCATACAAATTCTATTCATACGATGTTGTCGGCATGAAATAATCCATTGAGGCTGATTTGCAGTAAAATAAAACAAACTAAACGAAATCAGAACGTGAAGATGCATTGTTTTTTCATGAATCATGTTCCGTAACTTAAAGCTTCTTGCTTGTGACCTGTGCCCCTGAAGAAAAGAAACAAAAAAAAAATCATCTTGTCCAAAATATTCCGTGTATTTATCTACATATAATAATCATGATCATTATCATATTTGAAATGATATATAACGTTACTGTGTTCAAATGCAAATGTAAAAACTTTACTTAACCTCCTTAATTTTTGCAGTCGTGTTGGATGACTATTTCCACGAACAACCCTACCGCCATCCCAGTTTTCACGTCAATACAATATAAATGCACATTCATCAATAAAATATATGGTTGTGGAATCAATTCTCATTTATTTCTCCGTCTCACATACTTGTTTTTCTTTATGATGGTCACTTATACCACGAAACTTGTTTGCTTTCCGGTCTCTAGCTGATAGTCTTAATAGTCTAAATCTATTCACTCGCTTTACATGTACAAAACCACTAACTTCAAATGTTTTTATTGCTAGTCGGACAATTTCTTTGGCTTACTTCGCTTTTCTTTTTACTCTAATTTCTTTTTATTACATTCTAATAATCATTTTTCTAGTTTTTGTCTTCATAACTCTTTTAGTATTTATTTTTATCTTTTTGTGATCTGTGATCAGCTCAATTTCCAAATTTCTGTTCTTTGTGTTCAGTAAGTTTACAATATCCTGTTTCTCTTTTGAGGTTTTTTCTTAGACTAACCGAAGGCAATTTGTATGCATATATATTGAACTGATAAATACATAGGGATAACAATACTATGGGCATCTGGGTTATTTTGTGAGCTTATATTGAGCAGAGATATTTTGTTATTACAATGGTTTATAAAAGCATTGAATCACAATACAAAAATTTTCATGTTTTAGAATAATGTTGTTCTTCTTCAGGTTATATTTTAAAAATATATGGTGAAAATGATTTATTTAGAAAATATAAATTGAATTCATGTTTATTAAGTAAATTAAGGAGGGGTGGTTGGAGGAAGTTAAACAATATGATTGTACGTGTGTCACAGTTGCTCAAATGAAAGTGAGAATTAGGTTGAACTATGGAGCTAAAAATTGGGGTCACGTGGAGAACATTGTAGCTTAATGTCAAAACATGATACTCTTTTATTTTGTCTGGGTAAAATACATATTAGGAACATACATTATTCGAATGAGTACCTCGACACAAAACCTAACTAAGAACACTCGCAGACGCTTATTGTACAACAGTATAAATTTTCAAGAAAATTAGTTCAGCCGTTTCGGAGTCTATAGGTAACGGACACACACACATACACACACACAAAATTCCATTTTAAAATAAGTTTAGATTTTTTCCATTTATTAATATAGTAATTATAATTTCAGTCTCTGGGCCCGTCTGTTTGCACATAGAATCTTAGTATTCTCAGCATCCTTCTGTTGCTTCATGTCTGTTATTAATCTACAGGAACATTATCTTCGTTAAAATTTTGTGATGGTCGCAAGAAAGTTTCTTTAACTAATTCGCGTTTATAGTAAGTTCTATCCCCCGCACAACTTTAAAGGGCACGGCTTCGTCTGGAAAGAAGTAGACAAAAGTGCGCCTCGGAAAATGCCACGTTAAAAAATGACCTTGTGTCACCTCTGCTTTTCTTAGGAGGGCTCCCGTAAACACCCAGTTCTACATCCAGCACATTTTTTCTTACTTCAACGCTATTAGTTACATTAGCTAGATTTGATCTATTATTGTTGTTCATTATCACAACGTTTCGGCGCCCCGGTCATCATCAGATCCTTGTTAATCTGACATGTCAAAAAATGTCTGACTGAAGCCTTTATTTAATTATGTAATCAACGGAAGTAGATTTTTCTGATTCCGCTGAACATGTTTAGGAGTGCCTTGCCTCGATTTTTCCACTGTTAAATTATTGTTTACCCTGTTTCCACTAGGCTTGTGTCTGCATTGCTCGGTTCAAAGTATGATTACACAATTACAATATTACTCATTGAAAAATATGAAAATATGTGAGTCACGAAGCCTGGTACTAATGTTCAGGAAGTTGTAGAGAGCCATGAAAACTCATGTTCTGAAGAGACAAGGCAGATAGAAGAAAAATGTCACGATTTTGGACGCAACCTGATGAGCTACGGTAGATTTGTTTTGGATTCTCTTTGTTGCAATATTTTGTGCCTTGCTTTAATTATTGTTAATGATCATACTACATTGAAACATGGGCCTCCATACTATCACTGATGTTAATCAACGTCGAGCTTCGTCAATAACTAAACGGATGACCGCTTGGTGATACCAAATTCTGTAAGCATAGATATGCGGATGTTATAGAGGATAATGGCTCGGAATTGTTAATCTAATAGTAGAGTTCTAATTAAGGTCGAGGTTGTTATATTTACTTGTGTCTAAATATTCTTGGAGAAGAGATGAATCCACATCATCTTCCCCAGCTATGAGTTAAACAGTATTACGTAACAATCCTTCTTATCTCTCAAAATGTCTTCCAATCTAAAAATATTTTCTGGCTTTAAATAACCCGCAAAGGGTTGATAATTCGTAAAAAGAACATCTTGCTTGGATATAAAGAAGAAATGTATTTGTCTCAGAAAAGTACATAATTTTAATTTATTTCTTTTTCAATAAATTGATTCTGAAAACCTCGTTGAAAATCTGGCTCTGCTAAAATATTCAATACCTAGAGTGTTTATGAAATGTGTAACGATGTAAAATCGAATTTCATAGACATTGAATTCTTCGGGCTTTTGTCAATCGATTGTCGAGGTACAGATGTTATCATATTTATTTTTATCCCGAGGCTAAATATACGTTTCTATATGCATTTGATTTTTATCTACATAAAACCAGACGGTTGGGCGTTTTTTGGAGACTGTTTATTTTTTTAAGCTTCAGGAAATTCGTCTGTCTGGGGTGCTTAAAAATTACAATTTACCTCAGATATTTGATTTTTTTGCTGTGCTCGTATGTCTCTCAGATAAGTTTTGAAAATCGTTTCTTTAGGCGAACAGATTTTTTTTAGGCATGATTGAATAAGAGACAAATCAACGTATCTTTATCAATAGTATGATTCGCTGTCTAGTATAGAATGGACGAGAATATGTAAAAACATTTATTTATTTAGCAAAAATATAGAACAGATTCTAATGTCTTGTTCTTTCCATGAGTTATGATATTCTTTTAATGATGTTTCTTTCTTCGAAATAGAAATTATTTGTGTTACTACAATACGTATGCCACAAATTAATTCATAATGAAACAAAATATTTTATTTACGGCATCCGTTACGAAATGGATTAAATGCGACATATTTTTAAATTCTTTAAACATTATTTAATCTGAGAAAATTCTATGTTCCTTTTAATTTATTATTATTAGACAGTATATTTATTTATATCTACTGACCTGAATAATCTTGAAAATTTCCTTCTTAGGGAAATATGCGTCATCCGACAGGATTCGAACTCATGTCTTGTTTATATTAGGATGTAATATTACATAAAATTGGTAAAATTTCGTAAAAAGTCTTTGTTTTGAAACAGAGCAGATATGAATATTTCGAGAAATGGGGGAAATGTGTGTTCAAAAGGACAATTCGGTCTCTTTTTGATAGTGTGTTTTACGTGTTCGAGTGGAACAAGATAGATCAGTTTTGATGACAGTTTTCTCTGGCCAGTTCGAATTCATTTAATTAAAATTAAAAAGTAAGGGTGAAATAATGAATTAAAAATATGACAAAGTTAATCCATTTTGTTGGATGGTTGTTTTGTTTTATGACATATCAACCTCGGCGAGTCATTTATTGCCAACTAAATTTTATTTATTTATTACTGGTAATACCTTTTTCTTTCAACAATTTATTGTTGTTTTTTTATATAAGTTTTGTGTCTAGTAATACTTTTTTCTTCGAGTATCAAGATTTATTGGGATTTGTTTTTAAAGGCAAGGTCCCCAAGTCCTACCCTGTTATTTAACCCATAACTGGAGGGAAGAGACGGATTAATACCTTTCAAAAGGTTACCAGTGATTAAGTGAATGCAGAGTATTCAACTGGAATTCGAACTCGGCACCACAACGCTTACAGCACCTTGTATTAACAAGCTGTCACCAATCCATTTTGTAACGATTTCGTAAATATATGTAGTGCTCAATTGTGTTGATGCTTTGTACTAATATTGTTGTTTTTTCAGCAGCTTATTGGTAGAAAGACATTTTAGGCAAGAAGATTTCCTATCAAAAGAATAGAGAAAGCGTTAATATATATATATATATATATATATATATATAGTCATCGGCAGACAGATTTGTTTCGCTGTATCACAGCTCATCAGTACGGTTGGATACTCATATTTGAGTAGATGCTCTGTTTTTTTTTTATTATTAAACACTATCAGAGCAGAAATCTTCAGAACTCGGACGAGAGGTAGATTTACCAGGCTAGCTTTTATTAATTTAAATTCCACAATATGAAACTAACAGTAAACAGTAATAAGTTCCTTAAAAGAAAATTAAAGTTTTCAGGCGAACTCATAACATCTCATAACACATACAGTACTATGCAAAAATATTAAGACAGGAACTTTTTTTTAATTTTTTATGAGGCATCAAAATAAAGTTTAAAATCACCCCTGTCCTAACACTTTTGCACACTACCTGAAGTGTGCAAAAGTATTTGGACAGGGGTGATCTTCCTAAAAACCACACTGAAATTCAAATACAGGGTGAAAAGCCAAGTAAATTTCTAATAAATATTGATTATTTAAAACGAGGTGTAAATGAAATGTATTAAAAAGAAGTTATATTTAATTTTTCCTATTTTCTATTAAACAAGTTATTTTGAAACTACTCATTATTCTATTATCTTTGGATATGATTATTGCACCCCCTCGAATTGATAAATCTAATGTTACTTCGTAAGACACACTTTGGGAACAAATACGAGCTGTTTGGCAGGAGAAACCATTAGATACATTGAAGAAGCTTGTGATGTCAATGCCTGACAGAATGAAGGCTGTGATCAAAGCAAAAGGCTGATATACTAAATATTAAATTTATTTTGTAACAAATATTTTTTTCTTGTTAAAGCAATTATTGAGTAAATCAAATAAAATTACTTTAATTAAATTGTTTATTTTCCATCAATATGCCTCATAAAAAACAAAATAGTTCTTGTCCTAATACTTTTGCACAATACTATATATATATATATATATATATATATATATATATATATATATAAACAAGGTGCGATTGGTAAATTGTCGCAATTATTTTATTATTTCAAAGCAAAAGGCTATTATACTAAATATTAAATGTATTTTGTAACAAGTATTTTTTCTTGTTAAAGCATTTGTTGAGTACATCAAATAAATTACTTTAATTAAATTGTTTATTTTCTGTCAATATGCCTCATAAAAGACAAAATAGTTCTTGTCCTAATACTTTTACACAGTACTGTACCTATTTACCAAACTTAAATAGAAAGATGTAAAAGGATGGCAAAAGTCACAATTCAACCTCGATCCGTCTGTCTAATGTGAAGGGATTATTCGATAAAATACCAAATTCTCTGGGTCATATAACATCAGGTTGACCATTAAATATAGTCTAACACTTCGCAGACACTTCTTCCGACTACGATCTCTCAGAGGAGAACATAACTAAGAACTCTGTGTACGCCATCCTATGCAGCTGTGGTACGAAATATAAAAATAAATTTGGGGCCTCCTCTTAAAGTAAGGCTACAAAACACCGCAAAGTTGTAACAAGAGAAGAAATGGAAAAAGATTAGGCGTAGCTGACTACATATAAAGAAAAAAGAGAGACCACCGCCACCTGTGGATGAAGTTAAAATAATAGACAGGGAACAACATTGGAAAATACGAAAACTTACGAAATCGTTGGATATGCATTGCCACAAAAATCTTTTCAGTCGGCCAAGAATAGAAATGAATATAATGTAAGTACCAGTTGTAAGTAGTGTTAAAGAAAAACAATTTCAAGAAACAAAAAAGATTGTAATATGAGCTATGGCAAAAAAAAATAAATAAAAAACTCAAACAAAACAAACAAAACAAAATACATTACCGAGACAGTATTTTTATAAATCTTCAAAATTCATATATTGATGTCCTCAATGGATAAAAGCGTTAGTTAGATCCAATGACTTGATCGAAAAAGTTGTGAGTTCAATACCTGGCTATAGCAGAGATGAACAAAAACTTAGAGAGTTGAGACATCTGGAAGAGGCATGAACTGTGGAACTATACCATTTTCCCCTGGTGAATGAAATAAAGGGCCCCATTTGTACAACGGACGAAACATCGTGAATATGGTAACAAAGATTTGGACAACATCCGAACAATGTAAATAATTATAATACATCATCCTAGAAATATAGACAAATATGATAAACTAGAATTTGCGACAGCTGCTGCGAAAAACGAATTAGTTGAACATCTATCTTTGTTAATTACATTTTTTATCTTCAAAATATTGTTATCATCTATTTTATGACAACGTTTTGAACAAAGTACCCTCCAGCGTATATCAGTCTTGGTAACGTACAGGGAATTGCGAATTGACCCGTTTAATTCAATATACTGGTGAAGATTTTCTATTTCATGTATCGAAATATCGTCTCAGAAATAAATACACATTATGACATGTGACACGAACCCACTAACATAATCCAGTTATCAAAACTCTACCTGACACTGAATATAAAAGCTCCAAAAAGTCCGACTAAAGCCCATTGGGACGATGGCGTAGTAGATATACTAGTTGGTTAGTATCATCTAGTGTTCACGAGTTCGAGCCATGAGGCCGGTAGTGACGAACCAACTATAACATCAAAAGAAAATAATTGATTTCAAAGGATATTTCGCAATAATCAAGGAGATAATCCATATCAGCCAATCTATGGACACCTGATGATGAGCAGATGTTACTTGGTTGAAATGTTGTGTTTATTATATTACACCTATATCAACCAAGATGAGAACAATAGTTCGAAATAATTCCAAGATTAAATATCGTCTACTTTTAGTACTTCTCAGCTATTTAGTACTACTCTCCCATTACCACAGCGTGATTTTCAGTATGTAGTCTACATATGTTTGACATACAGTTTATTTCAATACTTTTCCGTTCCTATAACAATTCCACCATTTTAAGTGATAAAAACTTTAATAAATTCGTAACTGTTCCACAAGCATACTGGAAACTATTGCCGACATCTCATTATACAATTATATACATTCAAATGTTTTATAACTGACACGAAAAAATCTAGCTTTCCACGACATCTTACTTCCCAACCCACTCCACCTTAGTAAGTCATTCTCCTACTCATCATTGACTTGCATTTTATTGGTTAACCTAGACTAACAGTTTGAATTCAATAACTTTCTTCTTCATTGAGTGTAGTTTCTAAATTTTAAATTTATTTATATATCGACAAAAATATTTTTCTCCCTGACGAGGTACTAACAAAAAGTACCGAATCACAACACGTCTTGTGACGCCTTAAACTATGTTTAATTATAAACTCTTATATAAAATATCACTATATATATATATATATATATATATATATATATATAAAGTGAGAGAGGCCGTGAACGTTTTGTTTCAAGTACATTTGATCTATTTTATTTTATTGATTTGATTTATTTTTTATTTGATTTACTGATCTACTTTTACTTATTTATAAACAACACCTTGGACATCAGAAACAAAAGGAACTCGATATGTAAAGCCACAAGTTTATTTACCTGAAAACAGTCAACTTTAGACTTTCAAACACGTGTAGCGTCACAAATACCATTAAGAGCAGTTAAGGTATCATAATATATATACTAAAAACAACAATAAATATACACTTTAAAGAAAACGTTCAAGGCATCTCACACCAATTTCTATACCAATATCTCTCATTAGAACAACCCTATTTTTTTTCTTACATATACATATATATATATATATATATATATATATATATATATATATAGTCATCCGCAGACAGATCTGTTTCGCTGTATCACAGCTCATCAGTACGGTTAGACTCCGATTGCTTTTAACCCAGGATTAAACCTCGACCGAAGTGGCGTCAGTCGGCGATTCTACCTCTGAGCTATGGGTGCTCGGTAAAGGAAGGTAGACATTTTAGCATGTATATTATCATTATACACGCCTAATAGCCAGAGTTCTCTAATTCATTACTGAATGAGCGATGCGTACATGCCAGGGTAGCTACTCTTTTTCAAAGTCTACCATTCTTCCAGAGTGCTCAATCAGGGTGTGAGAGAGTAAATAGTCATCCGCAGACAGATCTGTTTCGCTGTATCACAGCTCATCAGTACGGTTAGAATTCAATTGCTTTTAACCCAGGATTAAAACCCGACCGAAGTGGCGTCAGTCGGCGATTCTACCGCTGTGGGCGCTCGGTAGAAAATAACATCTGCAATAGAAAGAAATTGTGATATATATATATATATATATCACAATTATTTTCTGTATACTAATATTTGAGTAGATCTGTTCATTGTGTCTACAAGCGTACGCATTCGTGAACATTACCAAAGAAAATGTTTCAACTGGCAGAGACCGGTTAAAGTATGAACAGTTGGTTAGCGCGTCGTGATTTAAACTGTTCAACCAAAGAGACAGACAGAGTTCAGCAAGTGCCAGCTGCCCTTTCGAAGAATGCATATGATTCCGCTCAGATCTTCTCAAAAGCCCATACATTTCTAAGAAATAAAGGAATTTTCTTTTATCCAATATTATTTCCAAAATTTTAGTATATATATATATATATATATAAAGAGAGATAGAGATGGAGAAAGAGAGAGAGAGAGGCGATGAGGTTAGTACTCAGATGCGATTGCATTTTCATTTTTAAGCGCAACATTCAGACCATGTGTGTTGTGTTAGCTCGACTTTTCATAACTAAATACGCCCTATCTTTGACATTCAGCAGTTTAAAGTTAATCGATACTTATCAGTCAGTTAAATGATACACGCTTAGGCGATCATGTCTCGAAAGCAGAAGATTATCCCGCTGTAGGTTGCCATTACTTTCTGCGGTAGACTGGTTGCCTGCAAAGGCTATAGAACCCAATCTGTCTAGTTATTTAACCCATAACTGGAGGTAAGAGACAGATTAATACCTTTCCCAAGGGTATTTTCGCGTAAGTGAATGCAACGAATTCAACTGGAATTCGAACTCGGCTGCCCGATTTCACGTTTCAAGCCGATATCTACTGCTCCACAACGTATATCCAAAGATACTTATTGCATATCTTAAAACTTTACACACACACACACACACACACACACACACACATATATATATATATATAGTGGGTGGACACATTCAGAGGCGACAGTCTATCATTTGTTTGAAAGCAATCGTCAAGCGGCCTGAAGATTGCGTTTAAGCATAGAACAATCTGTCTGTTGACGTCAATGTCGACTTGCATATTTACATTCTGTCTATCCTTGAAATAGAGAATTTTCACCCATTAATGTAGCATGCCATAAAACTATATATATATTCACTATCGGCCATAATTATTAGACAACCGCAGTTTTTTTTATTAAGAAATGATGTATTTTATACTATTTTTAGTATTAATTACCAAATGAAAATAGAATGGTTCTTTTGTTATTACTTTTCAAAATTTTACAAGACAGGGAAGCAAAGATAAACTTGCCCGAATCACCCGAAATTTTTTTCATTCTTTCATTGATGAAACTGCAGTATAGTTAATTATTAAATTATTTATTTGATTGACATGTTATTGTGCAATATTAACATTCTATTTTCATTTACAATTATTCACTTGGTAATAAATACTAAAATAATAGTATGAAATATATAATTTTTGAAACACTGGAATGGCCTAATAATCATAGCCGGAAGTATATATATATATATATATATATATATATATATATGTGTGTGTTTGTGTGTGTGCGTGTGTGTGTGTGTGTGTGTGTGTGTGTGTGTGTGTTAGAATAAAGGGAAAAGAACAAGTAGAAAACGTTTCACAGTCTCATATCTTCCAGTTTTATTAAATGAAAAATAAAGAGACAGTATACTCATATGTTATGATTTGGGCTTAGTTATTATTGGTCAGATATTTCTCACGTGTATTAAAGCAAATTAATTTTTTAAATATATTTGCGATGAATATTTTGGATGAAAAAGTGTATGTGTGTGTTTGTGTAGTAAGGCTTTTCTCTTAATCTGTATGTTGGACATCAAACTTAGTTAATATATGTGTGTGTACGTATTAATACACCTGGCAGGTGCATTAAAGCAATGTATATTTTTTAAATATATGTGTGAGGAATATTTTCAACAGTAAAGATTGTAATAGTGTATGTATATGAGGTGTATATCGACAGTAAAAATTCTCTCAAACTTGTTTTGCTAAATAATATGAACAAATTTTGTCTATTAATTAATTTTTCAAAATCTTTCAAATTTCTGTTATCAGTTCAGTTAGTTAAGTGCCATACGTGATACACGCTTTTAAGGCGACCATGTCTCGAAAGAGACATGACTGATTGGGTAGACGATTATCCTGCAGTAGGTTGCCATTGGTTTCTGCAGTAGACTGGTTGCCGACCAAGACTATAGAACCCAATCTGTCCTATTATTTAATCCATAATTGGAGGGAAGAGAGGGATTAATAACATTCCCAAGGGTATTTGTGCGTAAGTGAATGCAAGGAATTCAACAAGAATTCGAACTCGGCACGCCAATTTCTCGTTCCGAGTCGATATTCACTGCAGTAAAATTTGCTTAATCTCATAATAACTTTAATTTTATATTATTTCTTCTCGAATGATAACTCTTTGTGTTTGCGTATTGTTTCGTTTATTCTATTTCTCTCTGTCAAATGATTATTCTATATTTTACTCGATGCTTTCTTCTGTCCCTCTTGCCTTTAACATCTCTTGTGAATGTCAAATCCTTCATTCCCGTCTCCCTTCATTATCCGTCTCAGGAATTTAATCTGTCTCTTTATTATAAGTTTACTGTCGATGAAATTCTATTTTCACCGAGACTTCCACGTTGCTTTGTCATATAACTAACATCTTTCTGTAGAATCGAATGGTTTTGCTTCAAATATCTTTTTCTTTATCTGTGACGTGATTCTTCGAAAATCACTGCTTCATAATCAAAACATGTTATTATGCAAAACAGTAGCACACTTTTTGTTGTAAGGACATTTTTTGTTTCTTAATACTTTGCTTATCTTTCAGAATGGTTCTTATAACATTTCAATGCACCCTCAGGTTTTGTGTCACTCATTCTGTCCTTTGTTAAAACACTTCTTAGATAGTCAGCCAGTCAGTCAGTAAGCCAGTCAAGTAAGTGCCATACGTGATAAACGCTTTGACGATCATGTTTCTTTCGTTTATGACTTAGTAGGCAAAAGATTTTTCCGCAGTAGCTAGCTATTTCTTTCAGCCGTTTTCAATCCAATCTGCCCTTCTATTCGACCCATAGCTAAGGAAAGAAGATATGTATTTATTTATTGGCGTGTAAGTGAATGCAACGAATTCAACTGAAATCGAACTCGCCACTGCGATTTCTCATTTGCACCACAACGCCCATCCTAGGTAGTACCTATTTGAAATGCGTATAACACAGTGAGAATTTTTTATTCAAGAATTTATTTTCACAATAACATTTCTATTTATCAACTAATTGTTAGCGTATTTAGTATATAAATATATTTATACTAGCAGTACAGCGTGGCGTTGCTCGGATGTAATGAAAGCTTTAAAACTAATCTGGAGCTCAGACTCTTTGGACGTTGGCACGAAAGACTAAAAAGCAATAGTTGTTTCCAGTTTAAGTGAAACCGTAGACTGAAAGAAAAATGAATGGATCCAAGTCAAATTTTCTGGTATCGATATCAAATGGGTTTTTGTCCTCGTAAACTGAATTTTGAAGGTTAAATAAGTCCTCTGAGTAAATGGTATCATGGCTGAGACTAAGAACTACAACTGAATCTTCTTAGAGTCAAACCCGAAGCAAAATTTAAAATAAAAGGGCTGAAAAAATACAGATATTACAGGCAGATAAACAGGCACACACACACACAAACATCTTGCCTTTTATAGATATATATTATTATTGATTTTCTGCAATATTGTAAGAACTGCAACCTTGAAATTTCTGATTATCGTTTCTTATGTCTTTGTCTATGAGTGTATCAAATTTGATTAAATCGGACCACTCCTTCTATAACCCGATCTTTTCGATGATCAATTATCGATATTTATCGGGGGTAACTCGACAAAAAACCTAGCTAAGAACACTCGCAGACGCTCATAGTACAACTGTGTAAATTTTCGAGATAATCGGTTCAGCCGTTTCAGAGTCTATAGGTAACACACACACACACACACACACACATAAACAAAGTTCCATTATAAATAAGTTTAGATGATATACTGGCTGTATGGCCCTGTTTTAGAGGTTAAGTTGAAACGTTAAGGTCAATTGCTTATTCAAAAAGCTTCAGTGTGAGTTTGCCGTGAAGCTTAAGTTAAAAAAAAACGTGAAGTAAGTATTGAGTTTTGATGTATTTATAAAACTGGATTCATGTTAATTTTGCTAATAAATAGAAATGATGTATTTACATTGGAAAAACGGGGCTTGTTGTTAAGGGAGCCTGTAATATGATGCGATAGAGTTGTAACGCAGACCTCCTTTAATCCATGAATTTGAGGTTCTCACGTCATCTGCGGACAAAGCTGAGTGCTTTGCCCGCAGATTCTCATCCAACTCCACATTTGACTCGTCTGGAGTACACCCACCCGACTTCCCTATTAGAACCGAGCCCAAACTGCACGACGTATATATTACCCCGACAGTAGTATCCCGAGTAATTTCAAAACTCGACCCCCATAAGGCAAGTGGAGACGATGGAATCCCGGTGATAATCCTTAAGAGGTGTGCTCCTGAACTTTCCCCTGTCCTCTCTAAACTATTTAACTACTGCCTTTCTCCTTCCTGCTTTCCTGCATGCTGGAAGTTCTCTTCAGTCGTTCCTGTATTTAAGAATTGTGGTGAACCCTCGGACCCATCCAACTATCACCCTATCTGTCTTCTACCGATATTCGGGAAAGTATTCAAGGCCATAATCAATGCTGAAATAGTTCAACATCTCACTGCCCACAAACTCTTCTCTGACAGGCAATATGGCTTCCGCTTTGTCAGGTCCACGGCCGACTTGCTAACAACCGTAACGGAGTACATGCTCCAGGCCCTTGATGAGTCTGACAAGGCTCGCGCGGTTGATCTGGACATCTCCAAGACTTTCAACAGGGTTTGGCACTCTGGCCTCCTAAGCAAGCTACGGGGTTACGGTATTACCGGGCGCCTGCTTGACCTAATCCAATCCTTTTTAAATAACCGCAAAATGTAGGTCGTTTTGAATTGGCGTGCCTCTTCATCCTACAGTACGAATACTGGTGTCCCACAGGGCTCTATCCTGGGCCCGACGCTCTTCCTTATTTTCATCAACGACCTCCCAGATGAGATCAAGTCCCAAGTAGGCATCTGCGCAGATGACATTACAATATACTCCCGCACCAGTAAGAAACCTGTCGTGGCGGACAGACATAATCTCGCTGCTGACCTTGAACGGGATCTACACTGTGGTGAACTGGGGCAAGAAGTGGCTTGTCAACTTCAATGCGTCTAAGACCAAGCTGTTGTCTGTCAACTATTACAGGCAACCTCTCCTGCCTCCCATAAGCATGGACCAAGCGGTTCTCCCTGAGAGCAATACACTACACCTCCTCGGCCTTACCCTCTTCTCAGACCTCAAATGGAACCACTATATTGAATCCATAGCTAAATCTACTGCTAAGAAGGTTGGGTCACTATGTCGATCCAGGATGTTTTTTTCTGCCTGAATCCATCCTGCATATATACAAGTCAACCATCCGTCCGTGCATGGAGTACTGCTGCCATTTATGGTCAGGCGCCCTTACCGTTTTCCTCAGTGTTCTCGACAGGCTCCAAAGGAGAGTCTGTAATGTGATAGGTACTGATCTGGCGGCTCGACTGCAGCCACTTCCCCACCGTCAAAATGTGGCCTCCCTTTGTCTGTTCTATAAATACTTTCATGGTTTCTGCTCGGACAAACTTAAGTCACTGGTGCCTCCTCAACAGGTGTTTACTCGTGCAACCAGACTGGCAAATGGGTCCCACCTATTCACAGTCTGGTTAGCCAAATGCAGACGACAATTCTACTCCTGCAGCTTCTTCTCTCGTACTTCCCGCTTGTGGGACTCGCTCCCATATTCTTGCTTTCCTGAAGGCTACAACCTCCAGGAATTTAAATGCAATGTCAATACTCATCTATTAACCACTGGACTCTAGCTCTCTCCCCACCCCGTATATCTTTCCCTTTCTCTCCACCTATGTATCTGTCATCGCACCTGCATTCTCATCTTTCTATTGCCCCTTTCTAACTAGTTTGTACTCCTCACTCTTTTCCAATTAATCTATTTACAGTTATGTAGCCCCCCGCTCACCAGTGGCATTTCTGCCTTGCTCGGTGTGAAATGATTAAAAGAAAAATAAATAGATGCATTATCCCTGCAACGTCGGAGAGGTTGGAATCTTGTAGAGACGGTAAAATGGTTATGGTATATGATAATGTAGAAGTTACAAAAAGTATCCGATTTTTGTTGGAATGCAACTAAGCGTTTCGTAGAAATAAACGATTGAAAAAAAAAAGCAACATTTTCCATTAATTTTTGCCGCACCCTTTGTCTCAATTTAATTTCTGTTCGTATATCAAGGCATTACACCTTGGTCTACCAGTGACTATATTTTGGTTGAGTTTGAATGAAACGTCTTGGAGAAATGCATAAATGTGTGCAAAAGGCCCTCAGGCATTAAGTTTGTCGTTGATTTTGGACGAACCCTGTGTATTGATTCGATATATATATATAATGTTTGGATCATGATTTTAGTTAAATTCTTATACGGCGTCTAGGAGGGGAAGCGTTTGTAAGTTGTCGTACCTTTCTGTCGTACCTTTTAAATCGATCCGAAAAATTGAAAAGTGACCGTATGAGTAGGATTCATTAGAATTGAGACAAACACACAAACAGACATATCGTCCATTTTTAATTATATAGATGTAGTAGGTAAATATCAACTGATAATGCCTCTTTATCTTAAAAAATAATTATATCACCTTATTTGATTGTATGAGATCTTGTTATAGACTTTCGGAGTTGTTAATCGAATTGCAAATAAATATATATTACGGAAATTAACGAAGATTAACGAAACTTGGTTATAAACAACCGACAATTTGAAATGATTTGTTTGAACATTTTTTTTTATCGATACACGTATTTAAGTAGATATTCTGTTTTTAATTAAACAGTATTATATATTTTTATCTACCGGCCTGATTATTTACGATAATTTTTATTATTTTTATTAAATGTGTGTCATACGAAATACGAGTATCGATAAAAAATAATGTTCAAACAAATCATTTCAAATAAATATATATATAAAATTAGAGTTATTGATATTTACTTTTTACTTTTAGATATGTTGGGCGACTCTGTGCGTCTTAAGAAGGACGTACCTTAAAGAAAGTATTTCGTAAATTTATTGAATCTCAAGAAAACAATATTGGAAATACCAAAATGTTGAGCTGAGATAAAAAAATAATCAAAATAAAATTGAACAAATCTTAGTTTTGTGGATCCCGAGAATGGGAACTGCACAAATTAAATGAACAACAACCAGAATTGTAGATAAAAAATAAGTTAGTCAGTTAAGTGTCATACGAGATACACGCTTTCGAGACATGACAGAAGATTATCCCGCTGTATGTTGCCATTGCATTCTGCGGTAGACTGCTTGCTATCCAATGCTATAGAACCCAATCTGTCTTATTGTTTAACCCATAACGGGAGGTAAGAGACGGATTAATACCTTTCCAAAGGGTATTTGCGCGTAAGTGAATGCAAGGAATTCAACTGGAATCCGAACTCGGTTCCCCGATTTCTCGTTCCGAGCCGATACCCACTGCACCACAACGCGCATAACGAAGGTTTGTGTTGTGGATCCCGGGAATAGGAACAACACAAAACAAAGGAACAACAACAGAATTTGATATAGAAAAATAAGTATATTAACGTAAAGGATATAAACCTGAACGAAGGTTAATAATCCAGCAATACGAGTTAGTACTTTGAAGTGAAGCCGTAGTATGTTTAGTATGACCACGTCGGAAACTAACGGGTGCTGTGTAACAATATTCTGACTGAATGGTGCTCAGAGCTACTATGAACTACGGACGCTGTATTTTCCGTGAAACTTCGGTATCGTTCGGTATCTCTCGTTATCTGAAGTATCTCCGTAGCAGGAGTATACGTATATTCTAGTCGAGTCCATTATCATGGAAAAAAAGGGAGATCCCACAAAACTTAGAATGAGGTAAGATTTCTTTCCGAATTCGGAATCAATGACCCAATGGTACAATGCCGTGTTTTCTGTTAAAGCATTTCCAAGACAGTGACATTAGTACTTATTATTTGTTTAATTCATTCGTATTCGATGTGTTTAAACGAAGAAGATGTATAAAGTCAATTAATATTTGACAGATTTAACCAAATAGCTTTTGTAAAGAAAATGTTATGGCTGCTATGTAATTCTCAAGCTAAAATTGAATAATATTGAATACAAAATTACAAAATTTTTATTGAATACAAAATTAAAAGCTTTTAAAGTCTCAAGTTGATGCACCTTCAGACTATCTTCTTTTCTTACTGAAAGAATTTAGCGTAAATATACGACTTTTTTTTATCAAACGTATAAAACAGGATCTATTATCCAAATAGCTTGGTACCATATCAGTTTAAAAACACAACTCTCGTATGATCACTGAAGTTAAGCAAAGTCGAGGTTATTCAATAGTTAGATGGGTGACTGCTTTGGAATACCAAATGCTGTCATCTTTGATTTAGGAATTGTGTGATGATAACTCGAAACTTTAAATCGGAGATCCGAGTTCCGATTCCAGTTAGGATCGTTATGTACACTTACTCTTGGGATGTTTATGAAACTACACTTACTCTTGGGATGTTTATGAAACTACACTTACTCTTGGGATGTTTATGAAACTACACTTACTCTTGGGATGTTTATGAAACTACACTTACTCTTGGGATGTTTATGAAACTACACTTACTCTTGGGATGTTTATGAAACTACACTTACTCTTGGGATGTTTATGAAACTACACTTACTCTTGGGATGTTTATGAAACTACCTTTTCTCACCCAGCTATGAGTTAATTAGTAAGACTTTAAGGACACATAGCCTAGTGATTATAGAAGTTGGTTAGTTCAAGTAACATGACCCAAAGAATTGCGAGTTCCATATTTGGCTACTGGCGTACAAATTCTGAAACGTTGTAAAATTTGCAATAAAGATGTGGAGAACAGTCCGAAGAATGTAAATAATGTACAATATTCAATTAGTGGGGAACATTGACTGTTTTATTATATCTTAATATTGTCTTTTGCATTACATGTGGTGATTTTTTAAGTATAAGTTTGATGTGGCACAAGGGTAAAAGTATGAAGCTTCCAATGAGGATCAAACATACTTCTTCTACGTGCCCTGTCCCTTCAAGATGTAGACGATCATAGCTTTCCACGTTTCCCTATCCCTGGTGGCTCTGAGCATGCCTTCTCTAGTTACACCATGCATTCCTCGTTCTGTCATCTACCTGATTAGGTCCTTCAAATATGTTATCCGTTGCTTTCCCCTGTCTCGTTTTCCCTCTATCTGGCCTGTTAGTTTGAGATTCTCCAAGCTCTTCCTCATTGCGTGTCCCAGGAACTTCAGCTGTCTCTTCCTGATGCTCAGTATTAATTTCCTTTTTGTTTCCATCATTTCTAAGACCTCATCATTGCTCACATGCTCAATCCATGATATTCGCAGCATCCTTCTGTAGAACCACATTTCAGTTGCTTCAAGTTTTCCTTCATCTTTGATGGTATTGTCCAGCATTCACTGCCATATTGAAGGACGGACATCCCGTAGCAAAAATAGTACTCTCTTCCTAGTTTCTAGCGAAATTGTCCTGGTTCTTAATACTTTACTCAACTTCTGGAATGCCAATTCACCTTCGGATCTCTGTGTTGAACTTTCCGTCTTCTGTTATAACGCTTCCCAGGTATTTTAATTTTTGTACCTGCTTGATTCTGGTATCCCCGACCTGTATTTGCATTTTGGGCTGCCTTTTTTACTGATGACCATACATTCAGTTTTCGTGCAGTTTATTTCTAGTCCTTTCTTGTTACTTTCTTCTGCTACCGTCTGTAAGAGGTCTTGAAGTTTCCCTTCTGTGTTTACTATCAGCACTGTATCATCTGCGTACCTTAGGTTATTTAAATTGTGGCCTCCCATTACGAATCTAGGCATAACTTCTAGGGTTCTCAAAATATTCTCGCTGCTCACGTTGAACAGATCCGGTGAAAAGACACATCCTTGTCTTACGCCCCTTTCTATCTTTGTATATCTACTCAATTCATTACCTGTCCTTATGCAAGCGGTTTACTCAGTCGTAATTACTCTAGCCAGACAAGCTTGCTAACCATAAAACCACGTCAAGGCCTTCTTTTTTACTTACACTTGATATCTGATTTAGGCGTTACTCTTGTCAATTGTTATCAGGTGATGCAGTTTGTGTAATTTGGCACCGTTCCTTAGGATTATGCAGCTCGAGTCCCAAATGTATGAAGAAGCATGGTCTTCGCAACAACATATACACTTCACTCACTGCCATTCTAACCATTAATTTTAGAAATCGGTTGTACATAAACGACAGTTTAAATATTTCTTAACTAGTTTTAAGTCATGCATGCCTTTCATATGAAAGCCTCAATCTGACGAGACTATTTAAAAATATGAATCGAGTTTTCAGATTAATGTTTTGGTTCTGAAGCAATTTGTTGTATTGGATGAAACTATCCCTAGCTTACATTATTCCCCTTTCTATTATATTATTTCCTACACTAAATATATTATATCTGATCAGTAAGGTTATTTGAAGCGTTTAGTATTTATAAATACTGAATTTTTATGATAGGATTATAGATGATTTCATTCATTCGAGTAATTTTGCATTCTATTTTTAACTTCCTTATAACATATTCCGAACTTGTGGTAACAGATCCATGATGTGGGTTGTGTTTTTGTTGCAATTTTTTTGTATGCGATTATATCGTGCCATTTTACAAGTTGTCCAGTGAAATGGTCGCCACAAAGACACAGGTTTCATTCACACGAAACGATTTTTAATCATTGATATGAAAAAACGGTTGTGTACTTCTGACAATTTAGATATTTTTGAAAAGTTCGGGGCTATGCATAATACCTAAATAAAAGAAAATACTATTTAACTAGGCTATTTAAGTACATGTCTTAAATTTTGGAGTTAAAGTTTTGGTTTTGTAGCTATTTGTTGTATTGTGCGAAACTATCCCTAACACATCTTATTCTATGTTGCATTATGTTATCGCCTGAACTAAAGTTAACTTAACTGATCAATACGGGAATTATTTAAATTGTTTAATATTTCAGTCAATTAAGTGCCATGCACGCTTGGGCGATCATGTCTCGAAAGAGAGATGACTGACTGGGTAGAATATTATCCCGCAAGAGGTTGCCATTCCTCTCTGCGGTAGATTGGTTGTTAGCCGAGACTACAGAACCCAATCTGTCCTGTTATTTAACCCATAACTGGAGGGAAGAGACGGATTAATACCTTTCCCAAGGGTATTTGCGCGTAAGTGAATGCAAGGAATTCAACTGGAATTCGAACCCGGCGCCCCGATTTCTCGTTCCGAGCCGATATCCATTGTACCACAACGCACATCCTGCACCACAACGCACATCCTGAAGTTTAGTATTTACTAATCCTGTATTTGTATGAAAAGAGTATAAATTATTTTATCCATTCGAGTGAATTTGTATATTCATTTCATTGAGTAGCTTTAAGATAAAACATTTTTCAGTCTTCTATATGTGTTAAAAGTAGAGAATTTTGTTAAAACAACAAAATATTTTGAGAAAAAAACATCATTTCCTATGATTAATATTGATTTTGCAAAATTATCTTCATAAAGAAAGTGTTAGACGATAATGAAGAATGATTACGTTATATATTTTCGAATGTCTGAGCAGTGTAAATATTTATAAGTCAATTATACTGTCTGCTAATAAACGGGCAATATACATCCTGAGCTGAACAAATAATTAGAATATTTTCTGGTATTTACAATATATAAAAAAGAAATTGATAAAAAAACTGAAATGATTTTGAAGCAGCTTGCAGAAAAAATCACTTGATGAATCCATGTAATCTTTAATCTATAGCTTTAAAAATTATATTATAACGAGGGTTATTCAATAAATAAGGTGAGTTCTTTGGTTTAAAGACTTCTAACACAGATAGAAGTTTACTTGTTTTAATTTTTTTTCCTTTATTTTTTTTAAAAGAGATTTAATTCTTTTTGCAGATTAAAAAAAAAAAACAAGAAGCATGCTCCAGGATTGAACATAGGTTAGTTATCAAGTTTTTGGTTGTTGAAGGGTACCAACCAATTGAAATTCATAAGAGAATATCAACTCTGTATGCTGCCGCATGTTTCAGCCAAAAAAGTCTACCAGTGGGCTAAATTGTTTAAAAAAGTTTGAAGGTGACGATGAAGTCAAAAGTGCTGTGAGCGATTTGCTGAGACATTAGTCCAAAGATTTTTATGCTGAGGGAATACGGAAGCTTGTGCACAGATGGGAAAAGTGTGTGACACTGCTGGGAGACTACGTTGATAAAAAGTAAGCTTCTGACTGTATTAGAAAAATTCCCCTTAGAAAAATTCACCTTATTTATTGAATGACCCTCGTACACTGTTCCATCATTCTTAGTTTTTGTCGGAACTATCAAATTTTCTTATGATCAAAACACGAGCAGCACAAACATAGATAAACGAAAAACATCACCCACCTTGACTTGATATGTTTATCTCAACCGTCCAAAAATTATTTTTGTGCTGTTGTAACCAGGATCAATCCATTTGCATTTACCTTCTTAAAAACACTTTGACGATATTCTTCTCATTGATTATCAAAATGAACGGTTTTTTCCGTTGAAAAAATGAAGACTTTTCTCCTGCTTAAATGACTAAATATAAACTGAACCCAAAGTGACTTGCTTTTTCACACTGCAAAATGATAATATCAACATTTATACATATATAAAAACAGGCAATATTTTATTCATTTTTGTTGACTTGGAGTAGAGTAGAGCAATTGGGTCGGATCGGAGGGTTAGTGCACTTGCATCATTGGCAACAGCCAAACGGCTACCAGTCTCCCCGTTTACTGATCTCAACTGCCGTCTACAAACTGCCAAACTTAAACTGGCTCCGACTGACGACTGACTTCACCTAAATAGGCGTCCACATTTGACACCTGGCACCTCCAAGTGCGTTTGGTTATTTTACAGGCACTAAGTAATTTAAACCTGATCGTGAAAACAAAATTCTAGTTTTGCTTGCTGCATTCTACACTCACTGACATTTTAAAAATACACTTTCAAGCGAAATTCCACACTGTCCAAAAGAATATGTAACACCTGTTCTACCTTCCATTTACACAAGCCAATCAATTACATTTCGTTCTCTGTCTCTCTTTCCCTCAATATACCGTGTGAGTATGACATTTTCTAAACCCTATTTCTTCATATGTTCACCAGAAATCTTAACTGACTTTTTCTGAATTTAAGTATAAGTTTACTTATTATTACCATTTTCTGCCAAACCTCTTTGTTGCTCATGTGTTCAGTCCTCAGTCTATTTCTTTAGAACGAAATATCGATTGCTTTAAATCTCTTCTTCATCTTTGAGGAGTTTGTTCTGTATTTACTGTGCTGAAATTTGAGAATTCCAAAATAGCAAACAGGAAAGCCCAGCATAACAATTACCATGAAAATAGTTATACGAAATGCGCAAGGACGCCACATTACGGCGGCGGGAAAGTCATTGAAGCCGAGATACCAGGTCAGGGTCGAGGGCATATTTTTTACCAAATAAATTGCCACACATAGCAGTAGAACTAAATCAGATGAAGCTGCAAAATCGATGTATGAACGTGTATTAAGAATCAAGATGGATTCTGATAAGATAAATTGTCTAGCGCCATGCGGGAAACCAATCTCCCTATCAGCAGAGCAATTGAATAAGAATGCTCTTTGAGTTACACTCCTGAAAGTTAGCATTAACCATGCGGCACAGAATGCAAAAATTATAATGAGAAAGAAATGCACTTTCGATCTGTAGACATTAAGTTGTTGGAACTGTTTGTTAAAATGCTAAAAGCAAAAGTAGATGAGTAATAAATTCGAGACAGAATTGATATTCCCTCATCTGTGCAAAGGTCCCTAAAGATTCTAAGGAGGGTGTCGCAGTTTTTAAAAGGTTTGGTGTTCTTAAGTCACCAGTGTTTATACAAGATGATTGCACGTCATATTATAGCTACATAGAAATATTAGTTAACATTGTAACATAAACCAGCGGAGATCGGAAGGTTTATTTATGAAGCAGTCTTCCCCGATGAGTGGTTCATTCATTTAAGTCAGTTGATACTGTCTCTTATTTAGGATATTTTGTAACTTTTGATTTTTCTACTTCATTTTATACATATATATATATATATATATATATATATATATATATATCTGTGTGTGTGCGTATATATATATATATATATATATATATATATATATATATATGCGTGTGTGGATGTGTGTGTGTGGATGTGTGAAAATATTATTTGACATATTTGACATTATTTCAAATGTTTAATGTAATAGATTTCAGTGAATACAGGTGTCTGAATAGAAAGTCCATTAGAAGGAACACACATTTTAAAAACAGGGCGTCTATCTTAACAAGTGTATAAACTAAAATATGTCGTTCCAAAAACTGATGACAGAAATATATATATATATGAGTGTTAATGCGTGTCGATATGCAGCTTCGTAATTCGATATATATATATATATATATATATATATATATATATATATATATATATATATATATATATCCAAGAAGACGTACTTTTTATTTTGCTTTGACCCTTCAGTTAACATCCCACAAAAGTGAGAAAGCCGAAATTAAAAATTAATTGTTAAGATCTATAAAGGATAAAAGTTGTAAAAAGCCATGTTCACCCAACTGACGAGGAAGGATCTCACATAATGAACAAAATAGTAGACTTGGATTATTGTTTTTCTTTCATAAATATTCTTTGTATGATAAACCTCCAAAACATGACAACACTTCGAGTTCTAGTTTGAAAAAAATAACAAAAAGACTATTTGTCAACTTTCAATCTTTGACAAGCAAATAGATATAGTTTTTCTTTCTGTACTTATAACATTCAATTTCATTCCAACAAAATTTCAATTCCGAGTAAACATCAGTTTTCCGAATGAAAATTAGCAGAGCTCTTTACCATTCCGTACGTTCTGGCAACCTCGACATTTTTGGAAAAGCCGTTTGGATAATCTATATTGGCAGTTAAACAACTTGGATACGGATAGGAGGTGAAATCAGCAGGTATGCAAAAATAGAAAGTGGCGTAAGACAAGGATGGGTTTTCTCACCTGATCTGTTGGGGATTATCGTTTTTTGCACATAAAAATGAACTCGCCTGATGTGTTCATATAATCCTACCTATACAGAGAACGGCAGTAGAGGGTTGAGTAGTGGTAAAGGACAGTTGAGTAATTGTACAGCCGCTTAGTTGGTGAGTAAGTTGGTGCATATTAAGTTGGAGTTGTTTTGGATATAGACTCATTACCTGGACATACTTCTTCACTACAAGACTGTACATATTAATTCCTACTAACAGTATTCCTAGTATTTCGGAATTGACTAACCCGTGTTATAGTTTCTATATTTTTGTTCAATATAACTTAAATTTTCTATCTCCGTCTCTGTTTTTGTTATTTATTATTTTGTATGGTTTCTCAACCAGAATTCACAACAACCTTGTCAACCAGTAAAGCAAAGCAATTATGAGAGAAAAAAAAAGCCTTGCCAGGATCCGTCATTTGAGGCCACAATCTCAAAAATATCCGATACGCGGATGACACGGTTAAGATAGCAGACATTGAAAGGAAATTGCAGGACCTCCTACTGAATAAGCAAAAGAAAGTGAGAAAAAATGACTGAGCATAAACTTAAAGAAAACTGAAAGTACGGTCATCAGCAAAAAGAAGAGATCAATCTACAAACTACAAGTCGGAGAATCTAAAATAAAACAAGTACAAAAATTCGAATACCTGGGAAGTATTTCGAGAAAGAATGGGAAGTACAGCACGGAGATCCAAAGACGCATTGGCATGGCCAAAGACGCATTTCAGAAGCTAACCAGAGTACTGAGTGACAGTAAATTTTATTAGAAACAAAGAAATATGCTGTATTGCTATGAAATATTTGCTATCTGTATGGAAGTGAATGCTGGACGATATCATCAATAATGAAAGAGAGTTTTTGAGGCATAGAAAGGATGCTGAGGATGCAATGGACGGAGTACGTGTGCAACGATGAGGTGTTGGAAAGGAAGCAAATGAGAAGAAAACATACTAAATATCCGGAAGAGACAAATAAGGTTCGTGGAACACATAATGAGGAAAGACGACCTGGAGAACTTAATATTCACAGGTCGGGTAAATGGAAAAGAGACAAGGGAAAACAGCGTGAGGCGTACTTGTTAGGTCTGAGCAAATGGATGGCGGATCGGGGTTTGGGAGAGATACCAAGATGTAAAATAAGAAGAGCGACAAGAGACAGAAGTAAGTGGAAGTCCATGATCGCCTACGTCTCAAGAGGGGTCAGCACAAGAAGAAGAAGAAGAAGAAGAATGGTCTGGAATATCGTAGCTGCTAATACTATTAAAATATCGCTTGTGTTCGATAATTAAGTGTAAGTATTTGTGACGATGATGTTTATCCCTAAAACGGTGTTCATTATTGTGTCTTCTTCTGCGAGTCGTGTTCATTCATCATGTGGCATTTCATGATGCACATCGACCACCCTCTCCCTTGTATCTCTTAGCAATTTTCGTATTTTAGCTTTCATTATCACTGTTCTGCCAACTATTAACAAGAGTTGTTTAAGTAGGTCATTCGCAGCTTATTTTGTTCTTCAGACTCTCAATATATCCTGTGAGTGTTAAATTTTCCAAGTACTCTTTCCTCTTATGTACCCTAGAAATGTTGAGTGTATCTTTCTACTAGTAAGTATAAGTGGGTATTTTTTTGTTTTAAATTTCTCTAAAAAGTTGGCGGTACTCACATATTCAGTTTATAAAATGCACAGCATTTTTTTGTAGAATCGAATTTCTCTTGTGTCATGTCGCTTCTTTAGCTGTAGGAAGATTGTTTAACATCCTTGTAATCAGTCAGTTAAGTGCTATGCATGCTACACGCTTTGGGCGATCATGTCTCGAAAGAGACATGACTGACTGGCCAGAAAATTGTCCTGCAGTAGGTAGCCATTGCTTTCTGCGGTCGACTGGTTGCCAGCTAAGGCTATAGAACCCAATCTGTCCTATTATTTGACTCATAGCCAGAGGGGAAAGAGATGTATTATGTTATTGCGTTGTAATTAGTGGGGGATAAATTTATTAATTCATAACAATATAAAACTGATCCCCCACTTTATGCCCAGTAGAAAACTTAATCATGTTAACTATTATATTCAGTCAGTCAGATAAAATCCATACGTGATCACGCTTTGGGGGATCATGTCTCGAAAGAGACATGACTGACTGGGCAGAAGATTATGCAGCAGTAGGTTGCCATTGCTTTCTGTGGTAGACGGGTTGCCATCTAAGGCTATAGAACCCAATCTGCTTTATTATTTAACCAGTAAAGACGGATTAATACCTTTCCCAAGGGTATTTGTGCGTAAGTGAATGCAAAGAATTCAACTGGAATTCGAACTCAGCATTCCGATTCGTCGTTCCGAGTCGATATCCACTGCACCACAACGCACATCCTGTTAGTACCTAACCTAAATGCATGATAATTTTACACGGTTTGAATTTATAATTCAATTAAATATTTTGAAAATAAAATTGTTATTTGTTAACCAATGAGGTAGCGTTTACAGTTGCGACATATTTTTATATAATATATATAGTATGTAAAGTCGGTTCTCTGTGCAGAGCCCGGAGATTTTTTCGTCTGAATCTATCCTGCACATTTATAAATCTACCATCCGCCCGTGCATTGAATACTGTTGCCATATCTGGTCGGGTGCCCCTGCTTCTAGACAAGGTACAGCGGAGGGTCTGTAATGTGATCGATACCGACTTAGCAGACCGCCTGCAGACTCTCTCTCACCGGCGCGACGTGGCTTCCCTGTGTCGCTTCTATAAATACTTTCACGGCTTCTGCTCCGATGGGCTTAGATCACTGGTGCCCCTTAGGTTCGAATTTGCACGAGATACTAGATTAGCAACTAGAACCCACACTTTTACAGTGAAACCGATAAAATGCAATCGCAACTTCTACTCCAATAGTTTCTTTTCTTGCACTTCCCGACTGTGGAATTCTCTTCCCCATGACTGCTTCTCCGACGGCTACAATCTCCAGGAGTTTAAATGTAAGGTCAATAGACACCTTCTAACAAACTAACTTCCATTCTTTCAAACACTCTTCCTACCCACCTAACTATCTATCACCCCACTTCTGACATTTCCTATATCTAACCATTTCCTATTTAGCCCCAAGCGCAATAGTGGCAGTGGAATGCCTTGCTTGGGGTGAAATGATTAAAAAAAATAAACTGAAAAGGCTTCATTGTCTTAGTAGTAATTATATCAAATTATTAATTGTATTGGATATTATTATAGACTTTCAGGGTTGTTAAATTTGAACGGTAAAAATATTGTGAATGCAAAAAGTGAGAAGCATGTACAATATTATGATCATTGATTGAGGGCAAAGAAAATTACCACCTGTTAGTAAAAAGAAAACAAACAAAAAAATATAAAAAGAAACAAACTGGTGAAAAAGCAGATAAAAGTTATTTCTCGACAATAATTCGCAATGCGTAATACAGCTCTATATTGGATTCCCCTGAAAACTTGTTTAGAAATTTGAGCATTCATAGAAATAGTCACTCATCACGATTTTGAAGACAACATTGCGGAAAACTGTGCTATTCTTATCGCTAGTAAGATTTATTGATGTCGTTTTATTGGATGTCATTTCCAAGTAATTTTGAATATAAATCTCAGCATCCGAGTGTAGATTCGATATTTTCGTTTCACCACTACAGTTTTCTTCTGGTTACAGTGTAGACATGACCGCTTCGCTAGTAGTATTCATCAAGGGGGAACAAAGACTAGTTATCTAATCGAAAGGCGTGTCAGAAGCTCAAATTCATCGGAATGCCTTAAATCAATATGGCGACAGTGCACTACCTCGTAGATTGTGTATAAGTGCATCGAAATTTTAAAAGCGGCTGGCAAACGTGACGCACGAAGTAAGATCAGGACGCCTGTCAACCTCCACTACAGGCGGGAATATTCAGCAAACTTGAGAGATGGTAATGTCCAACCGGCTAGTTATTTTCAATGAAATATCATGTTCTGTGCATTTTTCTATTTGCTTTTTGATCCTTCTAAGTGAACACTGCTAGCGGAGCTGTCATGTTTACACTGTAACAGAAGCAAGGGAACTGGCGTAGTTAATATCAATCTTCAGTCACTGGATCACAGTAGTATCAAATTTAAGCAAACATGAACAGATTACAGTTAAATGAACAAAAGTGTGGATAGTTTTCTAATTATCCTCGTTGAATAAAAAAAATCCAGATAGTTTCGGACAGGAGCTACTACAAAACCAAAACTAGACTGAGAACTCGAGTCATATTCTTAAATAGCACATAAGATCGAGTCTTCTATATGGATGTTATGCATAGCTTCCGAGTATTTGAGAAATTTATCTAAACTGTCATACAACCAATTACACCGAAGCATTTTTGAAAATGGCTTTATGTAAATGAGGTCGTGTAAGTCACTAACAAAAAACTTCAACTGATAACAAAAATGAGTTGAATTTGAAATTGGGCTACAAATAAGATGGAAATGACATATATGTCATGAAAAAATAACAAACTCAAGATGTTGATGTTATACACGACTTCAAACAAAAGTAGGTAGGAAGACTTTATCAGTACTAGAAAGAAGCATCAGTTAAATACGCGTGTCATTCAATAAATAAGTTGAACTTTTCGTTATAATGACTTAGAGGCACGCAGTTTGAAAGTGACGATGAAGTGATTGGCTGAGACATCAGTCCAAAGATTTTTACGCTGAGGGAATACGGATGCTTGTGCACAGATGGGAAGTGTGTGACATTGCTGTGAGACTACGTTGAAAAATAAAATAAAAGTAAACTTCTATCTGTATTAGAAGTTCTTATACCGAAAAATTCACCTTATTTATTGAATGACACTCGAAATTTTGAAAACCAGTGTTTTTGAAAAAAAAAATTAATAGAAACATTTTAAGAAATTCAATCAAAATTTACGCAATTTTTTATTAATGAATCCCGAATGTCCCTTTATAAGGAAACAGTGAATATTATTCTCGCCTTATTCTGATTTGGTGTCTGAATGCCAGCTTTTCATGAATCCACGTGAAAAGATTGAATCAGACGCTACGGGTGTTTTTTATGACCAGACACTTTCCAGTTTGTCATTTTTTTTTTTAGTTTTTCACGAGTCTTGCTTTATTTCATCCTCCGATCATTCTTCGCTTCCTCGTAATTATTTTTTTTCAGGCTAGTCAGACGCTTGCTATCTTTCATTTTGTTTTATTTATTTCTACAGAATAATCTAGATTGTTTTATTTCCATTTTATTCAGTTTTCTCGCTGTTCTCTATCTTTCTTCAATGTCTGTCTTTGTTTTGACCAGTTCTTCTGTTGTCTCTTAGACTGTACTCTTTCTCGCTTAATATCTCTTGAATCTGTTTTACTTTACCAAAGACTTTCGATTTATTTTCCCCTCTTGTTTGTATCATTACTCTTTTCTCTTTTTTGCGTCTTTTAATTGATGTTTCATATATTTTCTTCTTGATTGCGTGTCTTTTGGTAGATTCTGTATTTTTTATTCTTGTCGCATCTCCCATTCGACTTTTGTGTATCTGTTTATCTTTGCGATTTCTTCTCGTTTACTAAGTTTTTTCAAGAACTATATTGCTTCCTTCCTACACTAGATGATTAAATAAAGATGTTTCTTGAAACATTTGGCAAAAACTTATCAAATGCTCACGTTTCCAATTCTACATCTTTCTGTTTTTATTTTTTGTGTAAAATGGCATTCGTCATAACTTCGTTTATTGTGTGAATTCATTATCTTTCTCCCGAATTCCTCATTTTTTATAGTTCGGAGTTGGTTGGCCGATATCAGTTCTCTGTCTTCACGATTTCAAAAATTCATCCTTATTTTACGTTCCTGTTCATTAACATAAAACAATGAGAAAAGAACCACGTTTATTTGTTTCTCTTGACCAGCGATACTACAATTTTCATCAGGGAACTTTACAGTTATGCCCCCTGTTTTGATAAAATGATTTCTTTAGACTCTTTGTAAGAATGACTTTCATCTGAAATTGCATTTGAGAACTAGTTTATTATATCCTCTACGCTAATATTTTTTCTACTTAAATAAAAGGTGGTCCACTAAGTTCCTCCTGTTGGATATCAAAAGAAGACCGTCTTATTATGGCACACAAAGTAATAATTGAAGTTGTTGTGGATTCTTGTTGAGAAATAAACAACAAAAACAGATATGGAGATAGAAAATGTAGTTATATTGAACTAAAATATACAAACTGGAACACGGGTTAGTCGATTCAGGAATACTAGGAATACCGTTAGTAGGAATCAAAATATACAGTCTTGTAGTGAAGAAATATGTCCGGATAATAAGTCTATATCAAGAACAACACAATTTACTCCCGCATAATTAAGAATCCAGGCATGACGGACAAACATAATCTTGCTGCTGATCTTGAGAGGGATCTACACTCTGTGGTGAATTGGGGTAAGAAGTGGCTTGTAAATTTCAATGCGTCTAAGACCAAGCTGCTGTCTCAATCATCACAGGCAGCCTCAACTGCCTCCGATAAGCATGGACAAAGCGAGTCTCCCCGAAAGCAATACTCTGCGACTCCTCGGCCTTACACTCTCCTCTGATCTCAAGTGGAACCACTACATTGAGTCAATAGCGAAATCCACTGCTAGGAAGGTTGGGTCACTGTGTCAGGCCAGGAAGTTTTTCACACCTGAAACCATCTTGGATATATACAAATCATCCATTCGTCCGTGCATGGAGTATTGCTGCCATATATGGTCAGGTGCCCCCGCTGTTCATCTCCGTGTTCTTGACAAGCTCCAAAGGAGAATCAGTAATGTGATAGGTACTGACTTGGTGGCTCGACTGTAGCCACTTTCCCACCGACGAGATGTGGCTTCCCTTTGTCTGTTCTATAAATATTTCCATGGCTTATGTTCCAACGAGCTTGAGTCACTGGTGCTTCCGCAACAGGTGTTTACTCGTGCAACCAGACTGGCAACTGGGTCTCACCCATTCACAGTTAGATCAACCAAATGCAGATGACAATTCTACTCCTTCAGCTTCTTTTCCCGCACTTCCCACCTGTGGAACTCGCTTCCTTATTCTTGCTTTCCTGACGGGTACAACCTCCAGGAATTTAGATGCAAGGTCAATTCTCATCTCCTAACTTGATCCTACTTCTTTCCACACTGTTCTGTAGACCCCTTTCCTTTCTCTCCCCTTCGCAACTGTCATCACACCTGTATTCCCATCCTTTTCTTGCTCCTTTCTAACTGGTTCGTCCTTCTCCTCATTCTCCTCTAATCCTTTTACTCTTATGTAGCCCCCTGCACATCAGTGGCGTTCTCGCCTTGCTTGGGGTGATATGATAAAAAAAACAAACGAAACAAAACTTACTGACCAACTAAGCGACTGTACAATTGCTGCCGTTCTCTATATAGGCAGGATTATATGTACACATCAGGTGAGTCTATTCTTATGTACAAAATGGGGTGATCCCCAACAGAAATCCTGCTTACTTGACATGTATTTTGATTTGTCTTACACTGAGCGATCAGATGTGAATGAACTAGACCCAGTGTACCAGCCCCGATTCATTTTAAACTAAGTATTTTATGTTTTTATTTCTTGAAATATTTTTCTAGAGGCTTATTAATGATACTTTCTTCAAGTTGTGATACTTTTATGATGTTAGTCCTGGGTACGAAGATATGCAACATTCTGCAGCATTGCATCTGAGCAAGTGCTTAGAGGTTTTGAGAAGCGTAAAACAACAAATTTCTGTAATTGCCACATCCACCTTGACCTTGGGAAGTATTACATATTAAGTACAATGCATGGGTAAATAATGAACTCTAAAATAAAAACAAAAAATAATAAAAGTATAAAATACCATCTATAAAGTTTTATATACTGAATTACCAAAAATATCTATTAAAAATAAAACTACCAACAATTCCTGTTCATAGTAAAATTACTGACATGTGCGTTGTGGTGCAGTCGATATTGGCTCGGACCGAAAAATCGGGGAACCGAGTTCGAATTCCAGTTGAATTCCCTGCATTCACTTACGCGCAAATACTTTTAAGAATGGTATTAATCTGTCTCTTCCCCCCAGTTATGGGTTAAATAACATGACGGATTGGGTTCTATAGACTTACTCGGCAACCAGTCTACCGCAGAAAGTAATGGCAACCTATTGCAGGATAATTTTCTGCCTAGTAGTCATGTCTCTTTCGATATATGATCGCCCAAGCGTGTATCAGGTGTGGCACTTAACTGACTGACTGAATATAATAGTTGGAAAGAATTAAAGCTTCTACTGGGCATCAAGTAGGGGTGATCGGTTTTCTATTGTTATGAAGTAATAAACTGATCCCCCACTAATTAATGCGTAATAATATAATCCATCTCTTCCCCCTCTAGCTATGAGTCAAATAACAGGACAAATTAGGTTCTATAGCCTTGGCTGGCAACCAGTCTACCGCAGAAAGCAATGGCAAACTGCTGCGGGAAAATCTTCTTCCCAGTCAGCCATGTCTCTTTCGAGACATGATTGCCCAAGTGTGTATCACGTATAACACTTAAATGACTGACTGGCTACCAGCAACAACTATGTATATTAAAATGACCAGCAATATATTTTATATGTAGAATAACCAAATTTTATTGCAAAATGACCGACAATAAATCTTATACATAATTAAAAACATACAAATACGTTCAAAATGTATTTCATTGAAACCATAAAATTGTGTTCTAAATATTTAGATTTTGGCAGGAAAGAACCCATGGAAGTGTTTGTATACCGCTAAGCAAAATCAAGCAACCATTGTTATTATCCTGTTAACTTTTGATTACGTTTATTGTCAGTTTCTCTGTACTCAGATGGCTGACTCTCCGATTTCCGGTTTTCGAAATTCCCAATTCGTTTTTATTTTTCTAGCATCTTCTTCTAGGAACATTCAACTCAATATTCTGCATATTTACATTTAAAAAGTGTTTGTTTTGCTTGACCCGTTAGGAAAGCTTGTTCTACGAAACTTTGCTGCCCCGTTTCATATTTCATATTTCGACCGTGTCTTTCCTCTACAGTCTTTCTTGATGGTTGCTTATTGTAACAGCTGAGAACTAATTTATATTCTTATCTACGGCGTTTGAATTTCTAGTCACCAATATTCTTTAGAGTAAAGTTGAGTCTGTGCAAGCCGCGGTGTCACTGGAGGTAAAGAACTGCGTAAAGGGGTAGTTTATACGGATACCACGGGAAGACAGTGGTTAACCCAAGATTTGAACAGGTTAAGAGTGTAGTGTTTGAGGAAACATTCCCTTAGGAGTCAATTCCACAAAGCAGTAATTCTCGAGTAGAAGCTGTTAGATTAGAACTTACCGAGGGAATACGGGTTGAATGTAGGTAATTTGGTACTGTGTCTGTGGCATTGCAGGGTCTAGCAGTGAAGATAAGACCTGGCAGCATAAAGAAATATAGTGCGTCCTCGAACTTTCCATGGCAGTAGCAATATAAACTATGCCATTTTTAGATATATTTATGTTACTTGTTTCTATATGTCTGTCTATTAATAGAGGCAATTTTTGCGGATATGAGGGGTTAAGATATTAGAGATCGAGGAAGAATCCTCTTGGGAGTCGGTTCCACAGAGCTATTGTTCGTGGGAAATCTGTTCAGATGGAATAAATACGAAGAGATTGTAGGTAGTTTGTGGCTATGTAATTGCCATAGCAAGTCCTAGCCGTGGTAGTTAAACCTAGTAAAACCAAGTATTGTAGATCGTCCGAGCACTTTCCATAAATGTAGCAAGAGTGGTGATATACTAGACAGATCCCGCCCACAAAAGAGAGAGAGAGAGAGAGAGTGAGAGAGGAAGAGGAGAGAGAGAGAGAGAGAGATTCTAGATTCTAGATGATGAAAAATAATTAGACACCTAAATGACCGCTTCTGAATTCTATCAAAACTAGAATGAAAAATATTTTAGATGCATTTTTATTAATGAACCATATCTACGAATTCCACTTGAGGTCAGACGTGAATCTCGGGCGCAATCTTCTAAGGTATGGTAATTTCTTGAATGACTATCCGTTCATTTTGACTTACGGTAGTTCGGAGTCGGGTTTTATTCTAGAGACCATAAAGGAAGTATTTACCATTACAGTAACGAGGGATGACCGAGTTCTTTCTGTTGATTATCAAAATAACTACTCTATTTGAGATCTAAGTGGAATAGAATCTGATTTGTTAAGAGAACAACCTAGAGTATACTTGGTATTACCATAATTTATGCTGTTTTGTACCGTGATATTGTCTATGCTAGGATTACACACCTCAAAACAGTATATAACTTATTCTTTACCTATGAAATAAGATGTATGTAAGAATTATGTTTCTGTATTTCAACTGAATGGTGATTATCTTTTAATATTTCATTGAAAAATATTTTCACGGTTGAATTTTTTAAATTATCAGTTTTTTGTCGTTATTTTTAAAGCGAGAATTTTGTATTTAAATTATATAAACGCTTAATCCTGACGGTTTTCGAATTTATTTCAAAAGTTCCTTATTTGAAATATGGCCGTTTTTTTTTGTTTTTTGTTTTTTGGTCTTAAGTACAAATTTGAATAATGTCGTTGGAAGTGAACGATTCCGTGGACATATTTACTAATTTCAAATATTAGTCACAATGTAGGAAAATGTAGATTAGCGGACGCTAATCTTTCGTAAACGTTAGCTTGGCAAAATATTTTCAGAACGAACTTGCACGTATCAGGCTACGGACCTGTATCATATCTTCTCCGATTTCTTGATATTTCAAAAGAAATCATCATTTTCTAAGATGCGAAAATATATATTTATAACGCAACTTAATAGTTATTATTACTTTGTAAACAGAGATAGAATTGTATTGTAAATCGCTATAGACGTATTACAAATGCACTATATATCAATATTTATATATATTAACTGTGTTAATATGTAATTTATTTCAAGTTAAAATTATTGTTTTCATAACTTAAATGTAAATAGCTCTTTAGATTTTCCGCCTATAATACAAAAGTCACTTATATATTTAATATAATAGGGTGAATTTAACCCAATGTTTACATTATGTCTATTTAATTTACGTATATAATATTTTAGAAAAAACATCGGTAAAGTTTTTTCTATGTGTAAAATCTTTAATATATTATAGCTTAAAATTAAATTTTGAGCTTTTATTAATACTGTCTTTTTTATATGTAAAAGACAACGAAATTTGGTTTCCGTTTTTGAGTAATTTACGGAAAAGTTATCATCAACTGTTTTAACCAGTTAAAGGGAAGTAACTTACAACATTTCAGTAAGTCTTTCTTCTAAACTAATTGTAATATTTATTTTTCATTAAAATTTTGTAAAAAACCTGTTACAACGTTTATCGTAGTGGCTTAAAGGAACTTTTAAGCAGACTATCAATTTGTATTATTATTGTGCTATTAACATTAATAAAGATTGTTTTTTTTGGATTGGACTCTCGGAATATACAATTATAACTTCGATAACTGTAACAGTAATTCCTAAAACCCTAGAGAAATTTTTATAATTAATTTAATTTCTCTTATTCTGCTTAAAAAATTAAGTAGACTTTATTTTCTGCTTATATAAATTTCCTTTAAATATTAACAAAAAGAAATTTATATTAATTTTTTTTATGTATAGTTTTGTATAAATGGATGATATTCAGGTATTTGCATTGACATAAGTCGGCAGATGTTTATTGCGTCTATCTTACACTTCTAACATTTTTGATTCCTTGTTTTGCCCATTAGCAGATCTAACTTTAGGATTCCAGTTGCTTTTGCTGAATGAAGAGTAGCCAGTTTTACGATTGCCAATTGTTATTTTGTGTGTGAAAACTGCAAACCACAATTTAATATTCTTGCTTTGAAAATGTGTTATTGATATTTACTTTTATCTAACAGTTCTATTTATTTTACAAAATTAGTTCTTTTTTTTAGAAGCATGGCTACCAGAACTCTGTTGAGGCATTTCATATCAGTTTCTAATATTGCCATTTATACAATAGCGACATCACATTTTCTAAATCATTTTTCCCAAGCAGAACAGACAGTGCAGTGTCTTAGGAAAAAACTGGGTACAGAGGTTACTAAGGAAAGGATAAAAGTTGAACTGCATTCAAGGAGATAGATGATGGCAAATAAAATACGTCAAATCTTTTGGAGATTGCAGCGATCAGGGAAGACAGTATGTGGAAGGGAGTTCCACTGTCGGGAAGTGCGAGAAAAAAGACTGTTAAAGAAGTGGCAATATTTCAACTGTCAAAAGGTTGGAGCTAGATGGAATGTGCGTTGTGGTGAGCCGAGTTCGAATTCCAGTTGAGTACCCTGCATTCACTAAAGCGCTGGTACCCTTGAGAAAGGTATTAATCCGTCACTTCCCTCCGGTTATGGTTAAAACCCATCTAGTGTTGGTGTCACAATAAAAAACACCCTTGGTATCCCTGGCAAAGCATCAAGCATTCAGCTATTTGACAAGGTTATAAAATTCGCTATAAACTGCGCCAGGGTTCCAAATGCACAGGGAATACTGGAGGGGTGTAGTGAGTTCTATTTCGGTCAAGGTCACAGGACCACGACGAGATGGAATCCAGTAACACACTAAAGTTCACGTGGAGAGGGATTCAGGAAAAGATGGTTGTCAGAGAAGTTGCCATGAAAAAATTAAGGGTAGTCACGTAAAGGCGGTATGAGGTCAAGATTCCAAATCAAGATCAGTTATATCACAGAACTTTATTTGAATTTTGTCATGAACCGAGATAAATAGCAGAGAACCCGACCAGTATTCAATGCGCGGACAAATGCCAGATTTATAAATGTACAAGATGGATTCTGACGGCAAAGCAAACTTTCTGTCCCGATACAAATAACCAATATCCTAGCAGTAGATGCCGCTATAGATATGATATATTCGTTAATTACAAGTAAAAACATTAAGAGTAGGAAGGAAATTAGCAAGAGTAGTAAAATTTAATTCTACCCCCACCCCCGAAAATATAGTTATTTCAGCAGAAATCTAAATACTTAGAGGGTTATAAAGAATAGCAAAAGATGACTAGCATAAGTAGTTTAGTTTTAATTTTCAGAAATAGGATTAGCTAATCAATGACGAATATAGGTAGTTTCCATAAATTTTCGGGAAAGGAATAGCTAATTATAGACCAGTTAAATAGTAAAATTTCGTTTAAAATCTATATTAATAAATAGAGGTAAGAACATATAATTAGTATTAGCAATTCAAAGTCTAGTGAAATTCAAATTTAGTGAAGAAAAAATGGACGAACATACCAGAAAGAGTAGCCGCGATTAAACATCCAAAAAGTAGGTGCAACTTTGATTTGTTATTAAATAGGGGAGGGTGGAAAATGAATTCTTCCCATTGGTCAGAGTTAACAAAAAAGTATGAATTCTGCCGAAAAGAAAAAATAAATAAATTAAATGCAGACGAATAGCAAAAAAAGGAAGGAGCCGACTTGGTACTTCTGAATCGAAAGTCGGGGTTACTGCCGGAGCCGACATAATGTTTAAAAAACCGAAATCGGCAATGAAGGCAGGACATCACTGAAGAGCTCCTTTAAGCATCAAAAATGTATTTATGAAATAGCCAATATCCTAGTAGTAAATGTAGCTATAGATCCGATATATTCGTTTCGCTTCAGGTCGGTTGAAAAAGTAAGACCAAGAGGGCGCAGTTAAGTGCTATTAAGGATACTTTAATCAACTATTACTGACAGGAAAGATTTGCTGTGGTGATTAAGGAAGAACAGTTTTACTTTGGAGGCATTAAAATGTACAAGCAATTTCCTTTTCTAACTAACCACTGATTGGAGGTCTGTTTCAATAGCAGCAGAGAGGTTTACTTTTACAGCCCTGGTAGATTTCCTACTGAGACAGGAGTAAATGGTAATGTCATCTGCATATATGCCTACTCAGGAACTGATGGCACCAACAATATCAGTCTTTGACGTGAAATAGAGCTTTAAAGAATACCTATGTTCCTGTGAAAGGCTCTGAAAATTTGCCCGTTCAAAACAAGCTACTGTTCCCGATTCGATAGATTGGACTAAATCAAACAATCGCCCAGAAATACTGTATTCTTGGATCTTGTGCAGAAGGCCAGCATTCTAAACTCTGTCAAACTCTTTCGGGATATCCACCGCAAGAGCCCGAGCTTTGCCGTTCTTATCAAGAGCCTAGTATAAATGCTCAGTGATGCTCGTTAGCATATCAGCGGTAGACCTAGGGAAACGGAAGCCATATTGTTTGTTAGACAGTAAGTCATGAGTGGTGAGATGCTTAACCACTTCGGAATTGATAAAAGCCTCGCATACTTTGCCAAAAGAGGTAAGAGCCTCATAGTTAGTGGGGTCAGCGGGTTCACCAAAGTTCTTAAAAACAGGAACTATAAGGACTGCCAACAAGCAGAAAAGCAAAAAGCACAAAGGCAGTAGTTGTAAAGAGTTTAGGAATCAGCTCATGGACAAATTTCTTTTAGACAATGACTGGGTTCCGTCACCTCCGTTTTCTTGATGTGAATCTAATTTAAAAATGATGTCCAAGACCCGAGACGGGGTTATTCATATATCACTCAGTTGCGCTTTTCTTCTAGGTGGAAATTTAGGAGTAGGTACTTAAGATGAGTAAAGTGTGAAGTTGGAAGATAATATATTTGCAAAGCACTCAACCTTTTCCGTTGTAGATTGTGAGGATTTGAATTGATTGAACAGTAGAGTTATTGACGGTTTGCTGTTGTTAAGCACTCTCTTGCAAAGCCGCCATTAATCTCTAGAACCAAACTTGCGTTGTTCCATTCTATCAGCAAACCATAACTTTGCATAATTTAGAAAAAGCTTGCATTCAATACGAGCAGAGTCAAAGAGACATATGTTGTAATCAGACGTGTCAATCCTGTATAGCCGGAATAAGTGATTCATATGGGTAATAGCAGCTGAAAATGCAGATACGAACCTAGTAGATGATGGATATTTAACTTAGAATTTTCTTGTTGAAGGAGGAAACTTCAGAGACACAGTCTTGAGCAGGGAGACTAAAATATTTGTTCCAAGAGACGCCGGGAAGGGAAGCACAAAACTAGTCCTAATCCACACGTTCATAACAGAAAGATATTCTGTCGGTAGGAGGTTCCTGTATAGATGGTGATATATTATTCTAGTTAGGAAAAATACTTATTGTTCATGAACGTTGCTCTTATGAATTCTCGTTATCCTTAACTCGATTGCATGAATTTAAACGTATTACTATATTGGCAATTCGGTCTCATCATTTCACTGTTGAAATTGCTAGATGTAAATGTAATTTCTATTCTAATAGTGTCTTTTCTCGCCTTTATCACCTGTGAAACTCCCTTCTGGTTTCTTGCTTCCTTGCCAAATACAATCTTGAAAAAGATTAAGTGTAATGTCAATCATCGTTTTCAGTATTTTTGTATCATGTTCTTTCACTGATATTTCTCCTTCCCAATCTTACATTCTTTTTCACACCCAGCAAAACCTTGCGTTTTAATACCAATGTCACCTTGTTTAGAAGAAAAGGATTAAAATACTTACAGTAATAGTTGGTATAGATTTAGTCACTTAGATATTTTACCACATGTTATGATGTAGTTTAGTCCCAATTAAACCTTGGATAGTTTCTGAGCCTGAGAAAGAGTGGGTTAAT
>JBBBDQ010001003.1:3920000-4227500 GCA_037127315.1 Ascarosepion bandense | reverse complement strand
CAGTACTTAGATGGGTGACCGCTTAGGAATACCAGGTGCTGTAAGCGTTTTGTAACGAATGTGTGTTGTGGTGAAGTGGATATCGGCTCGGAAAGAGAAGCCGGTGAGCCGAGTTCGAATTCCAGTTAAATGCCCTGCATTCGCTTAAGCACTGGTGCCCTTGGGAAAAGTATTAATTCGTCCCTTCCCTTCAGTTATGGGTTAAATAACAGGGTAGGAATTGGGGACCCTGCCCGTAAAGAATCCCAATGAATCTTGATACTAGAAAAGAAAAAAATATTACTAGACAGAAAACTTATATAATTACAACAATAAATTGTTGAAAGAAAAAGGAATAAATATATAAAATTTAGTTGGCCATAAATGACCCGCCGAGGTTGATATGCCATAAAACAACCAACCAACCATTTGTCAGAAACAAGATTTAATGACACCTTCCTGTCCCTTTCTATAATACAGAAAATGACTTGTTGACAACGCCTGTATAATAGACACAATAAAAATAATATACAAAAGCATCAAATTGAAGGCCCTTCCTGTTAAAAGCAATCAAGTAAATAACACCGAAAATATTATGTGTGTGCTTTAAAATCCATTTGAGTTTACTAAAATTTTAAATAATTTTGAAATTTACCAATTTGTAATTTTACCATCTCTGGTTTTTTCTCTTGGACTGTGAACGCTTGTGTTACAAAACATCATAACTACAATGATTAATCTTAAAATAATTATCGCAAACTAATTTGGCGATTGTTTGCAAAATCACCATCACAACGATTGCGGTTACATTAATTTTGTCTTCGCAATTCACCCTTAAAGATTTTTTTGGAAAGTACTTGGGTTTACAGAAATACAGCGTCTTCTTTGAGGAATATATCGATCGGAATCAAACAAGATGATAAAATAAAACAAAAAATAAATAAAGAATAAACAGGAAACCTACCTTCATCTAACCTGCTTCACTTTTATTAAAACTTCTTTAGATATCGAGGTAAAAATGAAAGAAAAAAACCCAATAAACAGAGTCGCAAAATACAGGTATGTTCGATGTATATTTTGGGCGGTAGAGTGCGTAATATTTTAGGTGTGTGTTTGTGAAGAAACACTTGTCGTTTTAGATGTATGTTGTAGATTAGTTAATATATATGTGTGTGTGATTACATACAAACGTGTTTCAAAAATGTTTTTACTTTCTGTCGCTCTCTCTCTCTCTCTCTCTCTCTCTCTATATATATATATATATATATATATATATATATATACCCGTCTGTTAAGTGGCTTACACGATACACGCTTTGACGATCATGTCTCGAAAGTTACATGAATGACTGGGCAAATGTTACACCAGTAGCTTGCGATTACTTTCTGCGGTAGACTTGTTGTCAATTAAGGTTGACTTGTAATATGTATATATATATATATATATATATATATATATATATATATATATATATATATATATATATTATAAATTATATTTTAGAACATGTACATTATCTTTTAATATATTAAAAACATGTTCTAAAACATAATTTATAATAAATATTCACATCATATATCGAGCACTGTTTTAAATTAATGTTTTAGACGGAAAAAATTCTTTCTTCGTTCTGTACCCACTCGGATATATATATATATATATATATATATATATATATATATATATCATTATTTCTTATTTTGTATTATTTTGTTGCTGTACTCTTAACTAGGTCCACGACAATAACAATCTATTTTGATAATTTCACTGTTTAGAAAATTCAATCAGGTTAGTAACTCAATTTTGCTAATTCATTAAAAATAACATTTATAGCGTGAGATGTAATGTCGGATGAATAAAATAATAAAATATATACTTTTCTGTTTTCAGTATCTCTTCGTCAATAAATGTGTTTGTAAAATAATGCGATGCTGGAGAGAGCTTAATGATATTAATTCTAAATGAATAATTTGTAAACACGCCATTATTATCACAATCACCTCTTCATATATTTTGATGAAAATCTAAAACATTGGCACCTCTTAAATATGTTCATGTTATTTTAGTTTTACAAGTATCTATCTATTATACACACCTACGATTCATCTGCAAATTAGTGAGAAATCGAAAACTACCAATAATACAAAATTATAGATCAAGAAATATTTCATTTTCTTTTTTATAGCTGTCAGGCGGGAATGTTTTGTGGGTTTCAAGAAAATTCTTCATTGTTTTACCTTTTGTAAGTTTTCTCACGTTTTTTGAAAACTTCAAACTGAGAGAAGCTACATATGTTGAAAATATTTTGTTGCATTGCCAACATTGTGCTTGCTTTGGTCGAAACTGATAAATCAGTTCGACGCCACCGACATGAAGACAAAAACAAAGAACGAAACTCGTCCTGTTGCGATTGAAGGAGATTTAAATCACCGACAGGGAAGAAATTAAGAAAAAACATGGCGTGGAAGATCAAATTGCAACTAAAAAGAAGATTTTGCGTAAGATGGAGGGAAATCTGATGCCAGAATGGAAACCAGGACGAAAAACAAGAATACAAGGGAAAACCGATGGTAATTTAGCTGAAGAATGATGTACGTCAGTGAAATATGAATGCCAGTTATGAATGGACGGGCAGCTAATGTCGATTATTATGGGTTACTATTCGGTTGTATTTGATTTGTGGGTTTGTGTCGGAGATCACCAAAGATGTTTGATTTTCTACTTGCAGCGATATTTCAAAGCGTATCTAACGTCAACCAAACGGTTTCATTGTCTAATTGCAACGTTCAATCTTTATGTTTAAGACTCATTTAAAAAGAAATCGATTTTTAAAAACAAAAATCTGTTACATGGGCGCCAATAAGATTGTGTTCTCTTTTGAAATGTTCATCTAAAGATGAAGTATTAAAATTAAACTTCATAAAAAAAACAGAAGGTGTTTTATTTCTATAAAATTATATAAAGTTATACGTTTCTCATAAATATTTACATTATTTATTCTGGAAGTTAACATCGCAATTTTCTGCGAGAGTGCATTATATACAATGTAAGTTTAACTTTAAAGTATTCTTCTACTCGGTATTTACAAATATAACGCCAGATTTTAGAAACATAATTTATCCCTAAAAAAATTAACTTTAGAAATTTTGAAATTAGTCAAAATAGTAGCTTTGACCTTATATACACCTATACAGATGTTCGAGAAGCTTATTTATTCCTCGTAGAATAAAAGTTATTGTCTGTGATGCAACGAAATCTTTAAAAGCTGATTCTATCTATGGTTTGGACCAAAGTTTTACCATTTTAAAGAGTGCTTCAGTTAGTTAAGTGCCATACTTGATATACGCTTGGGTGATCTTTCGAGACATGACTGACTGGGCAGAAGATTATCCCGCAGTAGGTGGCCATTGCTTTCTGCAGTAGACTGGTTGTCAACCAAGGCTATAGAACCCAATCTGTCCTGTTATTTGACCCATAGATGGAGAGAAGAGACGGATTAATACCTTTCCCAAGGGTATTTGCACGTATGTGATTGCAGCGAATTTAACTGGAATTCGAATTCGGCTTTCCTTTACAGAAACGGCCGAAGTGGAGAGTTCTGGTGATGATAGTAAATTCTTCTTGTCTCCTTCACTCGGCAATAAAAAATCTCATTTCAGCTAGTTTAACTCTTTCTCGGCTCATTCTGTTTCTATAAATCTTTAGCTAGGGCTCTATCGGAGGCGCATTATTCAAATTTAACTCTTTTAAGTCGATCGGCGGTAGGTTTTTCTACGTTTCTTTACATCTTCAGCCCGGAGCTCTATGGAAGGCGACCAGTGACCCCAGCTGGGAACACTTTTCCCTCAGTCGTTACATCTCGACTGGAACTCCAACTCAACTGATTTTTCTCACTGGGGTCTCGATTTCTATAGTTGTCCCCAATTCTCTTGAGGAAGGGATGACAGACACCGGGTATTTATGCAAATCAAACTTTGACCAATGAGATTATTTAATTTCAACAAAAAGGCTTTTCCACGTACACATTTCAAGGTGGAGTTATGGTTTAACGAATCAGGCAACAACACTTTACATGACGAAATTTTCTCTTTGTCCTTTTCTTCTTAATTACATTATTTTAGGCTTTCAAAATTTTTAAAATCATTTCCCATCAAAATGTGGGAAATAAGAATCTGACCTTACCCTTTCCCCATCAACTTGTTTTGACTATCGTCGTCTTCCATTTTTACCGGGCAAAAATTCGTTTCTGAATACGATGGGAATTTTTTTTCTTTTCCACAATCACCAGCCAATTTCTCCACCTTTCGGATTTTACAAGTAGATAGTATCAAATATTTCTAAGCAAAGCTCATATCGCGAATTACAATAAATTGCAAAATCAACAATGTCATTAATATTAATTTTTTTGCTCCGTTTTATTAAACCAAGAAGTATATTTTTTATGTAGAAATAGTGCTACAATAGCACCAACTGGATGCAAATTTGGTATTGGGAAATGTTTTGGGGATTCATCACGATCAAGCCATTGAACAGATAGATTACAGGTTATCATAAAAGATCTACTTTTCATCAAACGTGAATATTTGTTCAAGAAAGAAATCATTGGTGTTACAGAGAAAGAGCATTGAGCACAACTCAAAACGCATAAGGTTTAATTTACATTGAAATCATGAGGAACCCATCTATGGAGTTTTTTGCCAAGCCAGTACTCTGTAAATAGCGTTAGACTGTTGCAGTGACGAAACCAATCGTCTGAGACATTTCCCTGAAACGTAGACGTTGTTAGTTGTCAATATTTCATGACTACCCTATACTTTCTTCTTCAAGGTCCTTACACTAGTGCAGATTCCCTGGAACTATCTTCGTACTATCCGATTATTTGTGGACAAAGTGTCTGTTTATATTAGCTGAAGTTTCTGAGACACTGTGTTCAAGTTTTAACCATGGGAGAAAGGTAAACGAAGATTTTCTTTTGTCATGTTTACAATTAAGAGCTTTCATGCTTCAAAAATATTTCTCTCTGAATATAAATAAGTGAAAAATTATTAAAGCGCGCACATTAATTATTACATATACGAAAATTCACATAAATTATACCGTGAACACTATGTTAATTTTTTTTTTAAATACAACAATTCTTGGAGTTATTATTTCATAACAGACAAATAAGGTTTGTCTATTGCTCTGTTACTAATAGCAATTAAATTATGGACATTATGCCAAGAGAAATGCAGCCTAATACTTTTAGTCTATTTTTGAAGTTTCCATATGTTAAAGATATCCATATGTACATAAAGATATACAATGAATTAATATATAATTTTGTTAAATTTCCATGGTAAATTGAAAATCTACTGTCCAGTGTTCGAATATAATTTAGAACCACTCTATATAATACCCTTTAATGTTTTGCTTTGTTTGGAAAATTCGACTTTTCATGAAGAATTGATTATCTTACTCAAAGAAGACAGACTAAACTAAATAGAAAATGGCTCCGGTTTATGTTAAGCCAATCTTAACGCCAATAAAATATTATGGGAAGTCTAACATTTAATTTTACATCTAAATCTGTTCAACCCTCCTTTTCTTTCACTTATCTTCATTCTCTCTGAATAAACATCAAACTTCTTTTGTATGTCGTTTCTTGTGGCTGTATTATTCGACACAAAACCAAACGCTGTGTTTTGATTCAGGGCAAAGTAAAAGTAGGACTGGTATTCTAGATGAAGCGCAAAGCCTTACTAAAACAATTAGCATTTTGAAATCATTTGTGATTTATCTAATAACTCGTATGTTGGGACGCCCGCGCCTATTCGGCTATAATGGACTATTCCATTACTATGTAAACTAATGGTGGCATCTACGTAGGAGAGTATACCGAGCAGCCGAGCGACAAGTCAGTCGTAGACTTCCGGTGACGACCCGGAAGTACCCATTGCTCATACTACGTCTTACGACGGTTGAGACGATTCTTGTATTGAATACTAATAACCTTTGTAAATACTATTTTCACGGAATACAACAATTAACCTATTCATGTTTTTGAGTTATTTATTCTTACTCACGACATAACATCGTAAATATAAACTTACATTACCCATATTTACAGTCGAAGTAATGTCATCAATTTTGATACTATCATCATATTGTATTAGACATTGAGGGCTGCGGCATTCATCAGGTGTCTGTTGATCGTGGTAAACTTCAGTGAATTTTGAACTAAACGCTTTATATATATAAAGTATATTTTCTTAATCTACCTTCTATGATAACAGATATCACATTTTATTATCCTTAATAATGTATGGATCCAACTAGAATTCGAGCCGAGTTCGAATTCCAGTTAAATTCCTTGCATTCACTTACTCGCAAATACCCTTGGGAACGGTAATTATCCGTCTTTTTCTTCCAGTTATTGGTTAAATAACAAGACAGATTGGGTTCTAAAGCCTTGGCCGGCAACCAGTCTACTGCAAAAAGCAATGGCAAACTACTGCGGGATGATCATCTGCCCAGTTAGTCATGTCTCTTCCATGCATGATCTCCCAAGCGTGTATCACGTATTGCACTTAACTGACTGACTGAATATAATAGTTGAAACATGATGAAGGCTTCTGCTGGCCATAAATGGGAGATCAGTTTTATATTGTTATGAATCAATAAACTGATACCACACTAAATGCTAATTAATAATATAATTCATCTCTTCCCCCTCTAGCTATGAGTCAAATAATTGGACAGATTGGGTTCTATAGCATTGCCTAGAAACCAGCCTACCGCAGAAAGTAACGGCAACCTACTGCGGGATAATCTTCTCCCCAGTCAGTCATGTCTCTTTCGAGACATGATCGCCCAAGCGTGTATCACGTATGGCATTTAACTGACTGACTCAATGTGTGTTTAGTGCAGGACTATCTTTTTATTTGAATGCCCAGCCAAGAGATTGAACTCAAAATTATTATGGCATCAAATTCACGAAAATAAATTTTACAAGCTTTTCTCGGACTGAGCATTATTACGTTAAAGGCTTGGAGATTAAAACTTTAAATTTTGGCTGTCTCGTCAAGATTTAAGTGTCAAAATTCGAGATTGTCGGACGAAAAAAAAAGGTTAGTTGATTAAATTTTTATTTAATTTATTTTCAGTGTAAAAAACCTTTGACCTCAATCCTGTTGGACTTTTTTATGCATTATATACTGTGCAGACTCCCATGGGTCAACCCATTTTATAGTTCACCAATAAAAGACTTAACCAATCAGGAAGCTCAAAATGTTCAATGCGACGTGTATAAAAGGTGGCCATATTTTTCCGAGTATTGGACATAAAATCCGATTCTGCAGAGTGTCTGATTCAAGAGTGATTGTCTTTGACGTTGTTTCATTGAACAGATTACGTGCGACGAGGATACTCTATATCCATGTACTATGACGGACATGGTCAACAGATGCCAAGAGGATACTCTATATTCAGGAACGTTGTCAACATTACCTTCAATCCCTTACTTTGTGACCATCATGGACTGTTATTGTTATAGAATATACATTCGGTAGATTGATTCTCTATTATAAGCAATACATAAACTGATCCCTGACTTTACGACCATCATGGACTGTTGTTGCTATATAATATACATTCGGGAGATTGATTCTCTATTATAATCAATACATAAACTGATCCCTGACTTTGTGACCATCATGGACTGTTGTTGCTATATAATATACATTTGGGAGATTGATTCTCTATTGTAATCAATACATAAACAGATCCCCGACTTTATGACCATCATGGACTGTTGTTGCTATATAATATACATTCGGGAGATTGATTCTCTATTGTAATCAATACATAAACAGATCCCCGACTTTATGACCATCATGGACTGTTGTTGCTATATAATATACATTCGGGAGATTGATTCTCTATTATAATCAATACATAAACTGATCCCTGACTTTACGACCATCATGGACTGTTGTTACTATATAATATACATTCGGGAGATTGATTCTCTATTATAATCAATACATAAACTGATCCCTGACTTTGTGACCATCATGAACTGTTGTTGCTATATAATATACATTTGGGAGATTGATTCTCTATTATAATCAATATATAAACTGATCCCTGACTTTGTGACCATCATGAACTGTTGTTGCTATATAATATACATTTGGGAGATTGATTCTCTATTATGATCAATACATAAACTGATCCCTGACTTTGTGACCATCATGAACTGTTGTTGCTATATAATATACATTTGGGAGATTGATTCTCTATTATGATCAATACATAAACTGACTCCTGCTCTTTATCCATAAATTATGGCGAATTTTGCCAACAAATACCTTACCAGAGCGAGAGAGATTCGGTTACAATAAAAAAAGAACAAATTATAAGTGAGCAATATTAAAATTGACGATATATAATTAAAAGCAGAAAAATCTCTAGCCGTAGCTTGATTAAATGGATTAGATTAACATTCCCTAAGCGTGACCCGGATTGAAAGACATCTGACGAAGAATGTTATAAAAGCCGAAACATCGTGATAATGATAATAAAAATGAGGACATTAATCTAACTGTAAGAAACGATAACTTCTCATCCCAGCTTTTCAGATATAATTATATTTACAGTTTACGCGATACACGATTAGGCGATCATGTTTCGAAAGAGACATGACTGACTTATCTCGTATTCGGCTGCCATTATTATCTACGGTAGAATGGTCCTATTATTTAACCCAAAACTAGAAGGAAAGGAGATGTATTTTATTACTACGTAGTAATTAGTGGGGGACCAATTTATTACTTTATAACAATAGCAAACCGATCCCCCACTTTATGACTAGTAGAAGCCTTAATCATGATTCCAACTGTTATATTCAGTCAGTCAGTTAATTACCTTACATGATACACGATTAGGCTATCGTGTCTCGAAAGAGACATGACTGACTAATTGCAATCGGCTGCCATTATTATCTGCGGTAGACTGGTTGCCAGCCAAGGCTATAGAACTCAATCTGTTCTGTTATTTAACCTATAACTATAGGGAAGAAACGGAATAATACCTTCCCCAAGGGTATTTGCGCGAAAGTGAATGCAGTGAATCCCACTGGAATTCGAACTCAGCTCTCCGAATCCTCGTTCCGAGCCGATATCCATTGCACCACAACATCCGGCTCAGTGCATCAGCTCTGAACGCTGAACAGCTGGCTATTTTTAACAGTGGATGATGGAGCGAAATGTAGTCGCTGAACGTTTGCGTCTCTCAGAAATATCGAACAATGGATAATATCGATATCAAGGATTATTTGTATAGAATCGTGAGTTTTAATTTCTCCGAGTTATTTCCCTCTCTCCTTCCTCCGTACTTTGCGCCTTGGTACATTACCCCTCCCTGTTTTTTTTTGCTTCTGAAACTTTACGCTTCCTTTGATTCATTTGATTTACTCCTCTTCCCACCACTCACACTATTTCAGTACTTATATTAAGCGCTCATTCGTGCGTCTATCTTACAATTTAACGCCTTCACGTTTCTCCTTTAATTCATTGTATGGATTTTCGTGACTCCTTGTTTCGATTCAGCTCAACAAAACTTCGATCGAATTTCGGTAATGACAGCAGTTTGAATGGTGATTCAAAAGATTGGCATTGCGTGTTGTCGCTGTTTTTTGTATCCAACCTACAAAATGCCAATGGAATACAAAACATGAATCAGCTGTAATTCTACGCAACACAAGTCTACGGAAATTTCAGATCAAATATATTCAAATACATGAAAAGAATATTGATTTTCGAAAAAGAAGATAAAACATTCAAAGCTAAAAATATTTAAACAAATATAATGTACTTCTGAAATTCTAATGAGACAAAAACATTTATTTTACATTACGCACATATTCGTCTTGAGGCATGTTGAGTGTTAACATTAGTGCGTCGTTTAGAAAATTTCACTTCTCTAGAAACGATATAAATGATCAAATGATGAATGATTTATTTTACCTGATTTTTCCGGTTTCTTTTACGTCGAAAACTACACTGAGGCCTAAATGTCAGACTGCTGGAGAAGAAAAAATGAATCCGGTACAACCAACACGCAATAGCCTCTTCTAAACTTATTTATAAATGGTACTTTGTGCGTGTATGTGTGTGCCTCTCTCTGTGTGTGTGTCCGTTACCTATAGACTCCGAAACGGCTGAACCAATTTTCTTGAAAATTTACACAGTTGTACTATAAGCGTCTGCGAGTGTTGTTAGCTAAGTTTTGTGTCAAGGTACCCTCGATAAATATCGAAAATCGATAATCGAAAAAATCAGGTTATAGGAGAAGTAGTCCGATTTTAATCAAACTTGATACACTCATAGACAAAGACATAAACGATATTCAGATGTTTCAAGGTTGCAGTTCTTACAATAGTACAGAAAATCGATAATATATATATAAAAGCTTTCATTACACTCGAACAACGCCAGGCTGTACTGCTAGTTTCTTTTATAGATTTAATATGCAATTTACAAAAAACAAAAGAAGCTAAACTAATCGTATATAGAAACATTTACATGTTTTTTTTTACATATTAGAGATATTATTATGTATGGTTTCAAATCTTCTAGCTTTCCACTAAAAGTGTTAATAAAAATTTTTCGAAAAATTAAAATATTTACTATATTATATAACAGTTTCTAAAGATAACTAATATAAGCCAAGAGTTTATTTATGGGAAATTTTTGATGTTGCTGAACCTTTAAAATACAAAAAAGATTTGATAATCTCATAGCCAATTGATATTAACACGGCATCTATTTGAGTTATACTGTTAACATCGAATATATCACATCGGGATAACTTCGATGTTACCATAAAAACTATGGGTTTGTGTAATTCTTTTGAGATGATTGTCATAAAAAAGGTGTAAGAACGTAGTAAACATTTGCATGAGAGTTTGGATCTACACGTCTTATCACCTAAACCTTACTTCTCTTTTGGTCGCTTCATATATACAACGACCCCGACAAAATCGCTGAAACAAAACATTCTATGATGAAAAAATCCCCCAAACTAGGTTTTATCACCAACATCTATATATTATTATTAAGTAGATAGACTAAAGTATTTTTAATTAAATTTATAATCCTTCGATGCTGTAAAATTTTGTTAAAATCATGTTTGTCTTGCATGGATTATGAATTAACATAACAAATTTAAGTTTCTTATTTAACGTAAAAAAATAGATTTAGAAATTGTTGCAAAACTCAACTAATTATCTGATTGTAATGAAACATTCATGACCTAATCACAAATAATTCAAATTATTTTAGAAGTATTTCCGGCACTGTTAAGTACGGTACACGGAATGTACAACTGAGGTACAATGAAGTTACAAAGAACGATCAGTCAATCTAAGCCAAAATTATACGCGGTTTATAACGAAAAGGTTTTGCTTAAAAATACAATTTTGATCAAGCTTGACTGGTTGGGATTTTGTAATTCATTTAGTCAAGTGTACCTGATTTAATGGTTTCACTCGCTGCCCAGTTTTACAATCCGGTCAAATTGTACCATTTCTTATTTTTTTAATAAGAATCATTTAACATTCAGGTTGGTAGAATAAAACAAATAACATACTAATAAATAAATAAGCAGAGCGTCTATTCAAATACCAATATCCATTAAAATAACTTTTAATATGATAAAAATATGTTGAATTAATAAAAATCTATTACATTCATTAGAATACATCTATCTATCTATCTATCTATCTATCTATCTATCTATCTATCTATCTATCTATCTATCTATCTATCTATCTCAGTCTGTTCATATCTATCTATCTATCTATCTATCTATCTATCTATCTATCTATCTATCTATCTATCTATCCCAATCTGTTCATATCTATCTATCTTAGTCTATTCATATCTATCTATCTTAGCCTATTCATATCTATCTATCTATCTATCTATCTATCTATCTATCTATCTATCTATCTATCTATCTATCAGTCTATTCATATCTATCTATCTATCTATCTATCTATCTATCTATCTATCTATCTATCTATCTATCTATCTATCCCAGTCTGTTCATATCTATCTATTTATTTATCCCAGTCTGTTCATATCTATCTATTTATTTATCCCAGTCTGTTCATATCTATCTATCTATCTATCTATCTATCTATCTATCTATCTATCTATCTATCTATCTATCTATACTATAAACACTACCGTCCATAATTATTAAGCCACCCCAGTGTTTTAAAAACGCTGTATTTCATATTATTTTATAGTATTTATTGCCAAGTGGATAATTGTAAATTAAAATAGAAAGGTCCTTTTTTGATACTGCATAATAACATGTGCATCAAATGAATTTATAAATAGTCAATAATTACCTATATTTAAGTTTTTTAATCAAAAATGAAGAAAATTTACGGCGATTCGGACGAGTTCATCTTTGCTTCCTTGCCTTGTACAATTTTGCAAATAATAAATAACAGAGAACGCTTCTATTTTCATTTAGAACTATCTACACGGCAATAAATACTAAAGATATTATGAAATATATAATTTCTTTTTAGAAAATTGGGTGGTCTAATAATATGTACATATATATATATATATATATATATATATATATATATATATATATAACAAGACGATAGTCTAGAATGTATGTATGAGATTCTAAAATCGTCTGGAGATTTTATTGAATAGAATTTAGTAAATATATCTGTTAAAATTGTCAGTTTCATTTTGTGTAAATTAGAACACAATTTATCCATCGCAACTTATAGAAAGTGCCCCTCAAATAGCGAAATATTGTTGATATTGTGATTTATATAGAATTCTTATATATATATATATATATATATATATATATATATATATATATATATATATATATAGTGTTTAATTGTGCTAGAATTTAGCGCCAAGGTTGTTATTTTTTAGTGGTTATAACTGACAAAATGTATTTTGGCAATCAGGCTTTTTATCGTGAAGGATTCGATATCGTTGTGTCGAACATCATAACTAAATTTCCAAGTCGGCATGAAAAGAGATAAATTCTTTCTACTAATATATATATATATATATATATATATATATATATATATATGGATCGGAATCCGACAAGATTAATAGAATAAATAAAGAACAAGTAAGAAAATAGTCTCTTTAATCTAAAATGTTTCACTTATAACAAGCTTCTTGGTCCATATTACTCTCTGAAGAGGCTTGTTATAAGTGAAACATGTTAGATTAAAGATACTTTTTTCTTACTTGTTCTTTATTTACTATATTCATATATATATATATATATATATATATATATATATATATATATACAATGTCTGAATATTTCTTAAAATGATTACATACGTTTATGTGAGTTTATGAAATTATACTATACGTAAGTGAGTGTGTAATCCTGAATTTCTTGAAATGATGTGTGTGAGATAAATAAATAGAGAGAGAAAGAAAGAGAGAGAGAGAGAGAGAGAGAGAGAGAGAGAGAGAAAAGATTTTGATATTTTGATATTTACTTCTACTTATTTTACACTTTCGCATACACATTATTCTGAAAATACCGAGTAATTTCTTCGTCTTTCTGAGACTTGAAATGTTCAGGAACTTAATTTTCTTTAGACTTAATTTTCATTCACACGAAATTTTGTCCATTACGATAAAGAACCGGAACATCACCTCATATCTGACACGGCACAAAATAGTTTCGTTCGTATTCCACCCCACATTAAATGAATAAAGAAATAAAATAAAAATCCTTCTGTATGTCTGCGACCTTTACCCTATGCCATGACTTTTAACTTCTTCTCATAGAGTGAGTACATTCTGAGTGGCCATTGAACTTTCACCGATATCGTTGAAAAGTACAATCACATTTCTTCACTGTTGATATTTTCGATACCCACGTGGTACATTTATATTCATAAAAATGAATATGTCTGTCTGTGTGTTTGTGTGTCTTTATTTTAATGAACTTTCAGTCAGTCAGTTAAGTGTCATACGTGATACACGCTGGGGAGATCATATCTCGAAAGAGACATGACTGACTGGGCAGAAGATTATCCCACAGTAGGTTGCTGTTGCTTTCTGTGGTAGACTGGTTGCCAGCCAAGGCTATAGAACACAATCTATACTGTTATTTGACGTATAGCTAGAGGGAAAAGAGATGGATTATATTATTACCTAGTAATTAGTGGGGAATCAGTTTATTACTTCAAAACAATAGAAAACCGATCCCCCATATTATGACCAGTAGAAGCCTTAATCATGTCTCCAACTATTATATTCAGTCAGTCAGTAAAGCGCCATCTATAATACACGCTTTAGGCGATCATATCTCGAAAGTGATATGACTGACTGGGCAGAAGATTATCCCGAAGTTGCCATTGCTTTCTACGGTAGACTGGGTGCCAGCCAAGGCTATAGAATCCAGTCTGTCCTATTATTTGACCCATAACTGGAAGGAATAGACGGATTAATACCTTTTCCAAGGGTATTTGATCGTAAGTGAATGCAACGAATTAAACTGGAATTCGAACCTTTCTCCTCCGAAACCCTTGGTTAGATTTCATCCAAAATTGAGTCACTTGTCAATCATGCCATAAACCTTTGATGTACGTAAAAAAAAACTTTAATCGCTTTACGGGATACGACAAAAATCACCGGAATGCTTAGAATTTACGAACTTCTCCTACAAGACACCAACCAAAATCGGGTAACTTGTAGATCAAGGTCCGAACCTTTGATGTACACAAAAATTTTCCGAATCATTGTATAGGATTCTGTAAAAATCACCGATAAACATAATTTCGAATGGTCTTTTGCGCACCTTTATGCATTTCTCCAAGACGCTTCACTCAAACTCAAACAAAATCGAGTCTCTTGTAGATCACGATAGATGCCTAAATTGACAGACAAAGTGCGGCAAAATTAGTAGAAACTATTGCTTTTTGCGATCGTTTAATTCGCCCAGACTCTTATTGATATTTCAACAAAAATCGGGTCTTCTTTGTAACTTGTACATTATCTTATGCCATAACAATTTCACGTTTTCTACAATGTGCCAACGCCTCCGACGTTGAAGAGACAATGCTTCCACTTCTGCGTTACAACGTCATCGCATCACATTACACGCTTCTGCAACGACAACCCTCGTTTTTCCAATTGTACATACCACATTTCCGTTCACTGTTAAAATTGACCAAGCAGGAAACCCGTTTTACAAGAACAAATACTTCGCAATTTTAATAGCTTACGCGTCAGGGCAACCTCATACTGAAGCTTTCGGAATAAGCACTTGACCATAACAATTTAACTAAAAAAAAAAAAAAAAAAAAGAGCAAAGTTGTGCTTATATATAAAATCTTCAAAAACTGGTTCAGTGTCTTTTGTTATTTTTTGCTTTTTGTTCGTGTTCTATTCCGGATGAGATTTCAAAATGAATAAAATGAGAAGCAAGTGTTTAAAATTCTCTTATTAAAGAAGTTTGATAAATTAAACGAACATTTCAGACGTTAATAGTATATTATAAATAATGTTTATTCTTCTTCATCTTTGTATTTCACATAAGCTTTAAAGCTTTTAAAATGCGGTTGGTCATGGTTTAGAGAGGAGTCAACTCCAACTTTAGGTAAGAAATCAACTTTAATTGATACCCAAGTGTATATAGCGAAATTCTGTCGTATTTGTGATAGTTTATAGAAATGTGCACATTTTTCTTTTCTTTCCTTTTCTTCTTTCTTTTTTTTTACTTTTCTTTATTCAGTTTAATTTTTTCTTTTTCTTTGTATTTTTTTTCATCTTTGTATTCTGTCTTTTTTATTTTTCATTTTGTTTCCCACTTGTTTTTCTTTTTTTTATATTTTCTTTCCTTTACGTTCTTTTTCGTTTTTGTTTTTCTTTCTTTATCGCTTTTAATTTTCATTCTTTTTCTTTACTTTTTCTTTCTAGTTTTTCTTTTTAGTTTTCGTTTGTTTACTTCTTTTGGTTTTGCTTTTCTTTCTTTTTTTGTTTTTGCTTTTCTTGCTTTATTCCTTATATTTTTTTATTTCTTTTTCTTTAATTTTTCTTTTTTTTTTGTCTTATTACATTGTGTTTTTAATTTGTTTTCTTTTTTTGCTTTTTCATTCTATTATTTTCTTATCTTTTTCTTATTTCTTTCGTTTTTTTTTTCTTTTGGTTTTCTTTTCTTTCTTCCTTTTTTGTTTTTCTTATTTAACTTTGTTTTTCATATTCTTTTCTTTTTTTCTTCTTTTGGTTTTGTTTTTATTCTTTATTCTTTTCAATTTTTCTTCTTTTTTTTGTTTTTTTCTGTCATTTTGGATTTGTTTCTTTTTATTTTTCGTTTATTACTTTCTTTTTTCTTTCCATTTCTTTTTTTTTGTTTTCTGTTTTTATTTCTTTTAAAATTTTAAACTTTTTTTTATTTCATTTTTCTGGATTTTTTGTCTTATTTCTTTTTATTTTAGTGTTTCTTTCCTTCTGGTTCATCTGCTTTCTTTTTCATTGTTTTTGTTCTTTATTTATTTTTGTTCTTTTATTTTATTTAATTTTTTCTTTTGTTTTTATTTAGTATTTTGCTTTTAATTCTTTTCTTTTTTTCATTTTTATCTTGTGCATTTTTCATTTCCCGTTTATTATCAATTACCTTCTTTTGTTTAAAAATTAAAATTTTTATCAATAATTATAAAAATTTAAAATATTAAATTTAAATTTAAATTTGAAATATTTAAGTTTAAAATATTTGTTTTAAATTTAAAGCTAATATATTTAAATTTCAATTTAAAATATTTAATCTTTAAAATTTAAATTATTTAAAATAATTTTAAGAATTAAATTTTTTTACTTATACTTACCTTGTTTTGTCTTTAGCTTACTTTTGTTTTCTTGTTTTTATTTTTATTTTTATTAATAATTTCAATTCTTTCTTTATTTATTTTTGTTTGTCTTTCTTTTTTGTTTTCTTTCTTTTTATTTTTCGTCTGTTACCTTCTTGTGTTTTTATTTACTTTCTTTTTGTTCCTTCTTTTTTCTTTGTTTTTATTTCTTTATTCATTTTATTTTTTTTTTTTTTTGCTTCGTTTCACTTTTTTTGTCTTTGTGTCTTTTTTATTTTTTGTTTGTTTCCTTCTTTTGTTTTAAAGTATTTTCTTTTCTTCGTTTATTTTTTATTATTTTTTCTTCATTTTAATTTTTTTCTTCATTTTGTTTAATGTTTAGTTATTTTTGGTTTGTTTCTTTTTTAGTTTTCGTTTGTTTTGTTACTTGGATATTATTTTTCCGTTCCTTTTAATTTTTTCCTTTTTTTTCCTTTTATGCTTTTTTTCATTTTGTTTCCTTCTTTTGCTTTTGCTTTCTATTATTTTATCTTTACTTCTTTTGTTTTTCTTTTTTTCTTCTCGTTCATCCGGTTTCTTTTATATTTTTGTTGCTTCTTTATTTTTGTTGTTCTTTTTTCTTTCCTTTTTTCTTTCTTTTTTATTCGAAACATATTTATATTGAATACTTTCACGAATATTTAATTTATTTTTTAAAAATATTCTTCCTGTTTATGCCTAAAAATTTTCCTGCTTATCAGGAAGTCAGAGCCAATTCACAAATTATAAAATTAGTTCAAGTTACGAGAAATCTTTTCCCTAATTGATTTGTCCTGTTCATTTTATTGTGATTTGTTATTATTTGATTTAGTCATTAGCCATTTAGCCTTACTTTTGCAGAAAGCTGGTTTCTGTCTAACGCAAAATCCGATTACTTTATTTTGTAAACCTGTGTTTGCAAATGTGTGACTTTTTCTGTCGCTTTTTCTCACTGCACATTTGTCCAACAGAGTATCAAATTAGTTTCTTACAGCTATACAAAAATTTAAATAGCAGGAAAATTTTGTAACCAAGGACGGAAAGTGCGACACAGCAATCCAAAGGCAAATTGGCATGGCGAAGGAAGCGTTCCAGAAGCTGAGTAAAGTATTAAGATACAGGAAACTTTCACTAGAAACAAAGAAGAGAGCACTAGGTTGCTATGTGATATCAGTTCTTTAATATGGCAGTGAATGTTGGACAATATCAACAAAGATGAAGAGAAAGCTTGAAGCAGCTGAAATGTGGTTCTACAGAAGGATGCTGCGGATATCATGGACCGAGCATGTGAGCAATGACGCGGTGTTGGAAAGAATGGAAACGAAAAGGAAATTAATATTGAGCATCAAGAAGAGACAACAGAAGTTACTCGGACATGCCATGAGGAAGAAGGGCTTGGAGAACCTGATACTAACAGGCCAGATAGAGGGGAAAAGAGACAGAGGAAAGCAGCGAATAATGTATTTGAAGGACCTGAGCAGGTGGATGAAAGAACGAGGGTTGCGAGATGTTAGAGGAGAAAGCGTGCTAAGAGCCACCAGGGATAGGGAGACGTGGAAGGCCATGATCACCTACGTCATGAAAGGACAAGTTACACGGAAGATACAACACAGTCATTTAGTAATCCTCGATCTTCGGGGATTGTTGAGCGCTTTGTTGGGCCCTACGAATTTCATATGTGCCTGTTCTGATATATAAAGATTTGATAACAAGAACTTAGCAGAAGGTACGGATAACCCAATAAGGATCCAATACACAACGCAGTTTTAATTGATGTTGGGAGAGAAACTTGTGAACTATTAAAGCACGTTAAAGAACCTGTTGCACTTATGTGCGTGTTGAATTTCTCATTATAGCTTAGATGAGGTACAAAACCGGCGAATCCCAGTGAGAAACTGAATTCACTACTTGGGCGTAATGAATCTATTTAAACAATCTTTTTAATATTAAAATTTTTAATATTAATTAGGATCAGGTTCTTGGAATTTACCTTCCTACTTCCTACATTTCCATTTCTGATTAAAGTAATTTAATAAAATAATATATATATATATATATATATATATATATATATATATATATATATATATATTGTATATGACGATCTGTGGAGTTTTTAGTCTTGTGCCTTTTTGTTTATTGCTTGTGTGTTTGTGTGACTATATATCTAATTATGTTTATTTGTTCATGCACTGAAATATAATTGTCTTCATTCATATAAGGCTCTTGTCATCTTACGAATTCGCTCTTTCATGTATCCAATATTGTAGCGTTTACAGTTTTTTTCTAAACCTGGCTTTAGAATTTAACAGATAAATTGACATGTCGATAAAAGCAAACTTTTAAAATTTGTGTATGTATATATGCGAGCGTATATTAATCTGTATATGTGTCTGTATGCCAGTGTATGTGTGTATATTTGTCCATATGTAGAGGTTTGTAGGTTTGAATGTGCGCGTTCATGTCTACTTCTCATTTAATATTTGAATAACTTTATTATAATCAACATCTAATGATTTGTTAAACTTAGAATTTTTAATTCGCAATAAAAATAAGGTGAATCTAATAATCGATTAAAAATGCTGATCTCAATTTAATCAAATAATAATATTAATATCCCACAAAATTATTTTTAAAATTTGTTCTCATATTTTTCAAATTAGTATTTACTTTATTCTAATTGGTTTCACACAGTCTGTATAACATTGCCCCCTTATTAAGAGGGTTAGGCTAGTTTTTAATCTTTTAAAACCCTTCAATTTGAAATATATCTACTGACTTGATAAGACACAATTAGTGTCGAAACAAAAAAGCTACTTTTGTTGTGATATTATAACATATTTATTAATAATTTCTAAATAAATTATTATTAGCTCTGCTTTGTATTGAGCACCTTTTAAGAATTGTGTTTCTTTAGATACGAAATATTATTCCATTCATACCTACCCTATATATATATATATATATATATATATATATATATATATATATATAGGCAGCTTATCTTCATTTAAACATGTTTTATGGAATAATATAGATATATTATGCATGATTATTTATTTTTGTATGGTCTTTTCTCGTTTTATAACCAGTTTCTTCATGTTAATATGTAAACTTGTTTATAAATGGAACTTTGTCTGTGTGTCTGTGTGACAATAGTGCAGAGTATCGATAATACATATATATATAAAAGGCAAGATATTTGTGTGTGTGTGTGTGTGTGTCTGTTTATCTGCCTGTATGTCTGTATTTTTTTCAGCCGTTTTATTTTAGTTTTTGCTTCGGGTTTGGCTCTAAGTATGTATAATTGTAGTTCTTAGTTTCAGCCATGATACCATTTACTCAGAAGACTTATTTAGCCTTCAAAATTTCAGTTTATGACAAAAAAACTTATTTGATATCGATAATGGAAGGCGGTGTAGTTTTTTTGCCATCCATGGTCTTTCGATCACCTCCAAGATCATCCTCAGGAGTTAAATTACAATGAAAAACTTACTGAAACTAGAAAATCGCCTGAAGATACAAGAAAGTTGAAACCTAGGTCCTGAATATGAATCACTTTCAAAAGAAAAAAAATATACAAAAATATATATTTTTTGTTTAATCGTTGCACCCTAAGCAAACGCCGTACTGTCACTGGTGCACGAAGTCTACATTACAAGAGAGCGAAATGTTAAGTAGAGTCGTAGGAGGAGAGCGAACAGAAAAACGAACAGAAGAGGAACCGGTTACAGGGGGTGTCAGAGAATGGGTAGGAGAAGGATGGGATTACGGCGGTGAAGAGAGTTGCGCGAAACTTAGTCATAGTATTCTGGGTAAGAGCGTGTAGCTTGTACCACAGTATGAACAAGGCCAGTTCGCTCAAAACCGTCGGTCACGATAGCTTCTGACTTCGAGCTAGCACAACCATTGACGACTTGGGTCAACCCGTGGTATGGTTTTCAGGTGTGACGCCTTCCGGGAAGACTGAATACACAAAATTCACTTAGTGACAACCTTTTCTGACATTCCACAGATGTGTTTTAGCTTTCCATTGTTTGGTTATATTCCACACGAGTTTGTTAGAAAAATACAAAAAGTAATAAGATTTTCATTTTTCACTTATCACCTCCAGTTTGACATCAGCTGTATAATTGAGAATAACATCTGAACCTCTCTCACTCATGCTGTTTCCACTGTCAATAATGGTCGCCCGATCAGATGACCTCGTCTGAGCCGGCTGGTTGATTCTGGATAAAAGAATTACACTTGTCGTTTGCAATCTTCTTTTTGATTCCATATTGGAACAGAACAAATATTTCCAGTTGGTTCTTTTCGATCTCTAAAAATTAATAATAAAAACTAATATAATTTCTTCCGTTACGGTCATGCTAAATAGTGTTACACCAGGCACTTTACAGAACAGCAGCATACTGGGATTCCCTCCTCCACACCGATAACAACATGAAGTCAACTTTCTGACAAATCGACCATAGTTAAATTTGAACTCTGGCTTCATGGACAGAAACCGAGCGTTCTAACCACGCGCCCATTATAAGTTCTTAATAAAATCATATTTTACTGCAACAAAAGAGCCGTTGTGTTTCCTGACGAGGTGCTAATAAGATAGTACCGAAAGACAGTGGCCCTTGTGTTGCAGTAAACTATGTTTTTATTATAAACTTCTAATAAAAAATAACTCATCTGGTAGTGTATTCCATCTCCCTTCACACTAACTGATAAGACATTGTCCATTCAATGTCGAAACAAAATGTACGCATTGCAGTAGATGATAATTTGTACAAGTTCTAAACTATAAATAATAATAATAATATTAATAATAATAATAATAATTATATATATATATATATATATATATATATATATATCAGCAGACAGATCTGTTTCGCTGTATCACAGTTCATCACTACGGTTAGACATCCGATTGCTTTTTACGCAGGCAGGATTAAAACCCGAACGAATTGGCGTCAGTCGGCGATTCTACATCTGAGCTATGGGCGCTCAGTAGAATGAGGCATACTTTTAGCTCGTGATATATTATGTATTCATACGCCACTAGTGAGAGTGTTCTAATTCATTAATGAATGTACGATGCGTAGATATATATCCAAGTGAATAAGGAACGAAGAAAATAATAAAAACGTTTAAAACATTAATTTAAAAGACTGGTCAATATAGAAATAGAGCTATGAATATTTATTATAAATTATAGTTTAGAACATGTACAAATCTACTACAAAGTGTACATTTTGATTTGAATTTGAAAGGACAACCTGATGAGACATTGTCCTTTCAATGTCGAACCAAAATGTCCACTTTGTAGTAGATTGTAATTTGTACGTTCTAAACTATATATATATATATATATATTTTTTTTTTAATTTTTTTTTAAATTTTTTAATTTTTTAATTCCTTAATAAATTTATTTTTAAGCGAATTCCATCATCCCCCAGTGTTGCAAATATTCCATTCTGTTCTGTCCTCTTACTTACCTATTCATGAAATTTTGCCAACGTGACCCTTGACAAGTGTTGGCCGAAAGGTTCCTCGGGTTAAATTAAAATGACGTCCTCACTCTTTAGAGATATATATATATATCGTTTTTGATGAAGGACCGAGGGCGGTCTGAAATATAATAATAAAACAAACAAATACTCTCCAGAAAAAGTACATTTTTAAATTCAACACTTTTTATTAATATTCTTTGCTATATATATATATATATAATGTTCAGGTGCAGCTAAAAAATGAAAATTGACAAAGAAAAAAAAATGAAGACAGTAAATCAAAAATATACAACCCCAACATAAAAACAAAAATAGATGTTGTTTTATAGGCTATCTTTCTCAGAACTGAGAACCGGTCCGGACTATAATATTGAGCACACTGCTGGTTTTTAATCAAATCGTCAGTTATAACTAAACAGTTTTCTTATTTGTCTCCCAACAAAAGAAATATCTTAGACAAAAAATATGCATAGCGACTAAAATATATGCGTATATCAGTTCGTGAATCAGTCTATCTCACATTTTAATTCGTACAAAATGACAAACATATTGTAATGTTTCATTCATTATTATAGCGTAACTAGCAGTATAGCCCGGCGTTGCTCGAGTGTAATGAAAGCTTTAAAACTAACCTATGGTCCTGGAGCGCAGACTCTTTGGACGTTGGCACGAAAGACTAAAAAGCAATAGTTGTTTCCAGTTAAAGCGAAACCGTAGACTGAAAAAAGAAAATGAATGGATGTAAATCAAATTTTGATTTCCTCGTATCGATATCAAATACGTTTTTTGTCGTAAACAGAATTTTGAAGGCTAAATAAGTCCTCTGAGTAAATGGTATCATGGCTGAGACTAAGAACTACAATTATACCTACTTAGAGCCAAACCCGAAGTAAAAACTAAAATAAAAGGACTGAAAAAATACAGACATACAGGCAGATAAACAGACACACACACAAACATCTTGACTTTTATATATATATATATATATATATATATATATATATATATATATATAATATCGATTTTCTGTACTATTGTAAGAACTGCAACCTTGAAACTTCTGAATATCGTTTATGTCTTTGTCTATGAGTGTATCAAGTTTGATTAAAATCGGACTACTTCTCCTATAACCCGATTTTTTCGATTATCGATTTTCGATATTTATCGGGGATACCTCAACACAAAACCTAGCTAAGAACACTCGCAGACGCTTATAGTAGAACTGTGTAAAGTTTCAAGAAAATCGGTTCTGCCGTTTTGGAGTCCATAGTTAACGAACACACACACACACACACACACACACACACACACACGCACACACACATACAAAGTTCCATTTATAAATAAGTTTAGGTTATACATTTTCCTATGGCGTTCCGCTTCCAGAAATCAGGCCAGAGTCTCCTAGTGATCATTTGATAACGTTTCAATCGGAAATATCTTTTTCAGACGGCATAGAGAGGCAAGCTGCACATGCGAACGTCATGATTTTGTATTTATTGTTGGAAACTTTTTCGATTTCATTTGAAATTGATTTGGTCTGATAAGGTGCATTATAAATTTGAATATCATCCCTTATCGTGCCATCAGAATGAGACGAGCACGATTGCAATGTGTAAAATTTAAATGACAGTATGAAATGCCTGTACTATGTGGAGTCGAAACTTTTCCAAACGAAAATCCCTTTGCAGACTCCCTATCAGATTGTGTTCATGGGAAATATAACAAATTGTTCTCGAAACGCTAGTTATCACAGATTGACACTCCGTCGGCTCTTTAATGTTGTGTGTCACTCCAAAATATATGTTCAACCTAAAAATAAATTGCTATAAACATCATAAAAGGATACCTATGTCTCAATAACAGATTCGCCAATATTCACTCATATAGACATGTCGTTCCCATATTCCAGCCAGTGTAAAGGTTGCGGAGACGTTAGAAAACAAATTACAAACCTCGAACTTAACAGAAACGTAAAATAATCACAGGCTGCAGTCAGTCAGTTAAGTGTCATATGTGATACACGTTTTAGGCGATCAAGTCTCGAAAGAGACACGACTGACTGGGCAGAAGATTATCCAGCAGTAAGTTGCCATTGCTTTCTGCGGTAAACTGGTTGCCAACCAAGGCTATAGAACCCAATCTGTTCTATTATTTAACCCATAACTGGAGGGAAGAGACGGATTAATACATTTCCCAATGGTATTTGTGCCTAAGTGAATGCAAGGAATTCAACTGGAATTCGAACTCAGTACGCCGATCTCTCGTTTCGAATCGATACCTACTGCACCACAACGCACATACCCACAAGTACATTTACTATTAAACAGTTCACCACAAGCAAGGCGATACTACCACTACGACGCAAAGTTATACTGGGAGTGAAAGAGAATGAAAAGACTTTAGAAGAAACCGGAAACTTCATCCTAAAGAGACACAGTACTTAATAAAAGAAGAAAACTTTATGAACAATCGCAACTTTAAGAAAAGTAATGCCTACAATAAGACATAGTTAAAATTTTGACAGGCATTATGGGGAAAAAGGTTATAAAATTTGATATTTATATGGCATACTGGACGTAAGGGCCAAATAAAGAAACGAGAAGTAAATTCTAAACGAATCTGTGTGAGTGAACAGAAGACAATACAGCTACAGAAAGAGATGCAATAAAGCAACATAAATTAAAGCAACAAAAGTCAGGAAAGCGTAGAGAGCACATGTTTTAAAGTGACCTAACGCATAGAGAAAAAGGATAAAATTCTATTATTCAAATATGACATTTTTATCTATATGTATAAAAGACAATCTGTTAGTCTGTGTGTTCCCTATGCACGCCTCCTTTTTTTAAGCTACGCCATTTAAACATTCTAGGGACACATATCTACAGGAAAGCCAGGTCGACACATACATTTTGAATTTTTTTCCTTTCGCACTTTTCGGCCAATGGAGCCAATTGTTTACATTTGCGAGGTAAAACATCAAAGATCTAAGATGGTTGCTAAATTACGTCACAAAAGTCAAATCACATGTGTCAAATGCCACTAAAATATTTTTTATTAAGAAAAAATGAGCCTTTATATTTTCTTTTTATTCTGACATTTTAAAAATTTATTTGGTGAACAAAGAAATGTAAATATTTTTCCCCGTAATTTTGAAACAAAAGAAATATTAAAAAAAAAGTGTTTTTCAAACAAAAACAAAACATGCAAAAAAGGTGCCAATGGTTAATTTAATTATTTAAATCATTTTTTTTTTCAGATTTAATATTTCATACTTTAGAAAATAAAATTAAAAAATATAAAGCTTTAACAAAATAAATAATTTTTATTTTTATTTTAAACTCATTTAGTTACCATCTGCTCCTACTACTATAATGTTCTGAGTTGTACGGGCAACGCCGGGTTATGATACTGGTATAAATAAAAACCAAACATTAAACGTAGATTGAAAACCTTGCATTCGTGTTCAAATTTTTCAAATGTTTAGTTTAAGTGTTTATAAAAGTTTCTTCTGATTTTATTGAAGAGTGGAATGCTAAGTCTAAAGAAAATTTTCTAAATATATTAGTGATTGAAAATCAATATCTATTTTTACCATAAATCTCTTTATTTTTTTAAAGCGTAGTAAATGTCATTTTTTTATTTGGTCTTGACGTTCAATGATTACAATGATTTTCTTTAGTTTCTTGTATAAAATTTTGTTCATTCTAAGTATGCATTGAGGAAAAAAATATGGAAATTTATTAGAATTGACACTTCATATGTTTTGTACATGTGGGACAAGTTGAGATTCATGGAAAATTTAGACGATAAGATTGAATTACCTTTGTTCACTGACCATTCCCAGATCTGGTGCCAAACTTGATATTTAAAATTCGCAGAGGGCTCGTCCGAGCAAGTCAGAATGCTTTAATTTTGATTCAATGTTCTTTCAGTAAATTTAACTTTTTTTAAACTAATAATGTAAAGGAAAGAACGTGTAATATTGTAGTTAGTACAAAATAAAAATAACTTTATATTCTTCACTGTTTGCAAATTTGTGAGCTAGTGGAAATCTATTTTTGACCAACAGGAAAACCGATTGCCTCTGTGCTGAGAAAAGAAGACTAAGGCAAATTTCACCAGTAAGTGAGAAATACTTATTGAACAATGAAAAGAGAGCGATTTACAAAAATTAACAAATAGAACTTTCAATGATATAGGTAATGTATTTTCCTGCCTAAAAATGCGGCAATCACGTGTTGGTCAATCAGACGAATGAAGGAGCAGGGAACAGAGAGGAATTCAATCTAGCAAAAAAAAAAAAAATAATAATCAGGCCGTCCCAGGCGACCTTAATTCGCATCCTCTCTCTTTCTCTCTCGTGCAGTTTTCTTTATCTCTACTTCTTCCTCTTCACCTACTAGGTGTCCACAACAGAAAGAGAAGAATAAGACATTACTACTACTTTTTGGAGACATTTGATGTTATACTGTTCGATGAATAAATTTTCCTTTATTTATATAAACGAAACAGTTTTAATTTTTTCAACCTTCTGATCTAGAATAAATTGTGGTGAATTCCATTGTGTTTGGCACAAGGTCTATCTAATAAATATAATCGACATTTATATGTTTGGAGCCCCACAAACAACATGGAAAGAAATTCTTATCACTACATTGTTGATAACTCCGCAGAGAACACGCAGAGGAATTTTGATCTCTATATAATAGTGACCATCCGATACAAAGAATACGCAATCGAACACTTAAACATCAATGCATAAAATAGCAACTCACCGTCCTTAGTACAAGAAATAAAGGACAGAACAAAAAGAAAGAAAAGCACAGAGTTTTTTTATCGCTTCACCCGATGCAAGGCGGTAACGCCACTGATGCGCAGGGGGCTACAGAAGAAAAAAAATTAGATAGGAGAGTAAAGAGAAACACGAATGATGGACGTTAAGATCTCCGAACACAAATATATGAGCAAATGGTGGAGAGAAAGTAGACTTATCTATATTGTCAGAGATGCTGTCTAGCAGGGAGCAGTCAGGAGAGGAGGAGGAACGGTGCAGAAAGAAAATGTAGCTAACCGAACTTAGAAGTGACAGACGGAGACACATATATGGGTGGTCAGGTTGTTTGAGAGATGTCAATCTAGCTGTTATCTAACGTAGACCTCCAGCCCATGCATATGGACAGTGGAATCCTTCCTTAAGAGTGGAAGATAGCCAGGGATCGGGAAGTCAGAGGAGAGAATTGAGGGGTTGAGATTAGTCTCACAGAGCGCAAGGATGTCAGGGGTATTTTCATGAAGGAAATATTCTATACTACAGGAGTTAGTACGAATGCCCAGAATATTGGTAAAATAAATGCTAAGAAGCTTAGGTGATTTAACTTTGACCGGTTTAGATTTGTATGTGATATGGCTATTTATATTGAATTTAGTTGGTAAGGAGAGACCTCGAGTAGAGGAGGCAGGCGGTCATTAACTACGGCATGCACTGGAAGGGATTAGCGCGGGCTGCAGCAAAGAGTGACCTTGGAGTTGCCCACCGAAAACGCTTGCAGAAACATCTATCCATGCGCAACATGTCACTACAAGAACCCCGATATTATGCAAATTTTGATCAGAGTAGCCGCTCTTGACGCTATGCAAGAGTTAGGGCTCCTAACTATCAGTCGGGAACAGCAAGCAGAAAACTGCCAACCAGGTACGCTCACAATGAAAAGACGTTGACACCGACCAGACCCGTCGCAGAAAAATTACGGTAGCAGCAATACTGAGGTCAACATGCCTGAATAACTCGGATAGCAAATTACACGCTGATATTTTTAATAAGCTTTTAATAAGAACTTAGAATTAAAAAAACAAAAACAAAAAACTCTATTCAAATGATAAACTAAGTACCTTTTATACATCTTTTATTTATGTTGTAATATCTGTATAACATTTACGTGAAAACCGAACTCACTCAACTTGTTTAAAGCATTTTGAAAATCCATGCGTCTGAATAACTCCAATGACAAATTATACGCTAATACATTATCAGTCTCTAATGACTGCAGCGAAATTTTTCCAGGAACACTATTCAACTCCGAAGCTAAATACTTCAAAATATATTTTTTTCTTCTATGTATCTTGTCCCTTCAGGACGTAGGCGATCATGGCTTTCCACTTTTCCCTATCCCCGGTGGCTCTGAGCACACCTTCTCCTGTTACACCATGCAATCCTCGTTCTGTCATCCACCTGATTAGGTCCTTCAAATATGTTAGCCGTTGCTTTCCCCGTCTCTTTTTCCCTCTATCTGGCTTGTTAGTATCAGGTTCTCCAAGCCCTCTTTCCTCATTGCGTGTCCAAGAAACTTCAGCTGTCTCTTCCTGATGCTCAGCATTAATTTCCTTTTTGTTTCCACCATTTCTAAGACCTCATCATTGCTCACATGCTCGATCCATGATATTCGCAGCATCTTTTTGTAGAACCACATTTCAGTTGCTCAAAGTTTTCCTTCATCTTTGATGGTATTGTCCAGCATTCACTGCCATATTGAAGGACGGACAGTACGTAACAATCTAGTACTTTCTTCCTTGTTTCGAGCGAAATTGTCCTGTTTCTTAATACTTTACTCAACTTCTGGTATGCTTCCTTCGCAATGCCAATTCACTTTCGGATCTCTGTATCGCACTTTCCATCTTCTGTTATAACGCTTGCCAGGTATTTAAATTTTTGTACCTGCTTGATTCTGGTATCCCCGACCTGTATTTGGCATTTTGTGGTGCCCTTTTTAATGATGACCATGGATTCGGTCTTCGTGCAGTTTATTTCTATTTCTTTCTTGTTACTTTCTTCTGCTACCTTATGTAGGAGATCTTGTAGCTTCCTTTCTGTGTCTGCTATATTTTTATTTATGTTGAATACAACCGTATAACTATGTCATAGAAACTCTGTCAATTTGTTTAAAAGTTTTTAGAATGCTACTTCGTGTTCGAACATTTGATATGCACTTTTCTCCTGACTATTCATCGAATCTCAGAGTTCTATGGATCTGAATAACTTCGATATAAAATTAGACGCTGATATATTACCAGCTTCTAATGAGAACAGCGGAATTCGAAAGAACTCTATTCAATATCGAAACCACGAACCGTTTAATGTTTGATTTCTTTTCCTGAAACAGGCTAATGACAAATTCAAATGTTTAAATTTGTAAAGAAATTCCTTATTTTGTTTCGTTCTGAATAACACGTGTGTTACCTCGTCATTATTCCTACGTTACTACAGCGGTGACATTAGACGTGTGAGGAAAGTAAGCATACCAATAATTACGTTTTATGGAGATTAATCAATCGCCTAGAGGCTAGCGAATTGATAAATACAGTATCCATTAAACCGCCCATGTTCATGGAATCGAATGTACTTGCTTGGTTCACAATTGTGGAAACACCTTTCAATTAATGATGACAAAACAGCAAAGGAAAAGAAATCAACTACATGGAAAAGCGACAACATACACCACAACTAATGAATTATCAATTTATTTGCCAAGTTCGAACTCCAGTTGAATTCCTTGCATTCACTTACACACAAATACTCTTGGAAAAATGTATTAATCCGTATATTCCCTCCAGTTATGGGTTAAATAATAAGACAGATTGGGTTCTATAGCCTTGGATGTCAACTAGTCTATTGCAGAAAGTAATAGCAACCTACTGCGGGATAATCTTCTGCTTAGTTAATCATGTCTCTTTCGAGACATGATCACCCGAAGCGTGTATCGCGTATGCCACTTAACTGACTGACTGAATATAATAGTTGGAAACATGATTAAGGCTTCTATTGCGCATCAAGTGGGAGATAAGTTTTATATTATGAAGTAATAAAATGATCTCCCACTAATTAATACTTAATAATATAATAATCTCTTCCCCCTCTAGCTATGAGTCAAATAACAGGACAGATTGGGTTCTATAGCCTTGGCTGGCAACCAGTCAACCGCAGAAAGCGATGGCAACCTACTGCGGGATAATCTTCTTCCCAGTTAGTCATGTCTCTTTCGAGGTATTAGCGGCCATATTGTGTATCGCGAATGGCACTTCACTGACTGATTCATGTATTAAAGCAGACTCTGTCAAATAGGGTATGGAAGTGATATGGTAAGTACAAAATAAACAGTTTTTATTCAGTCAAACTTCTGATCTGGAGTAAATTGTGGGGGCTTCGGTTGTGTTTGGCAAAAGGCAAACACAATTGACGTATCTATAATTTTTTTCATTTTTGCATATTCTTTTAATTAAAATCCTTTTAAGAATCATAATGATTTTTGCTTAAATTGAATTAATAAGCCGTATTATAATCCTTGAATTAGTCAATTGCTTTCAAATTAGAGACTGTAATCAATGCTTCTGTTTTAGAAATATCGACTGACCTCTTGTTGAACCCTGGTTGAGATTGCAGGATATTTTAATCAATTTCCCCTCTTTTAAAATTATTGTTTTTAAAGCAATTTAAATTGAAAGACATTGCGAAATGTGCATGATCAGCTTTCCCATTTTTTTGGTTGAATGTTTTGAAATTTTACCAAAAAAGATTAATTAGTCAACGGCAACAAATCCATTACTATGGAAACGATTACGGTCGACATAAAAAAAATCAAAAACGAATTAAAATTAAACGTATTTACGTTGTTCGGACTGTTTTCATCATCTTTACTGCCATATTCGGCTCCAGATTTCTTTAGGTGATTAGAAATTTGAACTGAACTATTTATTTCATTCACTGGGGTAGATTATTCACTGGGGTAGATTATTCGAGTCCCACGAGCCATACCCCTTCTAAATATCTCATTAACAGTTAACTCTCTTTTTTTATTCAAAACTCAAAGTGTTTTTGTCCACCTGTGCTGTACCAAGGTATTGAACTTGGTACTACTTAAACCGGTGGGTAAAAACGTTAGTTGAATCCAGTGTCTTGGCCCAAACACTCGTGATAAAAGTTTCTGCGTATTTGCTCTAAAATTTATTTCCTGTTTAACGTACAATATTACTTTTGCAAGTCGTTGAAATTTTGACGTTCACTGAGTTACTCCTTATTTCACCTCTGACCTACACTAAAATAAATATATAATTATGAATGACTCATTAAAAGCGAAGATCAATAGTAAAGTGTTAGATATTAATTCAGGAGCAAAAATAAAAAAAACAAAAACAAAAACAAGATGTTATAGGGAACCGGGATGACACGTTTAAATGCCATGGGATATAGAACAATCTAGAAAGAATTTAACATACAACCAATGTATTAAGACTATAGAATGAAAGAAAGGCAAATAGTAAAATATTGTCCACCGAAATGCTCAAGAGGCACTCAAGATAGCGGATTAGGCAAGAAAATTTTTGTTTAGGGCTAAAAGGGAAAATAAGTACACTTAAAGTGATATGTAGGAGAGTCAACGGTTAACCCTCGACTTGAAGAAAGTAAGGACGAGGATATATCCGCTCCAGGGTCTTATCCACAAAGTAAACTTTCTTGGGAAGAAGCTGCTTCAGTGGAACTTCTTTCTTCCTAATGGAATACAAAGGGAATAAAAATTCGAATCTGTATATATGTACCATAACAGGTTCTAGCTTTAAAGGTTTTAACTTCTGAAAGTATGGAATTTAGTTCGTCTGAACATTTGCCGTGAAAATATTAATTGAAAATGCGATGGTCTTGCAATCTTTCATCGGAGGTGTAAGTCTTTCAAGGCTAGATCAAAAAGATTAGGCACTTTCCACCCATAATATGGCCGCAACACTCTATTTTCCTCTTCTTCTTCTTCTTCTACTATGTGCCTTGTCCTTTCAGGACGTAGGCGATCTAGGCCTTCTACGTCTCCCTATTTTTGGTGCCTCTTAGCAATCAGTTGTTGTACGAAGGGACGCTGTAGGATGGTGCAGAGAGACATCCATTGGCCTCAAGAGACCTGATAGATTTGTGTAAAGCTTCGCACAATACAAGGTCTAGGTGTGATTCAAGTTGTGGGCTTCTTTTGAATGAGGTTGTTGCATGAATGGTCGAGCTAGAGAATAGCATCAGGTGTGGCATCCGTCGGCTTTAAGAGACACAATGTATCTGTGCCATATAATAAGGCGTTAGCTGTTGATGGCGACGCTGTATCTGCTATGGCTGAACAGCCCCACACATAAGTGAGACTATTGACTGAAAAAGTGAAAACGCTCTCCCCCGATGCTGTCCTGTTGCTTTCTTTCCTAGGAACCCGCTTCTCCGCGAAGGCAAACCTCCGTTTATTCACTGCTCGCTCCTCTTGTTAGTGCAAATTGCGTTTCCAGATTGAGTTGGCTGTTGCTTTCTATGTTCTGCCATCAGTGAGGCGACGATGAAGTGTCCACACAAGGGCAAAGGCCTATGAAGGGTTTGGTAAGTGATTGTCGGTTTCCCATGCAGAAATTCTTACCCTCTCAACGCCACCGAAGAAAAGATACTGCTTTTCACCGTAACTGTCATACCATTTTCAATGAATATCGCGATATTGGAGTGGTTGGAGTGGGAGGCTTACGTGGAAAATTTAGTGTATAGTAGAAATTAATTCATCACTAATATAAACCCTATATATGGGCATAATAATTGTTGTGGGGTTTTCCTTTTTCATAAAGACGGATTCGTCCAGAGAATACCTATATTACTGCTATAGAATCGAGACTAGAGAATAGCGCGTTTTTCACAGAGAGTTAACCGGCGAATAAGAGAGTCCAGAGAGAGATTAGCAGTCAGTACACAGTAGCCCATAGTAGCTCAGTGCTCCACTCATAGAGAAGATTATTACGCAGTATCCGTCAGCTTCCGACGCGCACACCCTCAATATACTACGGTTCAGAGACATGTACCTATACTTTTTACTAACCCGTATTCCTGGACTACTAATCTTCATTCAAGTCTGAATCCTTATGTTAATACACTTATTTTATATCTCAATTACTGGCAGTTGTTCATTTATTTGTGCGGGCCCCATTCCCAGGATCCACAAACATAATTCATCCCAATAAATTCACCCCAAAGCAAGGCGATAATAACCTTCAGAGAGTATAAGATAATGAAAATATTTTAGAATGGACGGGAAGATAAACCTCTACACCTGTTCAAAAGAATAGATATTTATGTAAACCGGATAAGAGTAAAGATCTTCAATTTGATTTTTGCATTATAGTTTATGCTAGTAATAAATATTTAATGTGTATATGGGGTGAAAAGTTTGCTTGCTTTTTTCACAGAATTTGAAGAGGCATAGATTAATGATTCTTCACCTGTATTTCCAGCCTTCAAAAATGATTACAATCTAAAACCATTTTCCTTTACGTGTTCCTCGGTTTCATCTTGTCATTTCAAAATATAAATTTTTCTAACAATATGGACTCGTACATCAGCTGACAGACGTCCATTTCTAGAACGACATTTCGTCCTCTTGAGTAGATCTTGCCCAGACAGTGATGTTTTTTCCTCAGGCTACTGAATAAATATAATATTTTTGCCTTTAGCTAACATAAAACAAACGAGATTACATATTGAATATCGAAAGAATAATATTTTTTAAAGAGGTTTGCCGTCTACCATTTTACGAGTAACTTTTATCAAAAACGATTAATAAGTCTGTCATCTCAGTAACAAAAGTCAACGTTGGCTGCAGCACATCGGATGCGTATATATTTAGGTGGGTGAAGAATGATAAAATAACAGACTGATTGTGAAAATGAAATTAAATACCGTGTAACGATCAAATAGAAAGCATTTAAAAATTGAGAAAAAATAAAATTGATTTACCAATATGCTTAAAATGAAAAATATGTGATCTTTTTGTGCAGTGTCCCTTGTGAAGTTTGGAGATCATGGTGTTGATAAAATTCGCCATAATTTATGGATAAAGCAAAGATCGATTTATGTACTGTTTATAATAGAGAATCAATCTCCTGAATGGACCACAGTCCATGATGATCACAATGGAATCGATTGAAGGTAATGTTGACAACGTTCGTGGATATAGAGTATCCACTTGTCATCGGTTGACCATGTCCGTTATAGGTTATGGATATAGAGTATCCTCACAGCACGTAATCTGTTCAATGAAACAACGTCAAAGATTATCATGCCCGAATCAAACACTCGGAATCGGATTAGATCTCGAATACTTGGAAAAATATGGCCACCTTTTATACAGGTCGCACTGAATATTTTGAGATTCCTGATAGACTAAGACTTCTAATTGGTGAACAATAAAATTGGTTGGCTTCTGGGTGTCAGCACAATATATATATGTACCGTTAAGTATATTATATCATTGTATATAGACAACTTTATATGTCATGGGCTGTGTCTTCCTTTTTTAGGTGCCCTTGTAAATATGTGGTACTAGCAGTATAGCCCGGCGTTGCTTGGGTGTAATGAAATTTAAAACTAATGCATGGTCCTGGAGACATTTTGAACGTTGGCACGAAAGACAAAAAAGCAATAGTTGTTTCCAGTTCAAGCGAAATCGTAGACTGAAAGAAAAATGAATGGATGTAAGTCAAATTTTGATTTTCTGCTATCGATATCAAATAAGTTTTTTCATCGTAAACTGTATTTCGAAGGCTAAATAAGTTCTCTGAGTAAATGGTATCATGGCTGAGACTAAGAACTACAATTATACCTACTGAGAACCAAATCCAAAGCAAAAACTAAAATGAAAGGGCCGGAAAAATACAGACATACAGGCAGATAAATAGACACACACACAAACATCTTGCCTTTTATATATATATATATATATATATATATATATATATATATATATATTATTGATTTTCTGCACTATTGTAAAAACTGCAACCTTGAAACTTCTGAATATCGTTTCTTATGTCTTTGTCTATGGGTGTGTCAAATTTGATCAAAATTCGGACCACTCACTCTATAACCCGATCTTTTCGATTATCGATTTTCGATATTTATCGGGGGTACCTCGACACAAAACCTATTTAAGAACACTCGCAGACGCTTATAGTACAACTGTGTAAATTTTCAAGAAAATCGGTTTAGCCGTTTCGGAGTCTATAGGTAACGGACACACACAGACACCGACACACACACACATATACACACACAGAGACAAAGTTCCATTTATAAATAAGTTTAGATTGCTTTGTGTGAAGGATTGGGAGGTGATGGATGGGTTCTTGTGGTGAATGCGTAAATTGTAATGTGTGATTGGGTTGTGATAGTTTTTAGCTAGGTATAGGATAGATTACTGATGACCAACCTGAGTTGTTTAGGACCCTTAATTCGGCTTTGTGCCACAATTTTGTATAAATTACAAGATAAATATTGTATATATATATGTGCCAAAACGTCCAACACTTGGTCCTCCACATTTTCTTATCCTTTGTAGATATAATAATGATTGTAGATTAGTACCCCTCTAGTTTTCTGTGCTGTCATTCATTTACACAAGCGTGTAAATTTGTTTACTCAATGTTCTGCTCGTCTTTTCTTAAATTCAATATTCCCCGAGATTTTCAAATCCTGTCATCATTTTTTATTTCATACGCACGGGAAACCAAGAAAATGATCCGTAATTTAGAATTTAAATGGTTTCTTTTTTTATCAGATTTGTGTCAATGGTAAATTGCTTTCGAAATAAATCCAAATAAAGAAATAAACGCTAAAGATTAAAATAAAGATAACAGTTTAGAATATAAACGGGACTGACGTCTCAATAGAAAAATTGGTATATAATAATAATAATAATAATAATAATAATAATAATAATAATAATGATGATGATGATGATGATAATAATAATAATAATAATAATAATAATAATGATGATGATGATGATGATAATAATAATAATAATAATAATGATGATGATGATGATAATAATAATAATAATAATGATGATGATGATGATAATAATAATAATAATAATAATGATGATGATGATAATAATAATAATAATAATAATGATGATGATGATTATAATAATAATAATAATAATAATGATGATGATGATGATGATAATAATAATAATAATAATATAATATAATAATATAATAACAAAACAAGATGTTTCAGACTGATACAAAGAGATTTTACAGGGAAATAGGTAAAAAAAGAATTGGCGTGACAGTCCCCCCCCCAGAATGGAAGAAGTCACACAGTTCTGGGAAAAGATATGGGCTTGCCCTAAAGAACTTAGCAAGGAAGTACATTGGATTACGCAAGAGACAGAACGAATGAAAAATAAACCAGAACAGACATGGTCTGGAATTACAGAAGATGATGTTAAATATGCACTAAAAAAAGCACACAATTGGAAATTCCCAGGTATAGATAAAATTCCTAACTTTTGGCTATATTATTTAAATGCAGCACATAAAAACTAGCCAAAGAACTTCAAGAAATGGTTGACGATCCCACTAAAATCCCTGCATGGATGACCAAAGGAATTACATTTCTTCTACCCAAGAATGGTGACACAAACAACCCGAAAAACTACAGACCAATTACATGTCTTCCGACAACATGTAAACTATTAACATCTATTTTAACAAAACAGACATATTTATTCTTAGAAAGAAATGACATGATACCGCTTGAACAAAAAGGGTGCAAACGTGGCTGTTATGGTTGTAAAGACCAATTGCTGATTAACAAAATGATCCTGGAAAACTGCTACAGTACAAAGAAAAATCTTAGTACAGCCTGGATAGACTATCGAAAGGCATTCGATAGTGTGCCACATTCCTGGATTTTAAAGACTTTAAATATATACAAGATATCGCCCGTCATCATCAATTTCATCAAACAGTGCATGTCTATATGGAAAACAACCCTTTACCTCAATCATATAAATGGAACCTATAAGTCTGATGAAATAAACATCAAAAGAGGTATATTTCAAGGTGATTCTTTATCTCCCTTACTATTCTGCATATCATTAATAGCACTAACCAGTCAACTTAATAAGACAGAATGTGGTTATAAAATAGGACAAAAGAAAATAAGCCATCTATTTTACATGGATGACTTGAAGTTATATGCTAAGAATGATAATGAGCTGGAAGGTCTTCTGCAAACTGTAAAATGCTTCAGCGAAGACATTGGAATAAAATTTAATTTGAATAAATGTGCTAAAGCTACAGTTTTACGTGGATCAATACAAGAAACATCCTCAATTAGCTTAGACCCTGCTGTAACAATAAAAGAATTGAAACCAGAAGAAGCTTATAAATACCTAGGTGTAAATGAGAGTGAAAACATTCACCAAAAAAAAAATGAAAGAAATAGTGCGTAAAGAGTACTATAGAAGGCTACGAATGATATTAAAAACTGAATTAAATTCACAGAACAGAGTTATGGCCATTAATAGCCTTGCAATCCCAGTTGTCCAATATAGCTTTAACATCTTAAACTGGACTCTAAACGACATCAGACGAATGGATGCTAAAACAAGAAAGCTTCTTTCTAAGCATAAGATGCATCATCCAAAGGCTGATGTAGACCGTCTATACATACCCCGTAAAGAAGGTGGAAGAGGTCTTATTCAGCTGGAATTGTCATACAAGACAACAACTATTGGCTTACTAACATACATAGAAACAACAAAGGATTGGATGATACAATTAGTAAGGCAACATGAAGAAAGAAAGAAAAAATATTCAATAATAAAAGAAGGCAGTAAATTCAAACAAGATTTACAGTTAGTAGATTCTGTAGAAAAGCAGAACGGAAGCCAAGAGCCCGGCTATTGCGGCAAAGAATATGAAAATGAAAGCCAAAGATAAAGCTCTTGAACAGATGAAACAGCGCTGGCAAGACAAACCTCTGCATGGCCAATATCCAGTACGTGCCAATAAATCCAATGTTGACAAAGTTAATACTCATCGATGGTTACGTGCATCTGGATTAAAGTCTGAAACTGAAGGCTTTATTCTTGCAGCACAAGACCAAAGTCTTTTCACGAGAAACTTTCAGGCAAATATTATGCATAATAATATGGATCCAAAAGGGCGGTTTTGTGATAAACACCAAGAAACAATAGACCACCTAATCTCAGGCTGTTCTGTGCTTGCCCCAAATGAATATAAAAATCGCCACGATAGAGTTGGGCAATATTTACATTGGGCAATATGCAAACATTATGGAAAAGCTGTAGGCAAACACTGGTATGAACATCACCCAGCACAGGTTACAGAAATAGAAGATGTAACCATTCTATGGGATTACACCATCTACACAGACAGAAAAATTGAAGCAAACCGGCCAGACATTATTGTTAAAAACCAGAAAGAGAAAACTTGTCTATTAATTGATATGGCTTGTCCAGCGGATTGTAACATAGCAATCAAGGTATTTGAAAAACTGTCAAAATATAAAGACCTGGAAATTGAAATAGAAAAAATGTGGAAATTGAAAACAAGAATTGTGCCAGTGATAGTAGGTGCACTTGGAATGATAAAAATGGAACAAAACAACACATTGAAAGAATCCCTGGAAACCCCAGCTTAAGAGATATACAAAAAATTGTCTTATTAAGTACAGCCCACACACTAAGGAAAACTTTATCTATGTAATGCTGGAGATGATAGGGAAGATAGAAAAACATGAAATGGAGCCATAACAACACGTCACTACCTGCCTTAGGTCTCCCCGCAGACTTGGTTGGTAGTGAGACCAAAGCAGAAATCGAAATATGATGAAAAATGACATAATAATAATAATAATAGAATAAATAAATAGAAAATATAGCATATTATAAAAATGCTAACACGAAAAATTGTAATAAATTCTACTTAGAAACATATATATATATATATTGTAAAAATGTTTTCCGTTACTCATATTAAAAATAATCGCTTAAAAAGAAAGTTATAATAAAAATATGATTCTGAATCATGGGAATTTCTGTTTTGAAAAAAATGTTAAAATAATTATATTACAATAATATTCAGCACTAGTTTTGTATTGAGCACTATAAAATTGCATGTTAAGTAACAGTAAATGCCTTACTGTCCTTTCGTCACATTATACTATATATATATATAAATGCAAACTTATCACTATACTAGTTTCGAAAAACCTTCCGCATATAGACGCGGAGGGTTTATCGAAACGAGTATAGTAATAAGTTTGCCATTATCTTAGCTCTAGGTAGCCCTATTGAGCACATTTATAATCGTATAACATAAGAGCCAACCTTCCCTGAAGATCCGTTTAGGTGAGACCTTGGTAGATTTGTTGGCTCACTAGGTTAATTTACTGATATATATATATATATATATATATATATATATATATATATATATATATATATATATATATATATATAAACATGTTACGGAAATTAACGAATTTTAACGAAACTTGGTTATAAGCAACCGACAATTTGTAATGAATTATTTTGAACATTATTTTTACGGATACTCGTATTTAAGTAGATATTCTGTTTTTAATTAAACCGTATTTTATATTATATCTACCGGCCTGATTATTTACGATAAATGTTTATTACGTAAATGTGTGCTATCCAGCAGGATTCGAACCTGCGAATGTTGTCAAGACGGTACGAGATCAAATGGTATGCTTCCCCTATGTAATAGGGATCGCAGGTTCGAATCCTGCTGGGTAGCACGCATTTTCGTAATAAAAATTTATCGTAAATAATCAGGCCGGTATATATAAATATAAAAATACTGTTTAATTAAAAACAGAATATCTACTTAAATACGATTATCGGTAAAAATAATGTTCAAAATAATTCATTACATATATATATATATATATATCTAGAAGCAAATCATCGGCATATAAGTTCCTGTTTCGCAGCTCATCAATGAAGTTAGATTAAATGCCCACCTCAAAACAGAACCGAAACACGACTGACTTATCAGCAGCCGGAGACTCACCTACCTCGAGATGCGCGAGAAAAAAGATTTAAAAGCGTTTAATATATTTACACCAATGTAAATGCGCCAGCAGTTGAAAGGGCTCAATCCCGAAAAAGAGCTTGGCATAAAGCTATGAATAACTGCTGTTTAAGAAATATTCCCCTCTCTAAAGTTCTCAATCACTACGGAGGGCATAATAAAAAAGCAAATCATCTGCATACAGGCCTGTTTCGCTGTATCACAGGTCATGTGCAGCTAGATTAACTGCTCGCCTCGAGCTAGGATCGAAACCCGACTGGACCGAAGAATGACATTCAAGACCGTTCGACACTCGAGGATAAAACTCATTCGCTCCCGAAGTTTACGGCACCGCCTCGAGATGGTGGGGAGGGAGTGATAGTAACTAATTTTCCATCAACTCACGGTTTAGGAAAGGCAACCTCGAGGCGAGCTTGTGGCTCACCAAGTGTGGCATTCCCAGACCCCATGACAGGAATGTTGAACACAGACTTCTCTGTCGACGTGATGCTTGCGTCCCCTCCACAGAAGGGGGGGGATAGCAAACGCCCGATCGCCTTTGTACGCCGCTTAAATAGAGGAAGTACAGACAAACGGTAAAAAACAAGAGGAAAACGCATACTGCACACGCCTCTGCCCTGCTTTTTAAGGACAACCTCCTTCGACGCCAAGTCCGAACCGTCGCGTCGACCATCGTCTGTACCTCTGACTAATTTTTCTGATCGAAAAAGCAATATTCAACCATCAATATGGCCCATTTTCTCCAATTTTGATCCCGATGGGTGCGATAAGTTTTCATGGACTTATTATGGTTAGTTTATCTTTGGATGACTTATTTGACTCCGATATTGAAAATCGATACCCCGATATCCTATCGGGTCTGATCAAAATCAGGTTTTTAGCTCTTTTGTTTTGGTTTTTGCTTCGGGTTTTCCTTTAAGTAGTTCTTACTTTCAGCAATGATACCATTTATTCAGAAGATTTATTTAGCTTTCAAAATTTAGTTTGCGACTGAAAACGTATTTGACATCGACACCGGAAATCAAAATTTGACTTACATCCATTCATTTTAGTAACTTCTACGGCTTCGAAATCAACCTTTCAACAACCTACGTTTTTCGAGCCAACGTCCAAAGAGTGTGAGCTACAGGACCATGAATTAGTTTTAAAGCTTTCATTACACCAGAGCAAAGCCGGGCTATATTGCTAGTGTTAGAATGAGAAACGTTCATTACGATCCAGTTGTTCATGACAGAGCCATAATTGCGGTCGCATATTGCTAACAGTTTGATTGGTTAAACAACGCATTAGATCAGTAGTGTCCTTATTTGGCAAACAGAAAGTTTACTAATCTCCGACAATAAAAATTATGGATGACTCTGAAAATATTAACCACGCTCACACAAAATAAATTAACATCATCAGGTTGAAATGTTCTTCTACGTCGTCTAGGCACATCTGATTCGAAGCTACAGCAATTCATTTGTAAGAACAATTAGAATACAGTGGAACCTGCCGTATGCAACCATCTCTTTTCCTTGTGGTCGTTCACTAAAAGCTTATAATCATGACCTGTTTACGCCAGGAACGTATATTCCACTCATCTGAATGTACATATTAAAATTTTACCATTTGTTATGGGAATAAATAAATGAAAACATAAGAAAATGGCCTAAATTTAAAGTAATTCATTTAGAATAATACATTTTTAAAAAAACGTATTTGCAACGGTCAACAAGAGACCAAAATATTTATTCACATAAAATATTTAAGTAGACTAAAAAAAGCATACAGTTTCAGTTTTTTTTCTCAGAAGTGAGTGATAGCAAAAGAGAATCTGCGATAATACATGGAAAAAAGCATGCAAAAAACTGACAGCGATCGTGGGTGGGGGGTAGAGAAACAGAGAGATAGAGATAGATATACCCAGATAGAAATAGAGTAGATAGATTGACGAATAAAATAAAGGAACGAAAGAGATAGACATTTGAGAAATGGGCATAATTGTGATTTTCATAATCCCTGAATTTATCCATCTCAGTACAGAGACTGTGATAAATTTCTTGAACATGTCAAATGCAATACATGTTGTACAATACAGACGATGTTTCACCGTGAGATGAACCCAAGCAATGTACATTTCAACAAGTAATAACAATTCGATACAACACTACAATAACAAAAGTATCAGGAAGGGTTCCTGGCTTCGATCAAATGAAAATGAAAAATTTTCATTTAAAATTGTAGTTTCTCCTAATTTAGAAGTTCGCATGGTACGACAAAATAATTTTTTTTTAAAGCGGTCTCTTGATCAGTGATTTTCACTCGTTTATGTTATGTGCTGGTCGCGTTCTGAAGGTGGTCGCTCACTAATGGTCAATTAACATTAGTAAATCCGTGAATAGAAAAACGGTCGTTAACAACAGGTGGTCGCTGACAAAGCGGGTCGCATACAGTAGGTTCCACTGTATATCTTTAGTATCAGAAATGCAAAAAAAAAGAATTTGAAAACGGACACATTTCTTTTAGGGTCAATACATTTCTTTACAATTTGAACGTTTACCTTCACGTTGTATTGCACTCGTTGGAAACGAATGTAAATGTAATTTAAAAAAAATATTTAAATTAATTTAGCTTGTGATATCTTTTCTGGTAAGATGTACTCAATTTCCGGGCAGTCATGTGAATTTCTGTAGCGAGAGGAACCAAGTGAGCTATGATGTCTTTTGTTTTGATTATCCGGTAGATATGTGAGAAAGATACCAAAAAATCCCCATCCGCGAATGGCAATGTAGAAAATGTTCATTCTTTGTCCGATATCGTAAAAAGATAACGATTGGTCTTTCGACAATATCAGATAATTAACCAGTTTCTCATTTCCCTGTATATCTGATGGCAAAGACCAAAATCACTACTCCCCCAACAATCGTACGTTTTAATAAACTTTACACAATCATGTTCCGCATTGAACTGCACATTATTAAAATAAGGAAGCAATGAAGCAAGGAGGGCACAAGGCTACACGTCCGGAATCATACACTAAATCGCGCTCCCTAGTTAACGACTAGGAAGTGTTCTAACAGAAGACGGAAAGTGTGACACAGAGATCCAAAAGCGAATTGGCATGGAGAAGGACGTGTTGCAGAAATTGAATAGAATATGAAGAGACAGGAACATTTCGCTAGAAACAAAGAAGAGAGTACTGGATTGCTATGTGTTGTCACTTCTTCAATATGGCAGTTAATGCTGGACAATATCATCAAAGATGAAGGAAAAACATGAAGTAACTGAAATGTGATTCTACAGAAGCATACTGTATATAAAGTGGGGGATCAATTCCATATTACAACCATTATATAAACTGACCCCTCGCTTTGTGGTTTCTACACATTTATTTCCCTGAAATCCAAAGGGCGACACAGAGATCCGAAGGCGAATTGGCATGGCAAAGGAAGCATTCCAGAAGTTGAGAAAAGTTTTAAGAAACTGGGCAGTTTCTCTAGAAACAAAGAAGAGAGTACTGGATTGCTATATGATGTCAGTTCTTCAATATGGCAGTGAATGTGGGACAATATAATCAAAGATGAAGAAAAAAACTTCAAGCAATTGAAATGTGGTTCTATAGCAGGATTCTGTGGATATCATGGTTCATGCATGTGAGCAATAATGAGGTTTTGAAAAGGATGGAAACGAAAAGGAAATTAATACTGAGCATTAGATAAAGACAGCTAAAGTTCCTGGGACATGCAATAAGGAAGGAAGGCTTGAAGAACCTGATATACCAGCAGGGTCGGATCAGGTGAATGACAAAACGAGGCGTGTGTGGTGTAACTAGAGAAAGCGTGCTAAGAGACACATGGATAGAGAGACAGGGAAAGCAACGTTAGCCTCGGTCGTTAAAGGACCGGGCACATAGAAGAAGGATGCTGCATAGCGAAATACCCAAGCTTTAGACCAACCTTATGCGGAACTTAGATTGACCTTAATACAGTAGTAACAAGTTGTGAGGCACATCTGTAAACTAGTGTTTAACGTTCAGGCATGATAGATATTCTAATCTTGGTTTATAAGTATAGCCCGGCGTTGTTCGGGTGTAATGAAAGCTTTAAAACTAATCCATGGTCCTGGAGCTCAGACACTTTGGTCGTTGGCACGAAAGACTAAAAAGCAATAATTGTTTCCAGTTAAAGCGAAACCGTAGACTGAAAAAATAAATAAATGAATAAATCCTCTGGGTAAATGTTATCATGGCTGAGACGAAGAACTACAATTATACCTACTGAGAGCCAAACCCGAAGCAAAAACTAAAATAAAAGGGCTAAAAAATACAGACATACAAGCAGATAAACAGACACACTCACAAAAATCCTGCCTTATATATATATATATATATATATATATATATATATATATATATAATCGATTTTCTGCACTATTGTAAAAACTGCAACGTTGAAACTTCTGAATATTGTATCTTATGTCATTGTCTATGAGTGTATCAAATTTGATTAAAATCGGACCACTCCTTCTATAACCCGACTTTTTCGATTATCGATTTTCGATATTTATTGGGGGTACCTCGAAACAAAAGCTAGCTAAAAACACTCGCAGAAGCTTATAGAACAGCTGTGTAAATTTTCAAGAAAATCGGTTCAGCCGTTTCGGTGTCAATATGTAACGTACACACACCCACACAGTAACACACACACAAAAATTCCATTTATAAATAAGTTTAGATTTTATAGTCAAGCCTACAGTGGCAAAGCAGAATAAAACCCTTTGTATATGGCTTCAGTTTAATATTAATATATAACAATTATGAGACAGATATGATACCTACGATGCTACAGAGAAAACTGTATATAAATTATTTTGGATTAAATGAAAATATATATGAGATAAACATACAGAAGTATAGCAAGAATTATATTTACAAATTAAAAGTTAAAAAGACCGGACATTTCGATTTACCATCGAATATACCTGATATTTTACATTATATTATCGTCACCACGAAATTATTGTTTCCTACAGATTTCTATGAAGCCACAATAGATACAGGATTACCATGAAAACGTTTGATGAGTCTTCTTTTTAGGTATAAAGAGCAATAATTTTCCGATGAGGTTTGAGTTTTGTTTAATGTCATATAAATCTCTGTGGTTTATTTATTGCCAAAAAGTTGGGGAATTAACGGATTTTTTGTTCGGTTATAATTAGAAAGTCGATTTAGTCAGATTTTGATGATTTTTTTTTATTTTAGAAAACTGAAGATGCCTTCTAGATTTGTATTCAAAAATGTATTGCTGGTAATAATGATTTTCCTTCAAAAAAGTATGATGATATTTATTCCTTCAAATATTTATAGTTGGCAATATTTTTCCATCAAAAATGTATATTTTTCCATAAATGTTCATTTTTATGTATATATATATATATATATACATTTTAATAATCGTGTCGCCCCAAGTGTTTTACTGCCAGTGTTGAGCAGGGGGTTAAATATGAGGTAAGTTATGAGAAAAGTCTATTTTTATACTTTCATAGTGTTTTTCCCCAGTTTGGGGGTTGAATATTTGCCCATAGCTGGGACCCCAACAGGTGCTAACACTCCGGGTCAAGGTGGACCAGGAAACAACAGCAACTAAGAGGTGGTTCCATGCTCCTCACAACCTCATCATCAGAGGCCTTGATGCCGGATGCTTTTTTGCCGGGGTTCTTCATTTCACTGTCACAAGTTTTTGACGCAAAACTGATCCTGTCTCGTAATATACATTGCTGCTGTTAGTGTTGACAATTATAATAATCAGCCTAAGTGCATAGACAATGTTTGGTCCCCGTAAGGGTTCGGGAAGTTTTTTCTTGTTTCGTGTGCCGTATCCAATCAGGGTGTAGGCAATTCTTTCACATTTTATCCCTTGTAGCTTACAATATATTTGGTGTTCGTATTTCTTCGGAACACTGCTCTGCATTCCATTTAAACCCATTGAGTATGTCACGCGTTGTTTTACACTGCCTCCTTTTCCAGTATCCATGTGAGTATCAAATTCTCTAAGCCCTCTTTCACATTACGCGTCCCAGTGACTTCAGCTGTCTTTTCCTGATGTTAAATATGTTACCTTTCCGTTTACATTGTCTTATTATTAAAGATGGAATTCAGAGATACATCACTACTACATGGTACGCATTTTCATGTCAGACAATATTGTGCCAGACTGTTAAACGCAAGGCGGGAACATTTGTAAAAACCCGGCATAAAAACAATGGCTAACTCGAGTTAATGATGTAGGTAATTGGATGCTGGACGATTGATGATGTGTAGATTTGGTTAATGAGTTAAATGAAGCCAGGAAGCCAGGAACGGCATTTGAAATCGAGGTACGATTCAGTCGGTTAGTTGTTCAAAAATGGTGAGGAGTGACGTTATGGGGTATTAATGAGATTTACTGTTTAATCGACATATATAACGGATAAGTGATGGTGCACCAAAGACGACAGTCTCATGGCAGATCAAGAAAAATATAAAACCACAGAAAAGTGGTACCATAGATAGATAATTGGATTAGCATATATAACGGACCAGTGATGAAAAAATACAGGTATTAATCTCATGGCAGTTTAAGAATAGACTTTAAACAACAGAAATGTTATTCTACAGATGAATGCTGGGTATGCCATTTATAAAGAGGCTTCCGGCCTATAACGTTGAATACACCGGTTCTCGCTCGATCACCGAAGTTAAGCAACGTTGAGCCTGGTCAGTACTTAGATGGGTGACCGCTTGGGAATACCAGGTTCTGTAAGCTTTTAGTGACGGATGTGCGTTGTGGTGCAGTGGATATCGGCTCCGAAAGAGAAATCGGTGAGCCGAGTTCGAATTCCAGTTGAATATCTTGCATTCACTTAAGCACTGGTACCCTTGGGAAAGCTACTAAACCGTCCCTTCTCTCCAGTTATGGGTTAAATAACAATTGTAGGACTTGGGGACCCTGCCCTTAAAAACAAATCCCAATGAATCTTGATACTCGAAAAGAAAAATGTATTACCAGACACAAAACTTATATAAAAACAATAAAGTGTTGAAAGAAAAATGTATTACCAGCAATAAATAAATAAAGATTAGTCGGCAACCCGCCGAGGTTGATTTAATATAAAAACAAAACAACCAACTAACCGTTTATAACGGACCAACGATGATATATTACTGGGAGAAATATCACGAGAGATTAAAAAATGACTTGAAGCAAGAGAAATGTTATTCAGGAGAAGACAACTGAAACCAGAACACAGAAAGATAAATGAGATGAAACAACGGAATTGTGATTCTAAAGAAACAAACAGAGAATACCACATATAACAGACTAATACTTGAGGCTATCTTATACTTGAGGCTATCCCATATCAGACTAAAAAAGACTTGAAGCAACGGTATTGTGGTTCTACAGAAAGATTCTCGGTATAGCATAGATAACTCACCAGTGATGTTATTATACTGAGAAGAACCTCATGACAAAATATGAATTCTGACCACGTGATTGTTTATCCAACATATATGGAGTGTTTTGGGCAAGTAGAACCGACGGACTTCATCTCTTTCCACATCAAACTACATTGGACTTGAAGGTTCATCTGGCTTTTGATTCATTAGAATAGTCTGCTCTGAACATCGTCTTCAGTTTACGATGCCTGCCATCCAATAATGCCAACTCATCACTGCACTGGATGCAAACCTAGCTATGGAGCCCAGACTATCTGGTTTTCTCGTTAGCCGTTGACTCAAAAGCAGAGTTATTCATCTTTTACTAGATCTTGATTTTCATCCTGCATTGGGTTAGTTTGGTTGCATTTGAGCCAAACATGCAGCAGTTATATGACACCACTAGTATTTGCAGAGTGACCTGACATATATACAATGTCACAAAATGCGAGAGTTCCATAAACCATAATCCACAAATTCATGCAATTAATTGTTTTTGAAGAAGTCACTCAGTTTAATGTCATACGTGATACACGCTTTGGGTGTTCATATCTCGAAAGAGACATGACTGACTGGGGAGAAGGTCATCCCTTAGTGGGTTGCCATTGCTGTCTGCGATAGACTGGTTGCCAGCCAAGGCTATGGAACCCAATCTGTGCTGGTATTAAACCAATAACTGGAGGGGAGTGCCGGGTTAATAACTTTCCCAAGGGGATTTGTGCGTAAGTGAATGCAAGGAATTCAACTGGATTTCTTACTCGGCTCACCGATTTCTCGTTCCGAATCAATATCCACATACTTTCGTAGAAACCTGGCAGTAAATCCAGGATAACTTCCTCAAAGATGATGAAGAAACTTCAAGCAACAGGAATGTGAGCAAAGACGAGGTTTTATAGAAAATGTAAACGAAAATAAAACTTTTACCTGGCTTCAGAAAGAAACAGTTGAGTTTTTTTGGCAACTAATGAGGAAAGAACGATTGAAAAATCTGATAGTCGCAAGACAGTTTGAGCGCAAAAGGAACAGAGAAAAGCAACACATGGCATACTTGACGAGCCTGAGAAAATAAATGGTCGAACAGGGTTTAGAAATATAGAAAAGGCAGAATTTATTAAGACCTGCAAGGGTGAGAAAATTGTGTTAAACCACGATCGCCTACGTTTTGAAGAGTGCATAAATAATAATAAGCACAACGTTCTTGCTATAGGTATTTCTATCGACGTATGAGAAAAGAACATACGGTTTTGAAATCAGAATTGTCCTTCAAATTGGCTGATTGCCAGACCCGACAAGAGAGCCCAATACGCTGTACATGGAGTGATACGTCTCCGAAAAATCAATTTACACAAACTGTTACATATTAAAAGCAGTGTTGAAAATGTAAAAAAGCTGTACTTTAAAATTGTTATTAGAAGTGCATGAGTAATATGTCCAGTGTAATCTAATTTTCCTTCGTTAATGCTTCACTCAAATGGAAAGGAAAACTTCATCTATTTGTATCTGATTATTAAGGCAATTCGTCATACAGTAGAGAAGAACAAATCTGATAGTTTATGTTCAACTTTGTTTTACAAGAAAAATAATCGAATCGGGATAAAAAAAACGAGTTCAATGAAAACACGTCCAAAGAAAACTAAAACAAGTAAAGGTTTTCCCTTCTTCTTCTTCTTCTTCTTCTTCTTCTTCTTCTTCTTCATCTATGTGCCCTGTCTTTTCACGACATAGGATATCATGGCTTTCCACGTCTCCCTATCCCTGGTGGCTCTTAGCACACCTTCTCCTGTTACACCATGCAACCTCCGTCCTGTCATCAACCTGCTCAAGCCCAGAAATCTAGAATATAAATGTATAGAAACTAACATGGCCACAAAATGAGGGATCCGTTTATATATTGATTATAATACGGATTTGATCCCCCACTTTATATCCACACTTTAATTTCTTATAAACAGTTGGCATATATATTCTTCTTCTATGTACCCTGTCTTTTCAGGACGTAGGCGATCATGGATCTCCACGTCTCCCTATCCCTGGTGGCTCTTAGCACGCCTTCTACCGTTACCCCATGCAACCCTCGTTCCATCAACCACCTGATTGGGTCCTTCAAATATGTTATCCGCTGCTTTCGCCTGTTTCTTTTTCCCTCTACCTAGCCTGTTATTATCAGGTCCTCCAAGCCCTCCTTCCTCATTGCATGTCCCAACTGTCTATTCCTGATGCTCAGTATTAAGTTCCTTTTCGTTTCTATCTCTTTCAAAACCTCATCATTTCTCACATGCTCGATCCATGATATTCGCAGCAACTTTCTGTAGAACCACATTTCAGTGACTTCAAGTTTTTCTTTCATCTTTGATGATATTGTCCAGCATTCACTGCCATATTGAAGAACCGACATCACATAACAATCTAGTACTCTCTTCTTTGTTTCTAGCGAAATTCTTAGAAGGGCATTCGCTTTATAGTATAAGTAGCGATATTTTATACATCGACAACTTGTTAGGCATGTCAAGTACCTTAAAAACCTTGTGATTTCTATTGATTATTCAAAATTGTTTAACTTGATTTGATTTGATTGCTTGATTTGGTCGCCCTACGATTAGAATTAAAATTACGTCTCTTTGTACCTAAAAAGAAGACTTATCAAGGTTCTCATGATAATCCTTGTATCTGTTGCGGCTTATATAAAGGAAACAATACTTTTGTGGTGACTATAATATAATGTAAAATGTCATTTTTGCAAAGAAGTATATTCGATGGTAAATCAAAATGTCCGTTCTTTTCAACTTTTAATTTGTAAATATAATTCCTGCTATACTTCTGTATGTTCATCTCATATATATTTTCATTTAATCTGAAATAATTTATATACTGCTTTCTCAGTAACGCCGTAGGTATCATGTCTGTCTCATAATTGTTATATATTAATATTAAACTGAAGCCCTATACAAAGGGTTTTATTCTGCTTTGCCACTGTAGGCTTGACTATAAAATAACTTATAAACCAGGATTAGAATATCTATCATAAATAGAGCAAAGTAGTGTTCGTTTATTCTTTGAGGCAGTTGAATTTAAGTCTCTCAATGGTCCATCAATAAATATCTTTATTCGTATATAGCAGATTTAGAAAAAGACATACAAAAGCTCTTCCTTGGAATGTATGCAACAAACTTGATAAGTTCTCGAGGTCTGTTCTTCAACGTTATTAAAAAGTTAGAACTTCCCAAGTATTGATTGAGCCGGTCCTTCTTCATGGATCAAAGGCTTGGACTTCGTTTGCCGTTTCGGAGAAACGACTTGATTGGATTTAAGCAAAAATGTCGAGAAAGGTCCGAAAAATCAGCTTGAGATCCCGCTCAACATTGACTTACATTTCGGAGATATCACACGATTATTTCTTAAGCTTAAGCAGAAACTGCTACAAATTCCTTGCCATTGCTATAGAGCGGATAATGACATAAATCGTTCTTGATACACTGGCATCCTTCTGGAAGTGTTGTATCCAGACACAATTGACCTAGGATCAGGGGTAGATTGGACAGGTCGGAGTAAAGAAATGCTTGATCGTGTTGTGGGAAGTAGAATTGTCGAATTATTTCCGACTAACCATAGATTGGTCGAAAGATGATGCTTATGATGGTTGGTTAATTAATGCTGAAATCTCACAATTCTGAACACAAATATATTTTAAACGGGTATTGTTGATCATTTTACTTTAAAACATACATATATATCTTTGATAATATTTGTCTTCATTTCTGAAACGTGTTATTGTAATTATTTCCGCGGTTCACATTGTTCGGACTGTTGTCTTTATCTTTATTGTTTTATTTCCGACGTTTCGGTCGTTGTACCTCATCGCCATAGTCAGGATTAACATGATCGGACAAGAACCATTGTGCTAATGTGACGTGACAGTAAGCGATGTATTTTCTCATTGAATCCATTTAACCAATACAGTAAGATGACCTTAATAGAAATATAAGGTCCTCGAATATTTATTATTGATGGGCATAAAGTGATGTGGCGAATCTTCGACGCCAAGATGTTGTGGCCTGGTGGAAAGACACGGAATCAAGAAGCTAGATTCAAACAGTATAGTAGAATAACAGAACATATATACATTAATAAGTGTTAGTAATCAGCAAAATAGAAGTGTAAGTCCGAACGATATAAGTACGCTGCGTCTCGACTGCCTCTAGACTGACTCTTGACTGCCTCACAGCTGCGCCCCCGAAAGTCGCGCAGGTTATTTTTTATTGAACGGAGAAAGACAACTCATAAAGGAAAATACCTAATGGAAACATAATGAGAGAGATATTAAAAATCACCAATGTCTTTTCTCAAGACGATATATAAAAATTAAAAAATTGAGTCGGGTTTTCTTTTCCGAAGAAATCATTTTATAATACGGAAGATATCTGACAGTTGTTTCCATAATTAAGGCTGTGGGGGTTTTCAAGACGTTTTCCGTGGAAACTGTTTTGTGTAGGTCTAATTTCCTCTTAAAGTGCACGATTGTAAAAGAGATTTTGGCAAAATAGCTTTGCATCTGAAAGACTTAAAAGAAACGTTTTTACGTGTTTTGATGTTAGGTTCGCTGAAAATATTTTCAGGAGAATTTGATAGTAATTTTGTAAAGGTTTTTTTTTATATGACATTATCACTTTTTACTATGAATGAATGTTATTTTTAGTGGCTGAACATGATTGAGTCACTATTCCTGTTTTGTTGCTTTTTCATTGGCTAAACTCGCGCATGCGTAGTTTGACTCAACAGTATTTTTTTTCTAGTGGAAAAAATGGATGCAGTTTTATTCTTGCACAATTTTTATTTTGTAGGATTTCTCACATTTGGCCGATTGTTATTAATTTCACTTTTTAATAACAAATCTCAAAAACTTGTATTAATCAAAAATATCTTATTTTAAACAGTATTTAATATAAATCATACATTTTACTTTATGAACTGGGATTAAATACAGATGACATATGGATCGGAATCTAACAGAATGATAAAATAAAAAATAAATAGGAAACGTTTATTAAATTAACATGTGTCAATTTTATAAAAGCTTTATCAGAGAACGCTCATTATTATGCAATGGAGTGAAACGTGTTTTATTGATAAATGTTTCCTTTTTGTTTTTGATTTTATCATTTTAAGTTATATCAAATTTTATACTAATATAGTCGCGTCTGTCTAAGAAGGGCAAGCCTACAAAATAACCAAACCAGTGAAACATTGAAAGATCACAAAAGTATTAATGTAACAATTACTCGATCGAATATCAGAGAAGATGGACAATATCCTCAATGAATTTCACTCAGCCTTTACATAGGCAGTGTTTTTAATGCTCACCAGAAAGAATAGTTAATCGTTTTAAACAAAAACAAAGATGGAATGTAGATATTTATGAAACTTTTCCCACCTAAAAGCTAACACAGATTATTGAAGAATCCACCCGAGTCACGTATGCGACGGGACATCAGGCGAATATCATCGACTTTTTTCTAGCATCCTGCCCTGACACATTCTCAGAAGAATTTGTGTCTCCATTGATACGTTAGACTATTTCCTAGTGAATGTCGAGATGCACTCCAACTGATTTACCGCTTCTTAGAACGAACTTTAGAGATGCGAAGGCACACTAGGACAACTTTCGGTCCTATATGAAGGAACGCCTCTCATAATATTCTTCAAACATGCTGCCCTCAAAACTGCCGCCCTAATTTCCGAATGGACTATATCTAGATTAGAATGATTTATACCCGAACAAAATTCTAGCAAAAGCCAAACAATCAGGAGTAATCTTTACGAAACTTGTGGAAGGTGGAAAGCTTATGTTGGGTTTTCAAAAAAGAAGGCGACCGAGTCTCCCCCTTCAAATATAGACCAATTAATCTTCTCAACATAATCGATAAGCATTTAAAGGATAATAAGAATGTTGTCGAGCACCTCGAGAAGAAAAATCTCTTGTGTGACGAGTAGCATGAGTGTTGATCAGCCTGAATTACTATTGACGTCCAAACTATCATTACACACCGAATTAGTAAGGCCCTTGACAACACAGAAACCGCAACGACCTTGTATGTATGTATGTATGCCGCATTCACCCTAGTCGGGTTGAGCGGGCTTCCTCCCTGACGGAGCAAGTCTCATTGGGATTTGTTTAAGGGCAGTGTCCCAAGTCCTACCCTGTTATTTAACCCATAACTGGAGGGAACGGACGGATTAATACCTTTCCCAAGGGTACCAGTGCGCAAGTGAGTGCAGTGTGCTCAACTGAAATTGGAACTCGGCTCACCGATTTCCCCCTCCAAGCCGACATCCACCGCACCACAACGCACATCCGTGAACGCTAACAGCACCTGGTATTCCCAAGTGGTCACCCACGTAAGTACTGACCAGGCTCAACGTTGCTTAACTTCGGTGATCGAGCGGGAACCGGTGTATTCAACGTGACATGACCGTTATCACGTGACACGACCTTAGCACTAGATAACTCGAAGGCCGTTGACAAACGATACCAGCTCTCCAGCTAACAAATCATTGGAAGAGTTTTTTTTTCCTGTATTATAACGTAGATATCTGAAAAGAGTTATTAACTAATAATCCTCCAATGTCCTGGCTGTCAACTTCATGTGCATTTTTTCACAAATAGTGAAATAATAGATTTGAAAGAATGGGTAGTGATGCTCACTACAGAAATGTTTTTTAATATAAAAATAAACTTACATATGTCAAAATTATTGGCTGTCTTCCCTTAATCACTTGTGTAACCTTTATGCTTGATCATTGCCTTTAATTATTTTTGTTAGTTCTTTATAAACATACACACTGATTGGTGTTTTCGCCATTCTTATTTAGCCAACGCTTCTATTTTCTTTAGATTCAAAGGCCTTCTGTCTTTTCCTTTTTCTTCAAATATTCCTATGGAAGTAAAATGAAATTTAGACAAAGATTGTGTAGGGGTCACGCCTGACAAATACCTAAATTGTGCTGAATCTAAGTATTTTGTAACAATCTGTACCGTCTGTTTCGGATCATTGTCTTGTTAGAATGTCCAGTGATGCCCCAAAGACAGCTTCTGTGTCGTTTTGTTTTATATTATTTTTAAGAATAGCTAAATACTTGTCTTTATCTATGATACTCTGTGCTCTCACTAGTTGTCCTAGTCCAGAAGCAGCCAAACATCCCCAGAGCAGAATTCTCCCACAACACTGCTTAATAGTAGCGAGAGTACTTTTTGGTTCGTGAGCTATATACACTTTCCTCCATAATAACAGAGTTCATGGTACCAAATAAATTCTAATTTGAGTTCATCTGACCATAAAACAGAGTTTCAATTTTTGTTATCATGTTCAGGATGACTTCATCATAAGCTAATTTGTATTTTAGTTGTTTTGCCTTAAGTAAGAGAATGTTCCTTTTCGACAAACTGGAAGTCATGCTCGATGAAACTATCTAGTGACTGTTTTCTTGGTACTAGTAGCAAAATTGCTTCAACGGCCAAGTTTGTTGCTTGGATTCCGTGTTCAACCAAACTTGTCGGTCTCGCCACTCGAAAAACGAAAGAGCACTTTTTTCTGTAATTATTATTATTTTTCTTTTTGCCCTTTTTTCTCTTTTAACACAATGTCAAAAAGTTCTGTAATTTCTGAAAAGATAGTTTTTTCTTTCTATTCTTTTCACTTCAAAGAACACACACAACAAGAAAGTTCCACAATATTCAAAAGCTCGCTTTTTCTTTTTTCTTTTTGCCGTCTTCTCTTTTTAAAGATACATACATCAGAAAATTCTACAATTTTCAAAAAGTTCGTTTTCCATTTTCCTTCGAATTGCATCATTCATATAGACACCCCGATGCACAACCATACATCGCAAACGATAATCGCATCTTCAGTTCACAATTTGGCATCGGATAAATGACCCCGCATTAACATGTGCACTCTTCACGATTTTAAATTACCCACGGAATTTCCTAAACTTTATTCATACTATAATTGAACACGGATTCTGCCAGTATTTTCAGAGAATATCAATTTAGGAAAAAAACAACAAGAACCAAACGAAAGAAATCGACGGAGAAATATAAACTGCAACCAATAATTAGTTACCTTCTTTTTTATTTAATCAACCGATGAGCATCCCGCCGATAAATGATGACTGCAGCACGTATATATAAATAAAGATATACAACATTTTCGATATTAACTTTTTACTGACGTCGGATGTGGAGTAGGATGTGGTTCAGTTCAGAGCGTCAGCACACACACACAGACGAAGGCCCAACCAAGTTGAGTCCGATTTCTCTGGCCATCTCTCCCAGTCTTCCAATCTCAACTGCTGCCCGACTGACTACTACTTGATACTAATAATATGTCTCTTATATAAAAGAGTTTCGTTAAGACTACGTCATCATTTAGGCACATTTTTTTTAATCATATCACCCCGAGCAAGGCGGTAACGCCACTGATGTGCAAGGGCCTACGTAAGAGTGAAAAGATTGGAAAAGAGAAAGCCGGAAACCACATCCTAGACAGGGAAGAAGGGATGAGCCTCTTCACTCGTTCAATAGACATGGGTGGAGTGTGAACCGGGCGATAGTTTAGTCTATCTACTCCAATTGAAAAAAAAAAAGAGGAAAAGAATGGAAATGAGTAAAAGATTGGAAAAGAGAAAACCGGAAACCACATCCTAAGCAGGAAACAAGGGATGAGCCTCTTCACCTGTTCAATAGACGTGGGTGGAGTGTGAACCGAGCGATAGGTTAGTCTATCTACTCCAATTGAAAAAAAAAAAAAGAAAAAACGAAGAGGAGTGAAAAGATTGGAAAAGAGAAAGCCGGAAACCACATCCTAAACAGGAAACAAGGGATGAGCCTCTTCACCCGTTCAATAGATTGTTTACAAAATATTTCAAGCTTTACGGGATCTTATCTTGGATACGAAGTTTATTAACGCACACAACATAATTACATTCCTTTAATGAAAAAATATTTATTTAACTCTAAATACATTTCTGTCTCGACATCTTCTGACCTGGGGAATTTCACTCGTCACTTTTCAAAACAATACTATCAAAGCCACATTTACCCTCCTTTTTCAACCAGCTTGCATTTTTGCTGGTTCATAAAAATATACTTCTGTGCAAAATTACGCACGAGGTCAGATAATATACAACAATGCAAGAAAAATGGGTAAAAGTAGCGATAGACAATATTTTCAGGGATATGTTCTTCCATATTTTTTGTAAATAAAACATTAATTTAAGTAAAATATCCGCGAGAACTTATTCAAGGTTCTAATATATATATATATATATATATAGTCATCCGCAAAACGATCTGTTTCGGTGTATCACAGCTCGAGTGGACATTCGATTGCTTTTGCTCAGGATTGAAACCCGACCGAATCAGCATCAGTCAGCGATTCTACCTCTGAGCTATTGGCGCTCGGTAGAAGGAGGCATACTTTTAGCGTATCATGCGCCAGTAGTTATGTGTGTATGTGTGTGTGTGTGTGTGTGTGTGTGTGTGTGTGTGTGTGTGCTACTTCAAACATCATTACACTTGATACTTCGTATTTGAAACAGCCTTACCAAAAATAAGAAAATATTTTTCCTTTTATTTTCTTCACTAAGATTTCTCATATAAGCAGGCCGGCACACGTAATATACGGTGTTTAATAAATAGAAATTGTACGTTTATTTAAATTACGAAGACTCAACAATTACAACATTTGAAGTAATATACGTGTCGGATAAAAAATAATCCATATAGTCTTTAATATATATATATATATATATATATATATATATATATATATATATATATAGTCATCAACACACAAGCCTGCTTCGCTGTATCACAGCTTATCAGTGTGGCTTGACATCCGATTGCATTCAGCGGAGATTGATACTTAACCGATTTGGCATGCGGTCAGAGTGCCTACCCCTAAGCTATTGGCACACGGCTGAGAGAAAAGGGAGATTTTAACGTGTTATATATATGCGGTGTATAGACACGCCAGCAGCCGAGAGAACTCAATTCATTATTAAAGTGTAATGCGTAAATCGTAGAAGCATCAACCATTTTAAATTTTTCCCCTCTAGAGAGGTCAATTGGATAACGAGAGCAGAATTATACATACACATTCAAGTCTGTTTCGCTTATCACAAGCTTATCACTGTGGCTAGACATCCGATTGCTTCCAACATGATCGAAACTCGAGTGATATATGCGTGTGTATGTGTGTGTGTGTATCGACATTTTTGCTGAATAGATATAATTCTTTATATATATTCATGTATACGAATAGATATAATTCTTTATATATATTCATGTATACGAGTTTACTGTTTCGTTTATGATTCAATAACTGATTTTTCCCGAGTTTATTAATAATTATGCGTTAATTAATATGAAGACGTTAGTTACGATCTTAGAAACCGAGGCAATCGTATATCCTGAAAAAAAGTTGTTTTTATTTAAATTTAGTTTTTATATTAATAATATTTTTTTTTACCTTTAATAGCTTAAAATATTGAACAATTATTTGAAATTGTTGCCTAAATACCGACGGGCTTAATTATCTGCTGAGTGTGTGAAATAAAATTAGATTCTAAAAGTTTCCACTCGTTTCGACTATGACTTATTTAATAAAAATTATTTTACTAATATTCTATAGAGAAATAGTTTATGTGGTGTCGCACCTGTTTTCAACTCATTCGGTGTTGGTTCCATCAATTACTTGAGGAATGTTTCATATCTTGGAAGTTTTGCAACCTAAGACCGCATAAAGAATATTGCCTGAAGCATGACACGTCACAACTTCAAGTTGGCAGGTCTTCTCAAAACGCCGTAAGTGGAAAAACTTTTCTTACTAACTTCATGACTTCTTTCATTTGCAGCAGAAGGAACGATGTTTTGATGCAGTAAAATTCACCAACCCAGTCACTTGTTCCGAAAAAGATTCCGTCTCTTCTAATGTAACATGAAAACAAGCCAGTGGCTTACAGTACGCTCGCAAAATACAGTTTTGTTTTTTGTTCCAGTAATTCATATTATTTATTTTCTCCAGAATATTCCGTTAAATTCAGAATAATAAGCTGATATTGTCTCATGATTTTATATTCTTTGTTTAGCAGTAACTTTTAGCAAAGAATATTCCCGATACCATCATGGATTTAGCAATCAGTGTTTCTTATTTCTTTTTTTTAAACGACATCTTTGCTTCAAATTTGTGCCCAGAAATTAATATCTTGTGAATGGTTATTTAAAGTAAACTATTTTTCTTTTCTTGTTAGCAGTTTTTATTTTCTTGTGAAAGCATCATTCTTTTTTGTGAACTGTTAATATTTCACAGGTGTGACTGTCTGCGGCTATCATTTTATTCATGTAAGCGACATCGATTATTTCTATAAGATATCGATACTGTTTTCATCATGTCATTCTTATGGATGACGCTTCTTTCATTTACTGATCGCCTTGATATTCTGTGGCCAATGACATCCTTCTAATGAACGATATCTTAATATCAATTATTTCCTTCTCGTAAACAACATCGGTCAATAAGACACTGTTTGAACAGTCTTTATGTTTCATTTTATTTAGAACTAGCAGTATAGACGGGCGTTGCTAGGGTGTAATGAAAGCTTTAAAACTAATCCATGGTTCTGGAGCTCAGACTCTTTGGATGTTGGCACGAAAGACTAAAAAGCAATAGCTGTTTCCAGTTAAAGCGAAACCGTAGACTGAAAGAAAAATGAATGGATATGAGTCAAATTTTGATTTCCTGGTATCGATATCAAATAACTGAATTTTGAAGGCTAAATAAGTCCTCTGAGTAAATGGTATCATGGCTGAGACTAAGAACTACAATTATACCTACTTAGAGCCAAACCCAAAGCAAAAACTAAAATAAAAGGGTCGAAAAAATACAGGCAGATAAACAGACACATATACAAACATCTTGCCCTTTATATATATATAGCCACAGGTACTCCTTATATTAATATATTATAAGACTGTATAACCACAGGTACTCCTTTTCGAACCCCGGTCAGAGGTACCAGACAGCCCTTTCGCGGGCATTCTGGAAAATGAAAGAAGGGCTGGATTCTGAAATTAGCTGGAAACTAATAGGTTCAGCCCGTATACCGAGGAATTTTCGTGATAGGTGCTGTCTACTGGAAAAAATTTCAATATTAAAATACCCCAACCCACACCGGATACTGAATCTTAGGAGGGAATTCATCAGTAAGTGCCGCCACAAGGCAAATTATTCGAATACTTAAATTTAGAATTTAAATCCCCGTTGACTAGATGTTAGAATATAAATTAAAAGGATTCAATTTAAGTTTTAATCTTAATTTAACCCTAACGTTAACCTTAAAAAGTATTTTAAACGCCCCCTACCTTCCTATCCCAAGCTCCTTTAATTGCCTATCTTTAGAAAATATGGATTCTTTTACTAAACCCCTTTTTCCTTTGTTAACACATATATGTACATATATATATTTTTCTCTAATATTTTTTTCTCTAATATTTTTTCTCTAATAATATTTAAACTGATAACTTCCTGTAATTAGCATTTAACTCGCTTCTACCTAAAAGGTTTAATCAAATAAACTTAAATAAAAATTTTTAAAATCTTATATTGAAACCCATTTCTTCTCGCCTAAATACACCTCTTTAAACAGCCCAAAATCTTAACTTTAAAAAGTAATTTAACTCATTTAGTTGTCTATCTTTATAAAATATGAACTCCTATTCCTCCCCTTCCTAAATATACCATTTCAACACCCTGTAACCCCACGACTAGCAGCTCTGTCCTTTACCACTTTGTGACCGTTGTTAACCAAAAAACCCCTCCACATTCTAACTCAGGGCCTTCGCCATTTGGAAAAACAATGTCGCTGACGTGACGTAGACACCTTTGAATTTTGAAAATTTTCTCTAATTTCTATATATATATATATTATCGATTTTTTGCACTATTGTAAGAACTGCAACCTTGAAACATCTGAATATCGTTTCTTATGTCTTTGTTTATGAGTGTATTAAATTTGATTAAAATCGGCCCACTTCTTCTATAACCCGATTTTTTCGATTATCGATTTTCGATATTTATCGGGGGTACCTCGACACAAAACCTAGCTAAGAGCACTCGCAGACGCTTATAGTACAACTGTGTCAATTTTCAAGAAAATCGGTTCAGCCGTTTCGAAGTCTATAGCTAACGGACACGCACGCACACACAGAGACAAAGTTACATTTATAGATACTTTAGATAGGTTTAGATAATAACACCAGACATGAAAGATTCACTACATTAAAACCTTTTTGTGAAGAATCCTTTTTCTTATTGAGTCAACATTTTAACAATTATTGTTCATCATGTTATTCTTGTGAATGGCCTTTTAAATTGTTTCAGAGACATGACATTTTATCTTCAGCATGTCATACGTGTGTAGGGCGCCTGGTTTTGTGTCACCTTTTACACAGTGCGTGACATCATTTCGTTCAATATCTCAATGTCTTTCGTTAAGTTGTCAATAGTCAAATTCTTATTAAGGATAAAGGTCCATTTCAGATGGTATGAAGTTTCTTTCCAACATCATCTTATCAACGGTATTGTCGTATAGTTGAAGGACATCCTTCTTGCAAACGATATCTCTGAGAGTCTAATACTTTCGAACTTTCATTTCAAGCCATTTTGTAAATCAAGGTTGACTGATAATCCAGCAATTATTAAAATACATGATATTATTTAATTCGTTTTGCTTAAAAAACTCAAAAAACCAAACAAACAAAAAAACAACCCAGATCATTCAGTCTCTTAAGTTCCATACGTTATACACGCTTAGGCGATCATGTCTCTTTAGAGACATGATTGACCAGGCAGAAGATAATCCCGCAATAAGTTGCCATTACTTTCTGTGGTAGATTGGTTGCCAGTCAAGGCTGTAGAACCCTAACTGTACTCTTATTTAACCCAGAGGTGGAAAAAAAAAGACGGATTAATACCTTTATTTGCACATTAGTGAATGTAGGGAATTCAACTGGAATTCGAACTCGGCTTCCCGATTTCTCCTTCCGAGCCGTTATCCACTGCACCACAACGCACTTCCTAAATCACTGCAGCACCATATATTCAAGGACTTTTTCAATCTGTTTCAAATACAATTTCCCAAAACATTGCGATAGAATTTATGTATGATCATTTTCCGCATCCATATAAAATTGTTTACAAAACCAAATACGATTTATCATTTTTAATGTTTTTAAGTTAGTATCTTTCCATTTGGGAATTTGGCGCAACACTCTCTTCTTGCATCCTTTTCTATTTTACTCATACAAGCATTGATATGTGGTGAATATAAAATAAAAATTAAGTATCTTTTCTTTTCTCTTTTCAAATTCTATGAAAAATTTACTTTGACCAATGAAAAGGATCGACTTACAAACGGTGAAAAAGTAAGAAGACGATGTCCAATCGCTTTTTAGTATAAATCGGCAGAGAAAGTTGAATCAAGAAGGAATATGTAAAGGTGGGTAGAGTGGGTTGATTTTTTACATTACTCTGAAAGGTCGGTCAGAAAACCTTGCCCTTGGAAAACAATTGGAGTAAATATGTTTTCATAATATGCAATTCTAGAAAAAAATTTTGATGTTAAACGTGGAAGACAACCGAACCGATATCCTGCCGGTCACAGGGGTCCATATAAACTATAGATTTGGAAAACTTGTAGAGAGTCGTCGCGCTACAGCTACAGGAATCTACATAGGTGACCGATACATCCTGACCCCGACCTTCAGCTAGCCCTGAAGACCTTAATGTAGAAGTTAGAGTTAGTACTAATACAAATTGTAGGCTCCAAAGGAGACCCTGGTGTCATTTGATTATAACAGTAAGTGGGAAGGGTTAAAACCGCTGTATAAACGACTATATAAACCAAACAATTGTTACTTTTTAATCCGAAAGGATTCTTTTTGTGTAACTTCCACACTGTCTAAATGTTTTCACTCTAGCTTGCTTCATTGACGATATTCACACTCTCTGAGATCAATAAACACAACGTGGCAGCAGAGGGAATAGTCGTGTCCGTTATCACGATACCTGCGACTAACAAACCACAAGTGAGGATTCAGCTAGAAGACAGCCACAGTGGCGATGGTTTGGATGAACTTGCAGACCAACGCAAGGTATGAGGCTACGTTATTGGTTATAATTAAAGAGAATTGACTTGTAGGGTGATATTGGTTACTGTTGACCACGATCTACACTGGGGGTTAAACAACTACCTTCTTAAAAAATACACAGCGCATTCAGATTTTCTCGAAAGTCCCTACATTGTCGAATGTCAATATGTGCTAGCTTCATTTCCATATCCAAAAGTTTAACAGATCTTTCTAAGTAATAAATGAATTTCATTATAATTCTTATATAAGAAGTAATTTCGGATTAAAATGAAAATGTACAACTTCATTAGAAAGCAATGCATTTTACTGCCACTGTTGCGCAGGGGGTTACATAGGGGAAAGTGATGAGAAAGAGGGGTTAGTTATAGGAAATGACAGGAGGAAGGTAATAGACGGAGGAGAATACTGGTGTAATTGGGGTGGATGGAGAAAAAAAGCTTGAGAGAATGGATGCGAGTTAGTAACATACCTTACATTCAAATTCCTGGTGATTGTAGCTGGGAAAGTAAGTTTATGGAAGGGAATTCCACAGACGGGAAGTGCGAGAAAAGAAGCTGTTAGAGTAGATATTGTCGTTACATTTAATCGGTTTTACTGTAAAAGGGTGGGACCTAGTTTCTAGTGTACTAGTTCGAGTAAATTCATACCTAGAGGGCACCAGTGAGCTAAGTTCATTGGAGCAGAAGCCGTGAAAGTATTTGTAGAAGAGGTACAGGAAAACCATGTCACGCCGGTGAGAAAGCGATTGCAGCCGAGCTGCCAAGTCGGTATCGATCACCTTACAGATTCTCCGTTGGATTTTGTCAAGAACCCCGAGGTGTATAGCAGAGGTACACGACCAGATGTGGCACTACATGGGCGGATGGTAGATTTAAATATGTGCAGGATGGACTCAGACGGGAAAAACTTCTAAAATAATACCTCTTGAAAGGCACGGACTCACTCGGACAGACACACGCTCCTCTGCCATTCTGAAGATGAGATTTTGATCTCGAAATATTAATGTATATAGGTAATACCCAACACCTTTACCTCGCTTTATTTTACTAAACGCATTGTGACAGCCTTCAAGTCATAACCATATTTCTAAAATATATTCGATTTTTGCACGAATTTGTTATTATTTATTTATCAAAGTTCCCCACTCATCGTTTATCTCCTGTCAACAATGCACTAATTGTTTAATGTCTAGACGATAGAAATCAATAGGCTTTTACACGAAATAGTGAAATTGGCTAATCACACTGTATCACCGGTCAGGTCTTTTTTGCTGAGTTGCCATTTTCAACCTGATTATTTGTCCAACATACTGCTTAGTATTGGTTGTCTGAAATTTGGTTAAAGTATATCATGTCTGCTCACAGCACAAACGTCTCGAACAGTTTTGGCAGCTTTGCTATCTTGATTAAAAGCAAAAACAATTCTTTAAGACACGTTTTAAAGCTCCAAATTGTTGTTGAACAAAACACCCTTTAAATTATTAAAAAGTGACCGAAGGTGGTGTAGTATGAAGATGCTAAATCAGGAAAATATGGTGTGTGTGGCAGAAGTTCCCAAACCGCCCTTTCTAATTACAAGGGGGCAAGTAATATCAGGTTGAATAATCACCTTTTCCTTACTAGTCAGTTTTTTTTGTTAGCTGAATTGCTACTTTGTGCCTGTTCATTTGTCCAACGTTCATTCAGCGTATCAGTAACCATTTGGTTGTTTTTAAACATTACTTCCCCGTACACAGCACGCGCGGCTTCTTGACCTTTTATTCAAAGAAAAGGATATGTCGAAGATGTCCATTCTACTTGGCATTCCATCTCAAAAGTGTCTGATGTAAAATAAAATTTCAATAACGTTAGATTATATTTTAACAAGATAACTTTTGTTACGAAGTAGCAAGAAATACCGCGAAAGATGATTCCTCGGATCTCTTGCAGAACAACAGAGATGCAGTTCCACGTTTTCAATATATATGAACATAATGAACAGCCGTATTTGGTCTCTATGCTAGGTAAATTGTGCTGTAAAACAAGGTCAATAATATACACGCTTTGGGCGATCATGTCTCCAAAGGGACATGACTGACTGGACAGAAGATTATCCCGAAACAGGTTGCCATTGCTTTCTGCAGAATCACTGGTTACAGTCCAAGGCTATAGAACTCAATCTGTCCTGTTATCTAACCCATAACTGGAGTAAAGAGACGGATTAATACCTTTCCCAGGGTATTTGTGCGTAAGTGAATGCAAGGAATTCAACTGTAATTCGAACTTGGCTCCCCGATTTCTCGTTCCGGACCGATATCCACTGCACAGCAGTGCACATCCTCATAATATAATCCTCAATAATCTCAATAATCTTCATTAATATACATATGTTTTTTTAATTTTACTAAAAAAACGGATAGAAAGTTGAACAAATAATTAAATTAAAGACACAATTTCGAAAGTGTCAGTAGATTTGATGCACAAAATGTTTTTGCCAGAAATTCGTCTCCCAAGATGAGAGGTAAGTGTGTATAATAATTTTAATTTTTTCAGTGTGGTTGCAGATGCGACTACATAGGTAGAACATTTTAGCGTCTGGATCATAGAGTTAAACAACATTTACCTCCAAGAATTTTGGACTCAGCTGCAAGTAGTGGTCAACTCGTGAATACATGCAGTTCATCTATAAGACAGCATGTTATTAAAGCAGGAATCGTATGGTTAGTTTGAGTGGTGATGAAATTCTCGGAATAAAATGCTGGACCGAATAATATTACGTACCCCACCGGCCATAATTATTAGGCCACACTAGTGTTTCATAAAAGGATGTATTTCATACTATTGTTTAGTAGTTATTGCCAACTGAATAATTGTAAAGGAAAATAGAATGGTTCTTTTGTTAATACTGCACAATAACATGCGCATCAAATGGATTTATAGATATTTAATAATTACCTATATTACAATTACATCAATGAAAGAATGAAAAAAATGTAGGTTGTATCGTACGAGTTCATTTTTGCTTCCTTACCTTGTTAAATTATGCAAAGTAATAATAACAATAGAACCATTCTATTTTCATTTACAATTTGCCACTTGGTAATAAATACTAAACACAAACACTGGGGTGGCCTAATACTTATGGCCGATAGTGTATATTTGAAAAGAAAAAGCATATATATATATATATATATATATATCGAGTTTCAATCCCGGCCAGAAGCAAGTGGATATGTCTAGCCACACTGATGAGCTGTGATACAGCGAAACGGGTTTGTATGTGGATGACTAATATATATATATATATATATATATATGCATTTTCTGTCTGCGGATGAATATTTACGCTCTCACACCCTGATTAGCACTCTGGAAGAACAGTAGCTCCTCTAGCATATACGCATCGCTCATTCAGTAATGAATTAGAGCAATCTGGCTATTGGGCGTGTATAATAATAATATACACGCTAAAAAGACTGCCGAGCGCCAATAACTCAGAGGTAGAATCGCCGACTGACACCAATTTGGTCGGGTTTCAATCCTGGGTAAAAAGCAATCGGATGTCTAACCGTACTGATGAGCTATGATACAGCGAAACAGATCTGTCTGCGGATGACTATATATATATATTCTTAAATAAAGTTTACGCCATAATGTAAGACCTAATAAACGATCTATTTATTCTTAAAGACTTAACTTTGTGCCATGGACGGACTACGTGATTGATTTGGCTAATAACCTCTCTGGGGTACCTTTGACGGAAATATACAAACAGAGACTTGTAACCACAGAAATAACAAATAGATTTAAATAAATTTGTCGTCATAAAAGAATTTGGTGTTTGTATTTTATGTTTTTAGTTTTAATTTTAAATTTAAATTTCAAATTTTTATCTCCATATAACACTAAAATGTTTTTGATTTTTGATTTTGTTATTAAAAAGCAGTAACTTAACTTAATAAGCATTAATTCTCATGAACATTGAGTGAACTTAAATACAAATCTATTAAATTGTCAGTTGGGAATAAGCACCTGATGATTGCATAACGCATGAAACTCCGAGTTGTGCCATAGACGTAGGATAATATGTATATTTATTAATATATAAATAATACAGCTCTGTTCATATACTGTTCTATTAACACTTGAATAAGTATACTATGCATATGTACACACGCAAATACATACTTATTAGTTTACATCACCAAATATATATATATATATATATATATATATATATATATATAAATTAGTAAAAAAAAAGAAAAGATTTGCAACGTTCAAAACATTAATTTAAAACTGTGCTCAATATAAAATGGAGCAATGAATATGTATTATTAATTATTACATTAGAACAGGTGCAAACTACAAACTACTACAAAATTGTATATATTGTTTCGACATTGAAAGAACAGTGTCTCATCAGGTAATTAACAATGATGATAATAAACATTTTATTTAATTTTTAAAAACACTTTTAGAGATGGTGACGTCTTAAAATGGTAAAATGCATCATCTATGAAATCAAAGATCTTTCCTTTCTTTTTATGCAACATTTGTATGTATGAAATTTTGTTACTGTCAAGATTTTAGTATTCAATGTAAATTAACACACACACACACACAGATATATATATATATATATTAAGGTATGCTATATTAAATCTTCAATATCACAGATAGAGTGTATGTAAATATAAAAGTGTATATCGAAATCAACATCCTGGGGCGACAGTCGGTATCATGCGATTGTCAATATATATATATGTATATATATATATATATATATATATATATATATATATATATATATAAATGTGTGTGTGTGTATGTGTGTGTGTTTATATATATATGTATCTACATATATATATATATGTGTGTGTATGTGTGTGTGTGAAGAGATAGATAGATAGATAGATAGATAGATAGATAGATAGATAGATAGATAGATAGATAGATAGATAGATCAAGACAGACAGGGAGGAAGAAAGAGAGATAGCGGAAGAAAGAGGGTGAAAAGACGAGAGAGATGTAGAGAAATAGAACGAATGAGCTGAAAAGATAGAGAAAGAGACACGTGAGACGGTGATTACATATTTGATTTCCTTACTGACGAAAATCCCTTCGGTTCGAAAAGTCTTTTGTCATTTCCTTTTAGTTTTTATTTATTTTATGTTTCTCGGTTTCCTATCATTATTTTGTTACTAATTCTAATCTTTCCACTGTCTTTTTTTTTTTATATTTTTAAATTTTTTTGACAAAACATTTTTATTTTTATTTTCTTTCCTTTCAGGTTTCCAAAGAAAATCCACCGCTTTTTGCCGCGATTATCTATTGTCCAAACATTTGCCACTGAAGCAGAAATCATCCAATCATTAACTGACATTACACTTCATTCGTATCACGTGATACGGACACGGTTTTTCTTTTTCACTTTTCCCGGAGTTATTTATTTTTCTCGTGAGCTACTTATTTTCAGTATCGAAATGTCTGAAATTACTTGTCTTGTTTTTTTTCTGTTCAAATTTTCTTCCGAATCTCTCTTACACATATAGCTTCCAATTTATTTAGAAACTTTGGTAAGCGTTAACAAATATCAGCTCCTATAACAATAATTTACCATCTTCTTTCAAAAGTTATACTCCTTCAGGAAATATACGATCATGGGTCTCTACATCGTTTTTTAATATGTGTGAATCCACATGATTGGAATGGTTTCTTGTTAATTTTTCCATGCTTTTAATGCAGTTATCTTTTTCCCATATTTTTTCACACAAGGCTGGTGTGAACCTATTATACACTCATAACTAATAGATTAGAAACGATAAATCTACGCCTTTATTAAGGGCAACATTTCGATAGTGAATGCATACGACTAGACCAGAACTTGAATGAGCGCCTGACTATCAGTCACTCAGTTAAATGCCATACGTTATAGACGCTTAAGCGATCATATCTTTTACGATACATGACCGATTTGACAGAAGATTTTCTGAAAGTAGTTTGCCATTACTTTCTGCGGTATACTGATTGCCTACAAAGGCTACAGAAACCAAACCGTTCTGCTACTTAATCCATAGCTGGCGGGAGAAGTGACAGATTAATATCATTCTCAGTTGTATTTTAGCTTAAGTTAATGCAACGAATTCAACTGGAATTCGAACTCAGGTTTCCGATTTCTCGTTTTAAGCCTATATCTACTGCACCACAACGCACATCTGGTTATACTAACGCGAAATTCACCTTGTAACCCCATTTCTAGATGGTTGGTATTCATTCGTTATTAATTTTAAAGATAATAAGAGATTTCTCTAAAATGAGAGAATACAATTATTTTGTGGGAAACGCTAACCTAAGTGATAAAAAGGTAAAATACAATTGATTTTGTCGAGAAGAGTGGCTGAATCATTGAATCCGAGTAAAACGATTTCCCGACATAATATTGTCATCCTGTTTTGGCAGAATGTGACCCTAGGTCAAAATTGGACTGTGGGAATTTTCTGTCCTATGCTACTATATGTTGGAAACGGTCTGGCTAATGATAACCGAGAGTGAGTTCACCCCCCCTCATTAGTGAAGGACCAAGAGACTCATTCGAAATGGACAACTGTTATTGTCTTCATTTCGAGTTGGTAAAAGTTGTACAAGGACGAAAAATTGAACCTCCCGTGACTATCCTTTATTACCTCGGTTTTGTGCTTGTTTAATAAAAACAGAGTACAGGACAAAATTAGTTAGTTGGGGTCTGCTGCTAGAAGAGATACGTTGGGACCAGTGATTTGAATGAGAAGGTTTGAATAATAAGGTCAGAATGACGAGCAGCTAAAAGGCGAATGAGTAAACCCCAACTCAGAACACATTGATTCTTAAAATAATAGCCATCTGTTAAGTTTCACCATTTTTACTTGCTTATTATATCTATGTATAAAATCGATATATATATTTTCTTTTCTAAACATATGTTGTTAGATATAACAGACAATGAATGCCTATTATGTTTTTTTTTAATCATTTCACCCCGAGCAAGGCGGATGTGCAGGGGGCTACATAACTGTAAAAAGATTAATTAGAAAAGAGTGAGGAGTACAAACTAGTTAGAAAGGAGCAATAGAAAGCTGAGAAAGCAGGTGCAATGGCAGATACATAGGTGGAGAAAAGGGAAGGTTATTCGGGGGTGGGGAGAGAGCTAGAGTCCAGTGGTTAATAGATGAGTATTGACTTTGCATTTAAATTTCTGGAGGTTGTAGCCGTCAGGAAAGCAAGAATACGCGAGCGAGTTCCACAGGCGGGAAGTGCGAGAGAGGAAGCTGCAGGAGTAGAATTGGCGTCTGCATTTGGCTAACCTGACTGTGAATGGTTGGGACCCAGTTGCCAGTCTGGTTGCACGAGTAAACACCTGTTGAGGAGGCACCAGTGACTTAAGTTCGTCCGAGCAGAAACCATGAAAGTATTTATAGAACAGACAAAGGGAGTCCACATTTCGACGGTGGGGAAATGGCTGCAGTCGAGCCGCCAGATCTGTACCTATCACATTACAAACTCTCCTTTGGAGTCTGTCAAGAACACCTAGGAGAACGTCAGGGGCGCCTGACCATAAATGGCAGCAGTACTCCATGCACGGACGGATGGTTGACTTGTATATATGCAAGATGGATTCAGGCAGAAAAAATCATCCTGGATCGACATAGTGACCCAACCTTCTTAGCAGTAGATTTTGCTATGGATTCAATATAGTGGTTCTATTTGAAGTCTGAGGACAGGGTAAGTCCGAGAAGGCGTAGTGTATTGCTCTCCGGGAGAATCGATTGATCCATGATTATGGGTGGCAGGAGAGGTTGCCTGTAATGGTTGACAAACAACAGCTTGGTCTTAGACGAATTGAAGTTGACAAGCCACTTCTTGCCCCAGTTCACCACAGAGTGTAGATCCCGTTCAAGGTCAGCAGCTAGATTATGTCTATCCGCCACGGCAGGTTTCTTACTGGTGCGGGAGTATATTGTAGTATATTGTCATCTGCTCAGATGCCTACTTGGGTCTTGATCTCATCTGGGAGGTCGTTGATGAAAATAAGGAAGAGCGTCGGGCCCAGGATAGAGCCCTGTGGGACACCAGCATGAGCGGTTCTAAACATCGTATTTTGGCTTTAATTTCAGGTTAAAATAAAGACAAAATTGTCCAACATTTGAATATTTTTTATTAAGTTGGTTCTAAGCTTTCTGAAGATGACTCATGTTTTGTCTTTATTTTCACCTGAAACAGCCATTTCCAACATGTCATTTTAGGGCATGCATTCTTCGACCCCTTATATATAGTGAATAACCTTTTGTATTTGGTAAGGAAAAGTCCACAGCAGATTACATCCAAAGAAAACTCAAAGTTAAAATTTCACAGAGCATTGTAATCAAGAACAAAAGTTGCATATTTTTATAAACCTATAAGTAATATTATATTTCGCGGATCTCTTATCACTGCTCATCAGACGATATTCACACAACAATGAATAGTTCAAATTTTTTTTTTTAGCTATTCATTGTTGTATGAATTTGGTCTGATGAGCAGTGATAAGTGAGCCGCGAAATATAATATTATGTATGGATTTATAAAAACATCCAACTGTTGTTCTTATATATATATATATATATATATATATATATGAAATAATTGGACTATAAGTCGTATTATTTCTGGTATTTGTGGCGTTACATTGATCTACTGATTATGCTCCCTATCGAGTATTGCGTAAATCAGGTCTTAATATACTCGGCACCTCGCGTATCAGGACTAATCTAGTCAGGTGATAACTGGTAATCTAACTTTGGCTAGTTCGAGTTCAAAAACACGGAAAGGTTTGGTCAAGTCACGCCGTGGAATCGGGTTATAACCTTCCGAAAAGTTTTTGTGTTTATAAAGGGCCTTCTACACTAGTATATTATCGTCGTGAATATTACTTATTAAGTTCAGTTCGTAAGCACTGGTTGCTGGATACATTTTGAATAACAATCCGGTGAGCTTTGGTGAATAGATGATTCATGCTAAAAAAATCACTTGCAGAGTGGCTGCCTGAGAGAAAAGAATCCACAGTAATGTGTTGATACCTGTCAGGTAGGTGTTAGACAAGAGTTGATCCAAATGAAAATCTGTGATGTGATCGGTCCCGACCTAACAGCTCGACTCCAGCCACATTCTCACCGCCAGGATGTGGCTTCCCTCTGTCTTTTCTACAAGTATTTTCATGGCTTCTGCTCCGACGAGCTTAGCTTACTGATTCCCCCCCACTCAACAAGAATTTCCTCAAGCAATCAGACTGGCAACAAGGTCCCACCCTTTTAAAGTTAAATCAACTAAATGCAGCCGCCATTTCTACTCCTGCAGCTTTATTCCTCACAACTCCCATCCTTGGAACTCCATTCCGTATGCTTGCTTCCCTGACGGCTATAATCTCCAAGAATTTAAATGCAACGTCAATTCCCATCTCTTGTCCAATGAACTCCAGTCCTTCTCTAATCCCTTCCCCAATACCCCGTATATCTTGTTCTTTTTCTTTCTCACTTTACCCCAGCAACTGTCTTCACACTGGTATTCCCATCTTTCTCTTTCACTTTCCCTGACATTCCCTGTAATTGGCTCGTTTTTCTCTTTGCTCTTCTTCTGCTTAAGCTCACACTCTTCTGTCATGTAACCTACTGCGTACTAGTGGCGGTACCGCCTTGCTTGGGGTAAAACAGTATATATATAATAAATTTTCAAAATTCAAAAATGCTGAATGAACATTTCAATATGAAATCCCTAAGAGATATCTCACGTATCCTCAGCAACAGTCCATATTCAAAATGAGAATAAAAATAAGATTAAAAAGAGAAAAAAATAAATAAATAACGGTCATTATTTGAGAAAGTTACGTCACAAAAAAAATTGTAAATCAGTCTATTTTTGGTTTTTACTTTTAGATAGAGTTGTAAGTGAAGAGATGGAAAATTTGGCATATCTAGCTCAACAAACGAAAAGGGAAGGGAAGTTGCTAAATTGAGAATTGGGTAAAACAAAACAGAACAGAAAGGGAAGGGGCGGGAAATAAAAAATAGAGAAAGAATAAAGAAGGGGAAAAAAAGAAAAGAAAGAAAAAGGAAAAAAATCTAAATAGAAAAGCTCGATACGTGTCAAACAAATTTAACTTTAAATGTTTAAATGGGTTAATGTTTTAGAAAAAAGAGAGACTTATTAGAAAAAGTATATTTAGGGGAAAAATAGAAATAAGATTTAAAAAAAGTTGATTAATCTTTGTTGCTGAGGATACGTGAGATCCCTCTTTGGGAGTTCATGTTGAAATGTTCATTGAACATTTTTGAATTTTGAAAATTTATTTTAATTTATATTGGCTCTGTAATTTTAATTAGATTGTGCTCTCCTCTTGTATCATTTTTTAATATTAAAATTTTTAATATTTATTAGGATAAGGTTCTTAGGATTTACCTTCTTACTTTTCTGTTTTGGATTAAAGTAATTAAATAATATATATATATATATATATATAAACTTATCGTTATACTCGTTTCGAAAACCCCTCCGAGCACATACGCGGAAGGTAAAAATGGTGATAAAAAAAGCACTTGAACATCAGTCAAAGTACGCAGCTGAAAGAAAAGAAACCCCGAGACGAGTAACCTAAAACAAAAAGCGCTCAATACGCAAGTAGAGCAAACAAAGTAAATAACTAACCTAGAGAGCCAACCCTTTCACAGTTATAGAAAAAGGCAAGGATGTGTCTTTTCACCGGATTTGTTCAACCTATACAGCGAGAATATTTTGAGGACCCTAGATGACACACCAGGATTTATTATTGGAGGCCACAACCTGAACAACATAAGATACGCGGACGATACAGTACTGATTGCGGACACGGAAAGGAAACTGCAAGATCTCATACAGAAAGTAGCAGTGGAGAGTGACAAGAAGGGACTACAAATAAACTTTAAGAAAACTGAGTGCATGGTCATCAGCAAAAGATACAACCCAAAATGCCAAATACAGGTGGGGGATAACAGAATCAAACAAGTACAAGAATTTAAGTACCTAGGAAGTGTTCTAACAGGAGATGGAAAGTGAGACACGGAGATCCGAAGGCGAATTGGCATGGCAAAGGACGCGTTCCAGAAGATGAGCAAAATACTAACACACAGGAAGATCTCAATAGAAACGAAGAAAAGAGTGCTAGACTGCTACGTGATGTCAGTTCTTCAGTACGGCTGTGAATGCTGGACAATATCATCGGAAATGAGGAAAAAACTGGAAGCGGCCGAAATGTGGTTCTACAGAAGGATGCTACGGATATCGTGGACTGAGCATACAAGCAACGACGAAGTGTTAGAAAGAATGGCAACAAAAAGGAAATTGATGCTGAGCATCAGGAAGAGACAACTGAAGTTCCTGGGACATGCAATGAGGAAGGAGAGCCTGGAGAACCTGATACTGACTGGTCAGATAGAAGGAAGGTGAGACAGAGGAAGGCAGCGGATAACATATCTGCAGAGTCTGATCAGGTGGATGACGGAACGGGGGTTGCCAGGAGCAGCAGGAGCAAACATACTAAGAGCCACAAGGGATAGGGAGACGTGGAGATCCATGATCGCCTACGTTCTGAAGGGACAGGGCACATAGAAGAAGAAGAAGAAGAGAGCCAACGAACCTACCAAGGTTTCACCAAATTGGATCTTCAGGGAAAGTTGAAAGAAGCCAACTTTCTCCGAAGATCCAATTTAATGAAACCTTGGTAGGTTCGTTGGCTCTCTAGGTTAGTTATTTACTATATATATATATACATCTGTAAATTCAGATAAAATGTAGAGGGCATATAGCCATTTTTTGAACATGCAATTTTAAGGCATGCATTCTCAACCGCAGATAATCAAAGAATCCACTAAGTTTTATCTGAATTTACAGATAACTAAATATCCGCTCTGTAAGTTAAATCAATTTACATTAAGCTCTCTATCGGATCAGTTTTAATATTTTAACGATATTACTAGGATCCTCCTGGATTATTTACCAACCTTATCCCGGATTATTGTCTAATCCTATCCTTGATTTTTACTGCTGCATATATATATATATATATATATATATATATATATGACTTTTTAATATATATATATATATATATATATATATATATCATTTGTTTCTGATGAAAGGCCGAGTCCACCCTGAAATATCAAATATATATATACATATTTTTTTTTTTTTTTTAATCATCTCACCCCAAGCAAGGCATTCCACTGCCACTATTGCGCATGGGGCTACATAGGGGAAGGTAAAGAGAAGGAGTGGATAGACATAGGGAATGTCAGGAAAAAGGTGATAGATGAGTAAGGATAGCGAGGATGAGTGTCGGGCAGATGGGAAGAGTGTTTGATAGAATGGGAGCAGGTTAGTGTGTTAGGAGGTGTCTATTGACTCTACATTTAAACTCCTGGAGATTGTAGCCATCGGGGAAGCAATCGTTTGGAAGAGAATTCCACAGTCGGGAAGTGCGAGGAAAGAAACTGTTGGAGTAGAAGTTACGGCTGCATTTTATCGATTTCACTGTAAAATGGTGGGATCTAGTTGCTAATCTAGTATCTCGTGCAAATTCGTATTTAGGGGGCACCAGTGATCTAAGTTCATCGGAGCAGAAGCCGTGAAAGTATTTATAGAAGAGACACAGCGAAGCCACGTCTCGCCGGTGGGAGAGAGACTGCAGGCGGTCTGCCAAGTCGGTATCTATCACATTACAGACCCTCCTCTGAACCTTATCGAGAAGCCCGAGGAGAACAGCAGGGGCACCCGACCAGATATGGCAGCAGTATTCAATGCACGGGCGGATGGTAGATTTGTAAATGTGCAGGATAGATTTAGACGGAAAAAACTTCCGGGCCCTACACAGAGAACCGACTTTCATAGCAGCGGATTTAGCAATGGATTCGATATAGTCATTCCATTTGAGGTCCGCTGAAAGTGTGAGACCAAGGAGGCGTAGTGTTTTACTCTCTGGGAGGCAAGCCTGGTCCATGCTAATGGGAGGTAGGTGAGATTGTCGATGATGGTTAATTGACAGTAGCTTCGTTTTAGAAGCATTAAAATTTACTAGCTATTTCTTACCCCAGTCCAATATGGATTGGAGGTCTTTTTCAATCTCGGCTGCAAGTTTAGCTTTGACGCCTACAGCAGATTTTTGTTGGAGGCGAGAGTAAACTGTGGTGTCATCGGCGTACAAACCTATTTGGGTTCTTATGGAATCAGGGAGATCATTAATATATATCAGGAAGAGTGTAGGACCTAAGATGGAGCCTTGGGGGACACCTGCGTTTGTATGGTAGTTCTGAGAGGCATGTCCGTTTAATACCACTTTCATTGTGCGGTTAGAGAGGAATGACTGGATTAGTTCAAACAAATCTCCAGTTATACCATAGCTCCGCAGTTTACATAGAAGGCCAGCATGCCAAACTCTGTCGAACGCCTTAGATATATCCAATGCAACGGTTCGAGCTTCGCCATTCCTGTCGAGTGCCTGGTATATGTACTCGGTGATGGTCGTTAGCATATCAGCAGTAGACCTGGTGAAGCGGAAACCATATTGCTTGTCCGAGAGGAGCCTGTGTGCTGTGAGATGCTGAACCACCTCGGCGTTGATAATGGCTTCGAACACTTTGCCAAAGATCGGAAGAAGGCTGATAGGGCGGTAATTTGCAGTGTTTTTAAATATAGGAACTATAGAGGAAGATTTCCAACAGGCAGGAAAGCAGGAAGCAGATAGGCAGAGGTTGTAGAGCTTAGAAAGGATAGAGGAGAGTTCAGGGGCACATTTCTTTAAGACTATGGTTGGGATTCCGTCACCACCGCTCGCTTTGTGAGGGTCAAGTTTTAAGATAATCTTAGAGACAAGCGAAGGTGTAATGTGGACATCATTCAGTTGTACCTCGGTTCTAGGTGAGAAGTCGGGTGTAAAAACTCCAGACGAGTCCAGACTCGAATTGTTCGAGAATCTGCGGGCAAAACATTCAGCCTTATCTGCTGGGGAGGTGAGGACCTCAAATTTGTTGATTAGCGGGGGTATTGTGGACTTGCTCTTGTTAAGTACTCTCTTACAGAGTCGCCAGTAGTCTTTAGAGCCGAATTTAGAACATGCTATGCGTTGCTTCATTCTGGCAGCAAACAACATCTTAGCTTCGTTAAGTACCCTTTTACACTTATTACGAGCTGAAGTGAAAAGGCGCCTGTTTTGTTCCGACGCATAGTTACGATAAAGTCGGAAGAAATGATTCCGGTGGGCAATGGCAGCCGAACAAGCGGGTGAGAACCATGGAGACGAATGAGTTTTAAGCTGGAATTTCCTAGCAGGGATGAAGGCATCAATGCCAGCCTTAACCCAGGAGGAGACCTCGGATGCACATTCTTCGATGGGAAGACTAAAGACGTTGTTCCAAGGGATGTCACAGAGGAAGTCTCGGAACGAATCCCAGTCTGCTCTTTGATAATAATAGGAATAAATAAATACTGTAAAAAAATACATTTTAAACTTACAACTTTTTAGTAGTTTTTCCTATACATATTAAGACAGTATACACGGTTCATCATTATGCTATATATATATATATATATATATATATATATATATATATATATATATATGAGAACACATAAAAATTGAAACTTAAAAATCCATACATATGAAACAGCATTTTCATTATCTCTGTTATTTATAAGTTATGGCTATTTTGCAAATTAAATCAAATCTTGATTAAATTAAATACTGATTAAATTAGGTACTGATTAAATACTGATTAAATTAAATACTGATTAAACTAAATATGGATTAAACTAAATACTGATTAAATAATAATTAAATACTGATTACATTAAATACTGATTAAATTAAATACTATTTAAATTAAAAAATGATTAAATAATGATTAAATTAAATACTGATCTTTGTAGTGTTGCTGTTTAAATAATAAAAAAAATAACAATCAAGCCTCTATAAATACGATGGTCGGTTCTACTATGATATCTCTCCTGACCTAATATAAAATTTATTAATCAGTATTCTTGAGGGAAGATTTTTGGTGTTATCTCCGTCTTTAATAATGGTTGCCTCCCTCGGACACATGTACTTGATTTGAAATCACTCCACATGTTCCCGTAGCGATAAGTGCATTTCTCATCGACATTTTTGTCAACATTTCCGCTTTCCTATCGAAAGAGCCGGATGTAAATCAGTTATCGATCTAATTGAGTTTTCATTTCGTAGTTTACTGGAAGAATGAGGTTAGCAAGCTAAAAAGTTTTGTCTCTATAGTGACGCGATCTGACATACGCGCCTGAACTGGGAAACGCCTTTAAATTTCAAATAAACATTAAATTTTAATTTTTAATTTCCCAGGAGAGATTCTTTTTGCCGCCTGTACCTAATTAGTACAAACAATCTTTTTTCACAATCCTTAGTTTTGATGATGCCTCTACACTTCTTTTTCTCATCATTATTATTATGTTGTCATTTTTCATCATAATTTGATTTCTGCTATGATCGCACTACCTACCAAGTCTGCAGGAAGACCTAAGGCAGGTCGTGGTGTGTTGTTATGGATCCATTTAATGTTTTTCCTATCTCCCCTATCATCCCTAGCGTTACATAGACAAAGTTCTCCTTAGTGTGTGGGCTGTATTTAACAAGACAACTTTTTTGTACATCTCTTAAGCTGGGGTTTCCAGGGATTCTTTCAATGTGTTGTTTTGTTCCATTTTTTATCATTTCAAGTGCACCTACTATCACTGACATGATTCTTGTTTTCATTTTTTCTATTTCAATTTCCAAGTCTTTATATGTTGAGAGGTTGGCGAATTCCTTGGTTGCTATGTTACAAGCCGCTAGACAAGCTATGTCAATTAATAGGCAAGTTTTTTCTTTCTGGTTTTTAACAACAATGTCCGGCCTATTTGCTTCAATTTTTCTATCTGTGTAGATAGTGCAATCCCATAGAATGGTAACATTTTCTATTTCTGTAACCGTTGCTGGGTGATGTTCATACCAGTGTTTGTCTACATATTTTCCATAGTGTTTGCACATTGTACAATGTAAATATTGCCCCACCTTATCGAGTGAAAGTAAAAATGAAGACTATGACAGGGAAATATTGACGAAAGAACAAATAATGAACGCGGTTCAAGAATATCTGCATTTAAACTCTTGAAAAATGTAGTTATTATGGAAGCAAGTAAACGGAAAGAAGCCCCACAAGAGGGAAGTGTAAGAATATATGCTATTAGTGAGGTGGTTGTATTTATCTATTTGAATAATAAACAGGTTGGGCTTAGATCATAATTTATTATCACTGTTAAATTAATGAAGTTTGGGTACCAATAAAAAAACGTCGTTAAATAAGTCGCCATGAAAATGCTTATAAAATAAGAATACACTTCCACATCGGTGAAAAAGAGACTGAAATTTAGATGCCAAGTCAGGACAGATTATATTACACATCCTTCATTGCATTTTGTCAAGAATCCAAAGATGTACAACAGGAGCACCCGACCAGATATGGAAAGAGTATTCTATGAAGGGACGAAGCGTAGATTTGTAAATGTGCAAAATGAATTCTTAGCATCTCCTTTAATTCCGTATAATTCTAATCTAAAATGTAGCAGAATAACGTAGCAGAGAAATTTATAGTTCTTCCTCTTCTTAATATTATTATTGAATCAGAGATCATTACCCACCAAACATGACGCTGAGTTAAAATAATCGCATCCCATCACGATAACCGACGTATAAATGCTATAACGGGTCAGTCAGTTAAGTGCCATACGTGATACACGCTTGGGCGATCATGTCTGGAAAGAGACATGACTGACTGGGCAGAATATTATCCCGCAGTAGATTGCCATTGCTTTCTGCGGTAGATTGGTTGCCGACCAAGGCTATAGAACCCAATCTGTCATGTTATTTGACTCATAGCTAGAAAGGGAAGATATGTATTAAATTATTATATAGTAATAAGTGGGGGTCCAGTTTATTACTTCATAACAATAGAAAACTGATCCCCCACTTTATGCCCAGTAGAGGCCTTAATCATATGTTCAACTATTATATTCAGTCAGTCAGTTAAGTGCCATACGTGATACACGCTTGGGCGATCATGTCTGGAAAGAGACATGACTGACTGGGCAGAATATTATCCCGCAGTAGGTTGCCATTGCTTTCTGCGGTAGATTGGTTGCCAGCCAAGGCTATAGAACCCAATCTGTCCTGTTATTTAACCCATAACTGGAAGGAAGAGACGGATTAATACCTTTACCAAGGGTATTTGCGCGTAAGTGAATGCAATGACACACTAGAAATCAACAACAATTGCATCGAGAAACTGACAAAAATAATCAAAAGCATATAAATAACAATTGTGGATTCCGGATGAGGAACCGCCAAATAATAAGCAACAAAAACAGAAAAAGTAGGTTATATTGAACGTAATATACAGACTGGAACGAGGGTTAGTCAATTCAGGAATACCATTAATAGAAATAAAAATATACAAGACTTAAACTGAAGTCGCTGGAAATAGTATGTCCGGGTAACTTATTCCAGCTGAGTGGAGCTCAGAGCTAGGCTGGTCTCTGGGTAACTTCGGTATCTGTCAGAACTCTTCGATAACTGTAACGGATCTCTACAATTACTCTCCACTGTGAACTGCAACTACAACTGAGATTCCAGATCACTGTTCTCTTTATGGCAGTATTATATATACACTCAGTCGAGTCTATTATCATATACAAAAAGGGGAGATCCCACAACAATAACAAACAAACCACATGAACAGCAGAACAAAGAAGTAGTGTACCTAACAGAACAGGATGATATACAAAGCCACTGTGTAATCAGCAGATAATGCAGATAACTGAGAAAAATGTTTATAGGAATAACCGAAGAAACTAGGCACGCGAAATAATAAAATGCAAATAGATAATACACAAAAAGTACAAAACTTTCTAAACATATCTGGGAGATCAATAACAAAAATCTCGAAAAATAACGGAAAACAATGAATAATATCATCAGCCTATAACAGTCAATCCCAAAACTGTTACTTAGGTTTTCGAATGAGTCCTTCTTCTTCTTCTATGTGCCCTGTCCCTTCAGGACGTAGGCGATCATGGCTCTCCACGTCTCCCTATCCTTTGTGGCTCTTAGTATGTTTGCTCCTGTTGCTCCTGGCAACCTCTGTTCCGTCATCCACCTGATCAGTCCCTGCAAATATGTTATCCGCTGCCTTCCTCTGTCTCTCCTTCCTTCTATCTGTCCAGTCAGTATCAGATTCTCCAGGCTCTCCTTCCTCATTGCATGTCCCAGGAACTTCAGTTTTCTCTTCCTGATGCTCAGCATCAATTTCTTTTTTGTTGCCATTCTTTCCAACACCTCATCGTTGCTTGTATGCTCAGTCCACGATATCCGTAGCATCCTTCTGTAGAACCACATTTCGGCCGCTTCCAGTTTTGTCCTCATTTTCGATAATATTGTCCAGCATTCACAGCCGTATTGAAGAACTGACATCACGTAGCAGTCTGGAACTTTTTTCTTCGTTTCTATTGAGATTTTCCTGTGTGTTAGTATTTTGCTCATCTTCTGGAACGCGTCCTTTGCCATGCCAATTCGCCTTCGGATCTCCGTGTCGCACTTTCCATCTCCTGTTAGAACACTTCCTAGGTACTTAAATTCTTGTACTTGTTTGATTCTGTTATTCTCCATCTGTATTTGGCATTTTGGATTGTATGCCATCGGACCTCAATGTCGCACTTTTCGTTCTCTGTTAGATCTCTTCCCAGCCCTGCCAAAATCTGCGAAAACCACTTTTTGATCGTCCGAAGAACTGGAAAATGACGCAATTAAACCATCTGAATGTTTTGTTGTCGTATTTCCAACTTTTCGAAATTCATAAACTATTATAGTAAATGCTATTTTTAATCCTCCATTTTTAAGGTATTCATTTGTGAATAAAACCTCAACATTCAGCAAAATCTGATTCGCAATTGAATAATGGAAGAATACAATCAGGAACACAACAGAAAACGGCACCAAAATAAAAGCTAATATAAAGTTACTGTCATTTAAGGATAAACGAGCACGAACGATTGCAATAACTGATAATATCAAATTGGAAAAAAACCATACCTAGATTTTTAGCTATTCTAGAGATTCCGGGTAAAATACCAAAGTTAAAATTCACAAAATAACTTACAAGGGAACCTATGGACTATAAAGATATCTGTAACAATAAACGTTATGTATTAAGCCTTTTCCTCATCTTTTAACAATATCACATCCGTTATCCTCAGTGAAAATATTCCAGAAAATATTATTATTTACTATGTAAATAAATGAGGTATTTGCATAGTGAACTGAAACTCTTTGCGCAGTTCTCATTATAGAACTGTTCCTTCACTATCATAGCTCTTCTTTTTCTAAACGATTTTCATTTTATGACTGAACTAGCAGAATAGCCCGGCATTTGCTCGGGTTTAATAAAAGCTTTAAAACTAATCCGTGGTCCTGGAGTTTAGTCTCAACCTAAAGAATATTTGTGTGAAGTTTGGTGAGAAAATTGTTGATTTGTATAAAGGTCATGCAGACATATAAACAGATACACACACAAACATCTTGCATTATATATATATATATAATCAATTTTCTGCACTATTGTAAGATCTGCAACCTTGAAACTTCTGAGTATCGTTTCTTAAGTTTTTGTCTATGAGTGTATCAAATTTGATTAAAATCGAAGCACTCCTTATATAGCCTGGTTTTTTTATTATCTATTTTCGATATTATCTGGGGTACCTCGACACGAAACCTAGCTAATAACACTCGCAGACGCTTATAGTACAACTGTATAAATTTTTAAGAAAATCGGTTCAGCCGTTTCGAAGTTTACAGGTAACGGACTCACAGACACACACACACACACACACAAAGTTCTATTTATAAATAAGTTTAGATAAATCTTGGATAAATGAAATTTCGCTATTTCTTTTATAGTGTGTATTTAGATTTTATAATGGAAATCTAACCATATTTTTTATTCTGACAATTTACGTAGTGTTTATCTTCATTGAGTAATCTTATCGTGGTTTCATTTTATTTACACGTAAAAAAACATCAGTGTCACCTTCAACAAATTCCATAATCGTAAACATATTGAAAAGAACCTCTGGCTTCATTAAGACACATTCAATTTGAAACCATAGCCAACATTAAACTGATGGTTAAGGAGAAAACGCACAGGGAGATGATTTAAAGGCGTCGTATTATAACTTATTTGAATAATTAATTAAACGTGTCAGACAGATTGTTAGTTTTCAAACAAATACGCTTTTGACTATAAAATATTTTTATCATCGTAATTATTTGTGCATTGGAAGTTGATTCAAGAGAGATGTACACAACTGCGCAAAAGTCTGAGCAATTCAATCTGTTTCAACTGGAGTTTTCATTAACGATAGATGGAATTGTCAGTTATTAGGTTTTTTGATAAAGATACTAACGAGAAAGCTAAAATGCGATTGCTATGAGGTCATGCTTTCATTGTTGAAAACGTCTAAAATACGAATCTAAATTCACTTCAGTCTTTCTGTTTCGTTGAAACATACATCAATCAGTCAGTTAAGTACCATACGTGATACACACTTGAGCGATCATATTTCAAAAGAGGTATAACTGAATAGGCAGAAGATTTTTCCCGAAGTAGGTTTCTTTTTTTTCTGCGATACACTGGTTGACTACCAAGGCTATAAAATCTAATCTAACCTGCTATTTAACTCATATATGGAGGGAGAAAAGACGGATTAAAACCTTTCTGAAGGATATTTGCTCGTAAGCGAATGCAACGAATTTAACTGAAAATCGAACTCGGCTCTGCGATTTCTCATTCCAAGCCGATAGCCACTGCACTACAACGAACACACTTACCCAATTCACCCTTTTTTGCATGTAATTAACAGAGGGCATGTCTTGAGATATTAAGAGTAACATAAACAAATACACACACACACACACACACACACACATAGATGACCTGAAGATTGTGGACCTTTGATTTTGGCCTCACTGTCCATATATATATATATATATATATATATATATTAATTCATTCAGAGAAATAATATTAGGCATCAAGTTGACTAACAAATGAAAAGTCATAATTGTTGCTGTAAAAGCATTATAACACTGAGAGTTGCACTATCTTCCGTTATGAAAAATTTCAAAATTAGCTGAAGATGATGACGGGGTTTTAATAGCACCAACTAGATGCAAATGTTCTAATATGGTCGGAACTCCTAAATTTGCAGGAAAGTTTTAAAATAATTAGTATAATAAATACATCAGTAGTTATACCAGAATATTGAAATTATCATACCAGTTAACGATGGAATAAACAAGAAGAACGCTTTGGATCAATTGGAGTAGATGGGTTCCTCTATCACAAATCTAATGTGATTATATAGTTTTGGCCATCGAGTGGTTCACACTCCTTCTCGGTCTTTTGAATAGGAATAGAAGTTTATCCCTTGTTTATTATTTCGGACTGGTTTTTCAGTTACAATTCTATACTTGTGATTTCTCTCACTGAACTCTAAAATTTTATTGACTTATTCTTTTCTCAAGTAGAGTAGATGGATTCGCCTATCAAAGAATTATATGGAATAATATTGATATGCATCTAACGCCTGTGCCAAAACTCTGGAATTTTCTTTACTAATTTTTTGTCAACAGTAGTAGATAGGTTTGTCTAACGTTCTGCTGACACTCCTCTCCGGACTTTTGAACAGGGTAGACATTCTTTTCCACTTCTTTCCTGTTAAGAATTACCTTTCTAGTTCATTCTAAAGTTTTCTATTTCTCTTTCACTCTGCTTGACCTCTTGCCTCTCACTGATATTATTGCCTAACTGATTTAATAAAAGGTATATTTTGTTTCACCATGATTTCTTAAGGTTCTAGAAGCAAATTTCTAAATGTTAATGCGGTTTAAACTATCCAAACACTATGAAATAAAATGAATTTAATAAATTTTTGATGATTCGATAAGTAGTTTAACTACGCTACTTTCTACAGGGGATCATTTTTTCTCATAAAAGTGTATTTAGAAATACTTCGTTTGAAGTGATTCCTTAAGCACGGCTTAGATTAAGAACAAAGTAAGGATCACACTCACAATTCATCTGTAATGATTCTAGCGAGACAAGCTTGTTAACCATTACACCATTTCACGATGCCCAATGATCCCGGCCGCATAAAATGAATTTAAGAATCCAAGTTCAAATTTCGCTTTTGGCTTTTGCTTTCCCTGTCCTATTTGCATAGGGAATGATTCATACTATTCACCTCCCAGCTCTGGGACAGAAAGCAATAATGGAAAGAATGGCAGCTAATATAGAGAAGAACATTATTTGATTCAAATCCGAAATAAATAAATAAATAAATAAAAATAACAAAAAAATGATCTGCATGTTTCAGTAATGAATAACGACAGAATGCCTAATTTTCTCATGTATAATAAGCTTGACAGTGGACAAAGAAGTGTTGGACGGCAATCGCTCAGGCAATAAAGAAGAAATAAAGAGTAATCCCTCAGCTACGAATATAACTCAAACAAATCTATGACATGTACATGAGCGTCATTTTTATTTATTTGAAATCAAATTAATGCAAATAATCTTGAGGATTCCTTTATCACATCCTGTCTATGAGTCCACCGCTCGCATCAATAGATACTTCCATATCGTGGCGGAAATGTTGATATACCCCGATCAGGTTATTCTTATCAATTTGGGACATCCTCCTCACTGTGTTTTTACTTTAGAGACATTATAGAGCTATGTATGCTTTTATAGACATCTCTCACGATCGCATATATAGTAGTCCGATTGATTCAGGTCTAGTTAAATATGAGGTCATATATTTGAGAAGACCATGTTTTAAATATTATCCTCATATCTTATGAGTTGGTGCAAATTCGTAGACGACTATTTTATAATGATGAACTATATCGAAATATTATTCATGAAGCTGTTTTATGTGACCAGTGCAGATGAATTTTTTAAAGACTTTTAAATGGAAATATTGTTTCGCTAAGATTTTCGACAAAGCAAACTTTATATGTAAGAATAAACAAACTATTTTAGTGTTTCGTTGTTACTTGGCCTTAATATGGCATATCCATGATGAATTCCGATGAATACCGGCTAGAACTCACAATGAATCTTTTTTTTCTTCTTTTATGTGCCATGTCCTTTCAGAACGTAGGCGATCATGGCTTTCCACATCTTCCAGTTCCTGGTGGTTCTTAGCACGCTTTCTCATTTTGCACCATGCAACCCTCGTTCCGTCATCCACCTGATCAGGTCCTTCAAATATGTTATCCGCTGCTTTCCTCTGTCTCTTTTTCCCTCTATCTGGCCTGTTAGTATCAGGTTCTCCGAGCCCTCCTTCCTTATTGCATGTCTAAGGAACTTTAGTTGTCTCTTCCTGATGCTCAATATTAATTTCCATTTCGTCTCTATTCTTTCTAAAACCTCGTCATTGCTGACATATTCGGTCCATGATATCCGCAACATCCTTCTGTAGAACCACATTTCAGCTGCTTCAATTTTTCCTTCATTTTCAAAGATATTGTCCAACATTCACTGCCATAATGAAGAACCGACATCACATAGCAATCCAGTACTCTCCTCTTTGTTTCTAGTGAAATTTTCCTGTTTATTAATGCTTTACTCAACTTCTGAAATACTTCTTTCGCCATGCCAATTTGCCTTCGGATCTCATTGTCGCACGTTCCGTCTTCTGTTAGAACACTTCCTAGGTATTTAAATTTTTGTACCTGCTTGATTTTGGAATCCCACACTTGAATTTGGCACATTGGGCTGCCCTTTTTACTGATGACCATGCATTCGGTTTTCTTGCACTTTTATTTGTAGTCCTTTCTTGTCATTCTCTCCAGCTACTTTCTGTAGGAGGTCATGTACCTTAGATTGTTTAAAATGTGGCCTCCGATGACGAATCCAGGCATTACTTCCAGGGTCCTCAAAATATTCTCGCTGTGCAAGTTGAACAGATCCGGTGAAAAGACAATTCCTTGTCTTACACCCTCACAATGAATACTGAGCGAATTTAGCCACTAGTTTTTTTTCTATTTTAAACCGCTCACTTGAGAAAACGAAATAAAACATTTGTCGATGCTCGGGGGGTATTGTAAATATACAATCAACGTCATGACAGTTGCTGTCTATGTTTAAACAGATAAAATCCAAGAAGGTTTTATCTATGGAATGAAGAAGAGATCATTAAACCTACTATTTATTAAGTTTCAACTGACTATAAAAATAAATTTAATTTTTCATATTATACACTCGATGCAAGATTGTTTATTTTGATATTAGAATGTCTTATATCGATTTATCCTTTCTGAAATTGTAATAATTCAATCTGATGTATTTGCCGTATTGTCTGAGCTTGGCTTCACTAAAAGCACGTGTTTTTAAACAGGTTCACTTGACTCCCAGGGGATAAATATAAAATTTCAGTGAAGGAATTCTAGTTAAGTGTAGACAAAAACATTAAATCAAATAGACATTTTATTATCTATAGCACGATTGTCATATGTCAACGTTGAAATGGCTCCAGGAAAGATGAAGCTATCTGTTTTATTTTTATTTTTCTTGGCTTTTTCAATATTTTGGTTAGTCATCAAACATTAAATTTAATAATCTAAAGTTTTAAGTATCAGGTCGGTGCAAAAGTTTTTGCCTGTTTGTAAAAGGGGCATTTTAAATCATTGTAATTTATTTTATGCATATTGTTATTACTTAAACATATCACCATGATTAATTTATAACTTTTTCTTTCAGGTTATTAAAACGCCATTCATATTTTTCTGCAATATTCTCACCCATGTTCTTTCCATCTAAAGAACACATTAGGCATGCTCTACTCTATGAGTTTCACAGAGATTCCATCGAAAATGCAGCAGCACGTTCTATTCAGGATGCTTATGGAATTGATGAAGTGAAAGGAAGAAGTTGTAGGTGGTGGTTTTCCCGTTTTCGGAAAGGAAATTTCAGCTTGAAAGGTGAGGCTAGAGGTGGTCGCCCAAAAAAACTTGATTCAGATGTGTTAAATGCCGCTGTTACTCAAAACCCTACGGTAACCTCAAGAGAACTTGCACACCAATTTAGTGTATCCCATACAACTGCGTCACACCAGCTGAAAAGAATGGGGAAGATTTGAGTATTCGGAAAATGGGTCCCTCACGAACTGTCTCCAGAGAACATGCGACAACGTGTTTCTTGTTGCGAATCTTTGCTTTCACGACACCTTCAGACACCATATTTGGGTGGGCTTGTCACAGGTGATGAGAGGTGCCATCTTGCCCCATCCTGCATATTCTACTGACCTAGCTCTCTCGGATTATCACTTATTTCGAGGATTACAAAACCATTTAGATGGCCTTAGGTTAATATCACGAGAGGAGATTGAACATGAACTAGATTTGTATTTCACACCAAAACCTAAAGAATTTTACAAGTGAGGCATTTATAAGTTCGTTGACAGATGGAATCTAGTTATAGAGAGACGTTATTGTTATGAATAAAGATTTTCAAAAACACAGTTTCTCATTTTCAAGATGAAATTTTAAATTGGCAAAAGATTTGCACCGACCTAGTATTTTAATAGGACTTTAGTTTTCACTCTTTCATTACTAGTATGGGACTAATTCATTCGTCTTTGAAATTGATATGGTTTCATGAGTAGTTTTTACAGTATTACTTATATTTTGTTTCATTGAAAATAATATTTTGTGAAAGTCACTGTAAGTTTGTTGTTCACTGAGTACTCCCTATTATGGTTTTTCTACTCCCTATTATGTTTTTTCTAAGTTAAATATCTATTTATAGATAAAAGAACAAGAACAAATAAGAATAAGACTTAAATATTAGGAGTAACAAATGACAATGTTGCGATGAGCTGTGATCACACTTTTCTTGACATGGTATAGAACATCAAAGAATATTACATATTTTAAAATCTAATATTCACCTACTACAAGGCACTATGAAGCGTGGGATATGAATGTAAGAGAAGTGGGGGAAATGTCTATTGATTTATTCGTTTTCTACAGCTTATCGATCATTTACCAGCTATTTAAAGCCAGAAAATTCTTTTAGATTGTAAACATCTTTTGAGATAATAATGGTCCAATGCTACAAGGTTTACTAATTGACTCGTAACTAGAGAGAGAAGATGTGAAATCATACATTTTTAAATGTTATTTTTTGCGTAATGAAATATTACCAAGCCAAGGGAATTTGGGACTCGTCTCTCCAATTAACAATCCCGTGCCAATATCTATTATACCACTTGCACCTTCAAACATATAGGCTCTTGTATTTTCAAAAGGCCAGTCATGTAGCTACTAACCAGGTTTAATGTTGATAAACTCTAATGATCGTACATGAACCGGTGTTTAAACAGGATGCAGCCATAAGCCAGAAAATATCTGTGAATGTTCAGATAGTAGTGTCATGAGAAGCACCCAGGAGGGAGTTTGTTCCACAAAGTAGCAGTTCCTGAAAAATATTTACAGTTTACAGAAACTTTCTATCCCGAGCGAGTCAATGTGAAAATGCTCACCTGAGGCGGATAGGTGTTTTTCAAGACGCATTTTGTTGGGAAAATTGAATGAAACCATAATACGCAATAATCGTTTGACAGACAACAAGAAGTGTAAAAAGATCGAACGCTTTATAATCGTTTATGTGCGATGTCGTAATCGATCACTTGTCAATGTACGACACATCCATGTTTTTAAGGTTGCAAGTTGTTGGAAAAAGTTGTTAGTGATACTAGCATCAAATCCTTTGCTGACTAAAAGCAGCCTAAGTTCATTCGATTTCATAGGACGCTATATTATGTTTAGAAGTTACTTCCAAATACAGCGTGGAAATCACCCATTAAACTTATATTGGACAGCGTATAACGGCCGTGTAAATCTGGTCATTAAAATATTTCAATCTTCTACTCAGGTGTAACAACTTTCTAACGAAAACACAGGGGTTTGTTAAATCTAGAGAATTATTCCCAATACAATCATAGATACCTTTGCTGAATGACGATAGCGATTTGGCAATATCTGATTTGATGATAAAACGAACATCAGCTTAACGGTTCTCTTAGTCCCCTTTCCTGAATCAGAAGATTGTTTAAGCTGCTCCTATGCTGTGCAGAATAGATCAAAAGATTTACTGCGCAGATAGCAATATATTTGATCTATTGAGTGCTTTCCAGATGAAGGCTGATTTTCGTATCGGATTTGAGTCACTGTCATGGAGTGTTCTATCAGTCCAGGAATCAAAAATTACATTTTTTCTGTTTGACCACTTATTTAGATAAGCAGGCATTTGTGATTGCTTGTCAACTTAAAACGTTAAGCTGTCATTTGTTCAGTTTTTTTAACGTTCTCTCCTGTGTAGAGATCTCATAGCTAAACTGAGGCCCGAGTTCCATATGGGACCTGTTTGGTTTTTCTAAATGGCCCGCTTGATTTTATAAAAAAGCTAACGTTTCTCTAAATTTTATTTTGTTCTCATTTGTACACTCACTCACTCTCACATTTCATAACTATATATAATGTTTAAGACAATGTCGAATTTTGTAAACATTCAATAAAAACATGTTAAGACAAAAACTATTGAAGAAGACAGATATATTGTTTCTGATTATTATCTCTTATTGCCGTTTTTATATTAAGAATGATTCTTGTCATATAAGGAAGACATTCCGTCAGAAATATTATTTCAGCATATCGTCATCCTTCACTGGTTAGCGGCTGGAAAAAAAAACCTAATCTGCAACCAGACAATTTCTCAAGATTTACAGGCATAGAAATTGCTAAAGATTAGTAGTGAGTTCGATCCTTGTGCTACATCTAAAACATGGATAAGATAATCATTATTTCACATATTTATACACAAGACCATTTGTAGAGTTAATTTACTTTTCTTGTTAAAAACTAGCTGGATATGCCAGAATTAAGTAATTGAAATATTTAGTCAATGGTCGCTTAACAGACGCCAGAAAATGTAACTCACGAAGGAATGGTACTCGGGAATATGAAAGGAGGCCTTCATCAATGATGGTTAAATGAAGCAGTAAAAAAGTATGAAAGCTAAGATCAGATTTATTCCGTGATTTACCCCCTGTACGTTTTCAGGGGTGTAACCATACTCACCACAGCTTTGCTAATTGTGGGTTGGCGAGTCTACTTAACTCATAGAGGTTTTGAATTCATAGTTTTCTTTCTACTAGACAGGTTGCTATCCAATGGCACAGAACCCAGTCTGTCTTGTCTGATAGAGGAATAGATGGATTCATATCTTTTCCAACGACATTTGCAAGTTAATGTAATGAACTTGACTATAAATTGGACTCTACTCTCCGATTCCTCCTAGCAGCTACCCACTATTACACCACCTTGTCTCCATTAAACTATTTAGACTATTTTGTTAGCAACAAAGAAAAGAGAGCTGAACTGTTACATTACTTCAATCCTGTTCAATTAAACGTATTGTCCTTTTTCTGACTCGGCTGTCGTCCATAACTTTGTACAAGATTTAGTCATATTCTTATTTATTCTTTTCACTCTTTTCACTCTTACGTAGTCCCCGGCACATCAGTGGCGTTGCCGCCTTGCTCGGGGTGATATTATTAAAAAAAAGGAGAATATTCGAGATTTAAACTTAATTCAGTCAGTCAGTCAGTCAGCCAGTTAAGTGCCATACGTGATACACGCTTTGGGTGATCATGTCTCTTTCGAGACAAGATTGACTGGGCAAAAGATTGTTGGCTATTACTACTTTCTGCGGTAGATTATTTGCCAGCCAAGGATATAGAACCCAAGCTGTCCTGTTATTTAACCCACAACCGGAGACGGATTAATACCTTTCCCAAGTATATTTGCGATTAAGTAAATGCAAGGAATTCAACTGGAATTTGAACTCGGCTACCCAATGTCTCTTTCCCAGCCGATATCCACTGCACCACAACGCAGATCCTCTTAATTAAAGGCTCTAAAATGTGTTAATTTTTACAATAGGCCCATTGAATCGATTAATGCAGTCGAGCATATCTACTGGTTCTTGCAATTAACTTATATTTCAGTATTGTTTTGTTTTATTATTCTGCTTTCAATCTACATGAATGGTTGCCTTACAAATATTTCCATCCACACATGATCAAATATGTACGATTTTATCGCTTCTCTCTGTCAAAATAATTTTCTTATAGCTTAATTTTTAGTGGCTGGTTTATCTCGCCTTGTTAAAATGGTATAGAATACATTCTATATGCAAAATATAATTTTTTTTACCTCTGAGGGAAGATTGTTTTCGGGAGGACAGTTCCAGTTTACGGTGGGTAAAATGATTATCTGTCTATCCAAGAAAGAAATCGAGTCAAAAGAGATCACTGTGTAATCATTATATTTCTTCATTTTAAGAATATAAATATACTATTGGCTTTAACTGTTTTAATTAAAAGTTCGGTACCATATTTCCAAATCTGGGCGAGTATGATAAATCGAGAGATGTCTGGCCTGACAAATCAGTGCTTAAATTATGCATTTCGAATATTGTTCAATATCAATGGAACTTTCAAGGGAATTGAGTCAGCGTTTATATCTGTTCTAGCTGATCACCAAAGACGTGTATTTGGTATCGAATAACAATTTTATCAGAATTATTATCTTTAATCTAATAAAAACGTTTATTCAGATTGTTCGTAATGGACAGACAAAATTACGTTTCATAAAACATTAATATTTTCTTGTTGGTTGCAGTTTACGCTTTACTTTGGTTTTGCATATTAGCAAATATTTGTTTTATGTTTAAAAAGCGGTTATTTAATCGATGTCGTTCAACTTTCTTGAAATGTCTGCTACAGAAGAAATTGATATTATTAAATTTGGAAAATGCTAGCAAGCCACTTCGTTAAACGAATTCCTTTAATTAGACAAAATAGTTTACGCCTTTATAATTATACACATCCGCTGAAGTTTTGATGTTGTTAGAGATAACATTGTCACTTAAATATTAAAAAAATATTAGAATAGCACAGAAAACAAAATGATATTATGGTACCATTAAAAAGATAACATTATATTATGTAATTTCTACAATTATTAAGAGAAAAAAAACTCTTAAAATAAATAAATCAGACCGGGGGAATTGTAAATATGGTTTTCTCGCTTTCATTTTCAGAATTGTTTGTATAAATACATCAAAATTGTTTCAAGACTTTCTTTCGTGGAAGATTTTCTTTTTCTTCTTCTTCTTCTATGTGGCTTTTCTTTTCAGGACGTAGGCGATCATGGCTTTCCACGTCTCCCTATCCATGGTGGCTCTTAACACGCCTTCTCCTGTTACACCACGTAACCCTCGTTTCATCATATACCTGATTAGCTCCTTCAAATATATTATCCGCTACTTTCCTCTGTCTCTTTTTTCCTCTATTTAGCCTGTTAGCATCAAGTTCTCCAAGCCCTCCTTCCTTATTGAATGTCCCAGGTACTTCAGTTGTCTCTTCCTGATGCTCAATATTAATTTCCTTTTTATTTCCATCCTTTCCAAAACTTCATGATCGATCCATGATATCCACAGCATCCTTCTGTAGAACCACATTTCAGCTGCTTCAAGTTTTTCCTTCATCTTCGAGGATATTGTCCAATATTCACTGCCATATTGAAGAACCGACATCAGATAGCAATCCTGTATTCTCTTCTTTGTTTCTAGGATAATTCTTCTGTGTCTTAATACTCTATTTAGCTTCTGGAATGCGTCCTTCGCCATGCCAATTCGCCTTCGGATCTCTGTGTCGCACTTTCCGTCTTCTATTAGAAGACTTCCTAAGTATTTAAATTTTTGTACCTGCTTGATTTTAGTATCTCCCATCTGTAAGAGAGAGAGAGAGCTACTGATAATTCAAAAAATGAGGACGGACCGGAAATATTAAAGTCCGAATTAGAAGTTGCAATAGCCAAACTGAATAGAAACAAGGAAGCTGGACCAGCCGGCATTGTAAAAGTGTTGCTGAACACCCTGGAAGAATTTGGCGTACGGGAGTTACAGAAATAATAAATGAAATTTATAACACTGGTGTAATATCGGACGACATAACCAAGTCGATTTTCATAGCACTGCTTAAGAGGCCAGTTGCAAACGAGTAAGAACTTTACTGAACAATCAGTTTGATAAGGCACATTACAAACCCTGACGAATAGAGCGGGAAGCAGAATCAGGCTAGAGATAGGACAACAAAAATGCGGGTTCGTCAATGACATTGGAACAAGGAACGGCATTTTTATGATTAGGTTGCTTTTTGAAAGGGCAATACAAATGAGAAAAGACGTACACATATGTTTTATCGATTATGCGAAGGTATTTGACAAAATACGCCACAAAGAATTAATAGTAAAGCTTAGCAACCTCGACTTATTAGGGAAAGACTTAAGAGTAATCAAGAACCTCTACTGGCAGCAAACCGCCTACATACGGTCAGGTAACAAATTCATCAAATATACAATGATAGAAATGGGCCTAAGACAAAGATGTGTCTTTTCACCGGATCTGTTCAACTCGTACAGCGAGACTATTCTGGATGTTATGATCCTAGGTGTTATGTCACGATTCGTCATCGGAGGACACAATTTGAACAACATAAGTTACGCAGGTGATCCAATGCTGACAGCAGACACGAAAATGAAACTATAAGACCTCCTACAGAAGGTAGCTGAAGAAAGTGACAAGAAAGGACTAAAAATAAACTGCTAGTAAACCGAATGCATGGTTGTGGTAGATAGAGTTCCTTAAAAATTCTATCTCACATGGTGCGGTGTTTTCTCCTCTTCTTGTTTGCTATCACTTTTCAGGAGGCTCGCTCACTGTTGAGAGTGTCTTTTACCTCGCAGTACCTTTTCCACTAATGTAAAGTTGTACGCTTATCTTTACTTGATTGCTACTCCTATGTTAACTGTTAAGACGAAGTACACATCCTTCGTCAGTCAAATCAGTCCGATAGATCTCGTAGATACCACACCACGTACATAGGGTCATGTCATTGACATTTCATTTGTATTTTTTTTTTTATAAGCGTTTCACCCCGAGCAAGGCATGTCACTGCCACTACTGTGCAGGGGGCTACGTAGAGTGGAGAAAGGCTGATTAAATATAGGAAATGACAGAGGGTGGGTGATAGGCGGGTAAGGATACCGAGAATGAGGGTTGGGTAGATGAGAGTGTTGTGAGAATAGTTGTGAGTTAGTGTGATAGGTGTCTATTGACCCTACATTTAAACACCTGGAGATTGTAACTGTCGGGAAAGCAGACTTGTGGAAGGGAGTTCCACAGGCGGGAAGCGCGAGAAAAGAAGCTGTTGGAGTAGAATTTACGGTTACATCTTATTTGTTTAACTGTAAAAGGGTGGGACCTAGTTGCTAATCTAGTATCTCGTGTAAATTCGTGCTTAGGCGGCACCAGTGATCTAAGCTCATCGGAGCAGAAGCCATGAAAGTACTTGTAGAAGAGGCACAGGAAAGCCACGTCACGCCGGTGTGAGAGCGGCTGCAGCCGGTCTGCCAAGTCAGTATCAACCACGTTGCAGATCCTCCTTTGAATTTTCTTAGTAAGCTTGACCTCGAGAACCACTAGTCTCAAGATCAGACAATCCTGGGAGCCTTTCCTTAATCAAAACAAATTTAAGTTCTTCAACTTTAGGATCAACCATTAACTATCTTCAGAAAATATACTTACTTTCTCCTGTTGTACTGAAATTAAGCAACTTTAAGCCTGGTTAGTACGTAGATGGTTAACGTAAACACTTTTGAATACCAGTTGCTGAAAGCATTGATTTACGGATGATACAATAGATGATGGTTCTGTATTGGATGTCAGAGTGCTGAGTTCAAATTCTAGACAGGTTCGTTATATTTACTTACGCACAGATATCTATTATGAATTCATACACTTCTCTCCCTAGTTATGGGTTAATTAGTAGAACTTGTATCAGAAAAAGTCATTATTATCTCTAAAGAAATTTTTAGAATATAAAAATATTTTCGGCATTTTAATGACTTACACCATTTTGATATACCGTAAAAATCAAATCACAAATTTGTTTCTTTTCTGTCCTTTAAACACGTCACTCATTAACTTCGTGAGACTTTTGTACCTTTTTAAAAGATGGACATTTAGCAAAGTATATGTAAATGTCAAGTAACTTTTCATTTCCTTTAAAAACAACATTGTAGCTCACATTATTGCCGAACATTTTCTACATACACATTCATTGGTTATAAAATGGTGGAATAATATATAGCGGATTAGTATTGATTAGTGTTGCGAAGAAAAGAGTGCTGGACTGCTACGTGATGTCAGTTGTTCAATTCGGCTGTGAATGCTGGACAATATCATCGAAAATGAGGACAAAACTGGAAGCGGCCGAAATGTGGTTCTACAGAAGGATGTTACGGATATAAAGTGGAGGATCAGTTCCATATTACAATCAATATATAAACTGACCCCTCACTTTATGACCACAGCAGTTTCTATACATTTATATTCCTGAGATCTAAAAGCACAAGGATGCATTCCAGAAGCTGAGTAAAGTACTAACACACAGGAAAATCTCAATAGAAACGAAGAAAAGAGTGCTAGACTGCTACGTGATGTCAGTTGTTCAATTCGGCTGTGAATGCTGGACAATATCATCAAAAATGAGGACAAAACTGGAAGCGGCCGAAATCTGGTTCTACAGAAGGATGCTACGGATATCGTGGACTGAGCATACAAGCAACGACGAAGTGTTAGAAAGAATGGCAACAAAAAAGAAATTAATACTGAGCATCAGGAAGAGACAACTGAAGTTCCTGGGACATGCAATGAGGAAGGAGAGCCTGGAGAACCTGATACTGACTGGACAGATAGAAGGAAGGAGAGACAGAGGAAGGCAGCGGATAACATATTTGCAGGGTCTGATCAGGTGGATGACGGAACGGGGGCTGCCAGGAGCAACAGGAGCAAACATACTAAGAGCCACAAAGGACAGGGAGACGTGGAGATCCATGATCGCCTACGTCCTGAAGGGACAGGGCACATAGAAGAAGAAGAAGTGTTGCCTCTAACTTGTCTGCATGTGAGAATACGGGATTGTTTTTAACGGCAAAGTCGCATAAACACGGTGTAATAATTTAGGTTTTAATATTGTTGATACGCCAAGCTCGTTCGCATTTTTGCACCTCCTGATTGGTATGTGGTACCAATTTTTATATAAAAGCTTAGTTACTTAGTAATCTTGCAGTTGTTTATTAAACCAATTATGAAAAATTATATATGCTCGTTTTTTGTAGAATTTGAATTGTCAAAAAGAATATAGAGCCCTGTGGGACACCAGCATTCGTGCTGTAGGACGAAGAGACACGCCCATTCAGAACGACCTTCATTTTGCGGTTATTTAAGAAAGATTGTATTAGGTCAAGCAGGCGACCGGTAATACCATAACCGCGTAGTTTGCATAAGAGGCCAGAGTGCCAAACCCTGTCGAAAGCCTTGGAGATGTCCAGAGCAACCGCGCGAGCCTCGTCAGACTCATCAAGGGCCTGTAGCATGTACTCCGTTACGGTTGTTAGCAGGTCGGCCGTGGACCTGGCAAAGCGGAATCCATATTGCCTGTCGGAGAACAGTTTGTGGGCGGTGAGATGATGTACTATTTCAGCATTGATTATAGCTCTATCATGGGCCCGACGCTCTGCCTTATTTTCATCAACGACCTCCTAGATGAGATCAAGTCCCAAGTAGGCATCTACGCAGATGACACTACAATATACTCCCGCTCCAGTAAGAAACCTGTCGTGGCGGACAGACATAATCTCGCTGCTGACCTTGAGCGGGATCTACACTCTGTGGTGAACTGGGGCAAGAAGTGGCTTGTCAACTTCAATTCATCTAAAACCAAGCTGTTGTCTGTCAACCATTACAGGCAACCTCTCCTGCCTCCCATAAGCATGGACCAGATGATTCTCCCGGAGAGTAATACACTACGCCTCCTCGGACTTACCCTGTCCTCAGACCTCAAATGAAACCACTATATTGAATCCATAGCAAAATCTACTGCTAAGAAGATTGGGTCACGATGTCGATCCAGGATGTTTTTTTCCACCTGAATCCATCCTGCATATATACAAGTCAACCATCCGTCCATGCATGGAGTACTGCTGCCATTTATGGTCAGGTGCCCCTGCCGTTCTCCTCAGTGTTCTTGACAAGCTCCAAAGGAGAGTCTGTAATGTGATAGGTACTGATCTGGCGACTCGACTGCAGCCACTTCCCCATCGTCGAAATGTGGCCTCCCTTTGTCTCTTCTATAAATACTTTCATGGCTTCTGCTCGGACGAGCTTAAGTCACTGATGCCTCCTCAACAGGTGTTTCCTCGTGCAACCAGACTGGCAAATGGGTCCCACCCATTCACAGTCAGGTTAGCCAAATGCAGACGACAATTCTACTCCTGCAGCTTCTTCTCTCGCACTCCCCGCCTGTGGAACTCGCTCCCGTATTCTTGCTTTCTTGACGGCTACAACATCCAGAAATTTAAATGCAAAGTCAATACTCATCTACTAACCACTGGACTCTAGCTCTCTCCCCTCCCTTGTATAACCTTCCCTTTCTCTCCACCTATGTATCTGTCATCGCACCTGCTTTCTTAGCTTTCTATTGTTCCTTTCGAACAAGTTTGTACTCCTCACTCTTTTCCAATTAATCTTTTTACATTTATGTAACCCCCTGCACATCAGTGGCGTTTCCGCCTTGCTCGAGGTGAAATGATTAAAAAAAAATTTTTTTGAAATGAGATTATGTAATTATGTACATGATTTACATTTTTCAGACTGTTATACTTGATTTTGCATTGTTCGGATTGTTTGGCCTAGTGGATATAAGCGTCGGTGATCGAGTTATTTGTCTAGAGTAGTTGTGAGTTCAATACCGTACTGCCGAAGTCGTGACTAAAATCTTAGAGAGTCGGGTTAAAGGGAGATAACTAAGAGATCCAGAAATAGGATTATTCATAGAACGAGAGCAATATTCCCTTGTAATCGAATTAAAAGGTTCAGTCTTAATCACCTAAAGAGGGTTAAAGCGTACATCGGCCGAATATGTTAATAAACATGAGAAAAACAGTCCAAATAATATAAAGGAATACAATAACATTGACTTTCAGTGACTATAACGTAAATATTTAGGATAATTTATACTCTTTTGACCGGAGGGTGAAAAATAAGATTTTTATGACATCCCCTGTTTGAAAGCAGGGCATTCTGGGTACAGAGAGTTTTGGCCATGACACTAATGTGAGCAGAGAATATTCCAAGGCCGTGAATTTATCGTTAGGCATCTAGTAGCTTCACTCGGCATTCGATTTGTAATGAAATGAATAGACCTTTGTTAAGAGTTATCCTCCCGTTTCATCCGTTAATCTTTCTCTACAAAACCACATTTTCACCCACCTAAGAACAATTTTAATGAAGTAAAAGCCTGTAAATGATGGGATAAGGGGAAGGCATACTGAAACTAGTTGATTCATTTTACAACATATTGATTTTAAACATTCTAGATTGTTCCCATACATGTCGATGTGGCATAAAAATATCGACATATTTACAAAATAAAAACCACAATAAGTAATAGATAAATGTACATCGGGCCGATTTAAAAGGTAGACATTGATCGGGTTAAAAACAACAAAATACAAAGGAGGATCTGTAACGTGGTTGATACTGACTTGGCAGACCGGCTGCAGCCGCTCTCACACCGGCGTGATGTAGCTTCCCTGTGCCTCTTCTACAAGTACTTTCATGGCTTGTGCTCCGATGAGCTTAGATCACTGGTGCCGCCTAAGCACGAATTTACACGAGATACTAGATTAGCAACTAGGTCCCACCTTTTTACAGTTAAACAAATAAGATGTAACCGTAAATTCTACTCCAACAGCTTCTTTTCTCGCGCTGCTTTCCCGACAGTTACAATCTCCAGGTGTTTAAATGTAGGGTCAATAGACACCTCCTATAGACACCTCCTATCACACTAACTCCCAACTATTCTCACAACACTCTCATCTACCCAACCCTCATTCTCGGTATCCTCACCCGCCTATCACCAACCCTCTGTTATTTCCTATATTTAATCAGCCTTTCTCCACTCTACGTAGCCCCCTGCACAGTAGTGGCAGTGACATGCCTTGCTCGGGGTGAAACGCTTATAAAAAAAAAAAAAATCCGCCAGAGAAACGGTTCTATTTGAGGTGGTTTTAGAAGATGGTTTCCTCCTCTTTTGGAGATAATGTCAGCGTATTCCAACTCCCACTCATAGACTAAGCTCAACCTTTTGAGGTTTTCGGACTTCCAAGTAGAGAAAATATATATATATATTTATTGTTGGACTTGAATTAATGCTTCCTTTTATTTTTATACATAATGCAATGTCTGTCTTGTGTTTTTATACATAATGCAATGTCTGTCTTGTGTTTTTATACATAATGCAATGTCTGTCTTGTGTTTAAAAAGCAGTTATTTATCGATGTTGTTCAACTTTCTTGAAATGTCTGCTACAGAAGAAATTGATCCTATTAACTTTGCAAAATGACAGCAAACTATTGTCTTGATGATGAAACACTAAACACATATGTTGCATGATCACTAACAGACCAATTACAACCTTTTGAGGTTTGTAGCCTAGGGAGATGTTTCGGCCTTGTGTCAGACTGAACCGAACTCCCTACAGCTTGCAGGATTTATGCAGAATTATCATCAGAAGTTTTTCATCAGAAGCTTGGTTGAGGCAGGTTGGAATATGTGGAATTGTGTGGAATAGCGTAAGAATAATAAAATATAGATTTTGCATTTTAAAATAGTAATTTATTAAAAGGAGGAATAGCATGAATTGTAGAAGTTAATGTTTAATTAGAAATATTAATAAGAGGGTAAGGGTAGAGTTCAGACAAAATGTTCTAGTAGTAATTGTTGAAATAGATAAGGAGAAAGAGAAAGAGGACAATGTCCGGGTCGCTTGAATTTGAAGTTACATTTTAGATGTGTGTATCTCTTTTGCTGCTCCCATCTCTGACTATTAACTGACGTCGAGGTCATTTATATAGTCTTTTTGAATTTAGCACTGGATCGCTAAGTCCTTCCAAGTCTTACAAGTCGCTCCTATTGGTCAAAAATCATTTTAACACCTATCTGCATAATCTGGTTTCGACTTTTTCGTTAAGCAGATAGTCAATCCTTTTTCTATTTGAGAAAACCAGGATTTCACACGTTGTTGTGAATTTTTGTAAAAGCGACGAAGAGAGTTGATTTAATTAATTTCATATCTACTACAGGTTCTCTAATTTTCAAGGGCACAAATAAATATTTGGGAAGCGTACACAATTTATTATGCTTAGATTATTTTACGTTCAGATAAATTCACTGAAAAAAAAATTAAACATTCAAACTTAAAACAGCCCCCATATACTTGAGCAGTAAACTATGTAAATAAATATATTAATAAAATAAAATAAAATAAAATAAAATAACAAAGAAAGGAGAAATAATAGAACCGTAGACTACGTAGCAACTGAATCCTGAATGTGCGTGGGTGGTGCAGTGATTATCGGCTACGAACAAGAAATGGGAAAGGCGAGTTCAAATTCAAGTTGAATTCTTTGCATTCACTTTTCGGAAAAAAAACAATTCATTTCATTGAAATATTATATTTTAATTATTTCTATTATTATTTTTATTATTTTATTATTATTATTATTATTATTATTATTATTAAAATGGTTGTAAAAATGTTTTCAGAAAAAATCAATTCATTTCTTTTGAAATATTATATTATTATTATTATGTCATTTTTCATCATATTTCGATTTCTGCTTTGGTCTCACTACCAACCAAGTCTGCGGGGAGACCTAAGGCAGGTAGTGGCGTGTTGTTATGGCACCATTTCATGTTTTTCTATCTTCCCTATCATCTCCAGCATTACATAGATAAAGTTTTCCTTAGTGTGTGGGCTGTACTTAATAAGACAATTTTTTGTATATCTCTTAAGCTGGGGTTTCCAGGGATTCTTTCAATGTGTTTTTTTGTTCCATTTTTTATCATTCCAAGTGCACCTACTATCACTGGCACAACTCTTGTTTTCAATTTCCACATTTTTCCTATTTCAATTTCCAGGTCTTTATATTTTGACAGTTTTTCAAATTCCTTGATTGCTATGTTACAATCCGCTGGACAAGCCATATCAATTAATAGACAAGTTTTCTCCTTCTGGTTTTTAACAATAATGTCTGGCCTGTTTGCTTCAATTTTTCTGTCTGTGTAGATGGTGTAATCCCATAGAATGGTTACATCTTCTATTTCTGTAACCGGTGCTGGGTGATGTTCATACCAGTGTTTGCCTACAGCTTTTCCATAATGATTGCATATTGCCCAATGTAAATATTGCCCAACTCTATCGTGGCGATTTTTATATTCATTTGGGGCAAGCACAGAACAGCCTGAGATTAGGTGGTCTATTGTTTCTTGGTGTTTATCACAAAACCTGCATTTTGAATCCATATTATTATGCATAATATTTGCCCGAAAGTTTCTCGTGAAAAGACTTTGGTCTTGTGCTGCAAGAATAAAGCCTTCTGTTTCGGACTTTAATCCAGATGCACGTAACCATCGATGAGTATTAACTTTGTCAACATTAGATTTATTGGCACGTACTGGATATTGGCCATGCAGAGGTTTGTCTTGCCAGCGCTGTTTCATCTGTTCAAGTTATTATTATTATTATTATTATTATTATTATTATTATTATTATTATTACTAAAATGGTTGCAGAAATGTTTTCGGGAAAAAAATCAATTCATTTCTTTTCAAAGATTATGTTTTATTAAAAAATATTATTATTACGGTTATAATTATAATACATACATATTTTCCATGAAAACTAAATCCCTTTTCTCTTAATCAAAAAAATTGATTACTTTGGTCACTTCTTAGCGTTAATTATTTTCTCGAAGACCATAATTATCAAAACAGTGATAATAATGTTTTAAAATGTTCCATGAACAAGAAATAAAAAATTCTTTGCCAACTGTACACATTTTCAGTGCCTTCATCGGAATAATACAAGCAAGCAATTCTTCTTTCGAATGAAACTTCTTTCATTGTTTATTAATTTTACAAATGTTTATAAAGGCTTCACGCCGTAGCGTTCACAGCATAGGCGAAAACAAAAGAGAGGTGTCGTCTTGCAAATATTTCTCATACATCAAACATCTCTTGCTCGAGAGAATTCCTCGATATCCATTGGTCCCACTTGGAATTCATTTAGAATAGATCAATATCTTTGGCACTTTGCTCAACAAATTGTCTGCCGACATGAATTTGCCAAAATTGCGGAAACAGTCAGTTGTTCATATTCTTATAGCCATCATTGAATGCTGTTATTTTTCTGGTTTGAATTCTTGGAGACTCCATGTCAGACAATGTTACGGGAAATTGTTTCAATTTGTACTAAATTATGTAGCTCGTAACCATTCTCGGACTTTAAATGCTAAATTTCAGAACTAACTGTGGCTTTAAATAATGCTTGGCATTAACATAATTATTGGAACACTCAAATATTCACAGATTTATCAAACGTATGAGGCCAGGAATGCAGAAGTGAATTTCATGCTTTGTTGAAATGCGAACAGATGTAGCAGATCCTCGGAATGGACGTATTAACGTGGAATAATGATTTACAAGGCTAGCGTAGTTGACAATTGTTACAGAGAAGTGAGTTCGATCTCTACTGTGTGCTACAAGACACAATAATAAAAGAAAAAGGATTGATATGCTGCAAAATAAATCTAATCTGAAACTTAAATCTCTCCCCCTCTGTCTCTGTCTCTGTCTCTCTCTCTCTCTCTCTCTCTCTATATATATATATATATATATATATTTATAGTTTATACAGACTGCAGATAATTATCTAAAGATATATATTGTTAAATATAACAAGCAAAAATGTCTATTATGCTTAATCATGTTATGCTTAATTTTTGTCTTTATTTCTACCAGAAATTAAAGCCAAAATACGATGTTTAGAACAGCCATAACAGACATTTATTGTCTGTTATATTTAACAATACATACATATATACATACATACACTATATATATATATATATATATATATATATTTCACCTTCGCTCAATATGTGGATCTATCCTGAAGAACAGGGTGTCCAATGCTGATATGTTGGTCAGTGGAATTGAAACTTTTCTTTTACAGTGTCAGTTGCGTTGGGTCGGACATGTCGTCAGAATGAGTGACGATAGAATGCCTAAAATACTTTTGTATGCTCAGCTTCAGCATGGTAAAAAGGCGTATTGGCCACCCATTGTTGAGGTACAAGGATAAGCTTAAGTATAATCTGATAGCAACTAACATTCCACTGTCAAATTTTGAACAAATTACTTCCGACAGGAAACTATGGATATTGACGTGTCACATTGCCTTACAAGTTTTTGATTTACAAAGTATAAAAAGCTCAGAGAATCAAAAGAAAAGAGGAAAGAAGTAGCTGCCAGACCAAGTGGCATTTCGTTGAATACATTTTCGTGCACGGCTTGTGGTCACGCCTGCAAGTCACTGGCGGGTCTCAGGTCCCATGAAAGACATAAACACCGAAAATGGAATTAGTTTTTGAGACGCTCATACGTCCAAATCGACGGGACAGTCCATCATATATATATTATATATATAACGGAAATTAACGAAGATTAACGAAACTGGTTATAAACAACCGACAATTTGTCATGATTTTTTTCAATATTATTTTTGATCGATACTCTTATTTACGTAGATATTCTGTTTAAAATAAAACAGTATTATATAATAATTTCTTCCGGCCTGATTATTTACGATACATTTTTGTTTCGGAAATATTTGTCATTCGACACGATGACATTTTCGTAACAGAAATTTATCGTAAATAATCAGGCCGGTAGAAATAAATGAATAAACGACATTCCATACAGTAAAAACTAAAAACAAAAACAACCGGTTTCGTCCCAGATCTCTTCAAGTTTAATTTCCGTGAAATTTAATTTTATAAAATAAAAGAAAATTTTAATGAAATGAGGAGAGGAAAAATTTGCAAAAGAACTAGAGTCCAACCACATTTAAACTGTTTTTCAATATTATCTAAATAGCACACCTTATATCATCTAAATGTTCTAGAGTCAATTTACATGAGATCTCACAAACCTACCCTGTGTAAGCATAGAGACTGCTTGTTGGGTTTGAATGTGGTTGGACTCAATCTTTTGCAGGTCTCATACGTTAGGTAAATCTGTGAATATTTGAGTGTTCCAATAATTATGTTAATGACAAGCATTATTTATTCCTTGATGTTATTAAATTTTTCATGGGTAATACGTATTTTGCAGCAAACCTGCTCTTCAGACCCAAATGATACAACAGTTAATATTCAAAATAATCCAGAAAAATATGTACATTCAGACACTCACGTGCCAATAATGAGAATAAACATTTGTAACGGATATCTTCGGAAAACATTTCCTCGCTCCTTCAAAAAAACAGGAAAGAGAGAAAGAAAAAATATAGAAAATTAATAAACGGAAAGAAAATAAGAAAAAAAAAGCATAAAAAGGCAGGAAGTTATATTTAACGTTTTCGATTGACACCGACGTCTATTGCAAACACATCTGATATCTTGAAAAAACATGACATGGAAATTTAACATTAAAATTTAGTTTTAAATATAATAAGAAATATATTATTATTATTTAAGATTTTTTCTTTTTTATAATATCATTATTAATATTGTTATTAGTGTTAAAATGTTTATATATATATATATATATATATACACACAAAGAATCTCAAGCTAGCCAAAACCTACCGCGGTTTCACACTACGGCTCGTCAGGGCAAAGGCAAAACCAAAGATTAACCAAATAAATAGACAACCACCAAGACAAGGACGAACCATACCAGTACCAAAACCAAGGGGGGGGGGGTTAAGGAGAGAAAAAAAAATAACATACGCTAACACACTAAGCAAGGAATTTAATCTTATGGAATTTACATTTGTTTAGGATTTCTGTTTTAGCATTAAGTAGATTATGGGCAGGTTCGAACATAGCTATCGCTAATTTCTCCTCACCACATAAATTACAGAATTTACTGCCCTTGTTGTAATCGGGACATTTTTTTATTATTTCCCATTTCAAAATGGGGTCTATTTTAGTTTTAGTTTTTATGTCCCATATATAATTAGATAAGGTCGTACTGTGTCTGTACTTCTCATTTTTAAATGAGGTCTTATGATTATAAAATCTAATTTTAAACGAATCATGTGTAGCCCCTATGTACGTTTTAGGGTGTTTATCATTCTCATTTTTATAAACTTTAACCCTATAGACTACATTAAATTGGTTACAATTACCTCTAATGGGGCACTCAGTTTTTATTCTACAATTACAATTATTGTTAGTAGTGTTGGTAGTGTTTGTAATAGTAGTACTATTTTTCAGTTTTCTTTTGTTACTATTATTAATTATTTTGCCAATATTCGGCAAACAAGAGTAACTGAGTTTAATTGTGTTTCTATTAAATATTTTTTTTAAGTTGGCTGCCATGGCTAAAATGTTTATCTATAAGGTTGAAGAACATTTTACCAATTTTAGATTTAACTTCCTTGTTAAAGTGGGGGTTAAACCATATTATGTTTCTGGATCTATTGTTATTTTTGCTTTTATTGTTATTTTGGTTTAAAAATTTGAGGGCCTGAGAATGTCCACTTTTTATAAGTGCAGACTGGTAAATTTTCTTATACTTATCAAAAATTTCACCATTAGATGAATTGGTGGACAATCTATACCATTAGGAATGCTCTTAAGTATATGGGCTGGGTGGTTAGAACTCTTATTAACATATTTAGGGATATAGTTATTTTTAATGTAAGGTATAGATTGTCCACTAATCTAAATAATCTCTAGTTGTTTTGAAGGAGGTGGTTAAGATATTAGTGTTAGTGATAGCTAAATTGTTTTCATTTTTTTCTAGATTGACTGTTGGGGAGCAGAATTATAAACTTGTGATTTTGTTGTTAGTGGTGCTTACCTTTTGGACATTTTGTAAGCTCGTTTTCTCTCGTTAAGAATGAAATGATATGAGTAGTGAAGGAATCTAAAAGTTTTCTTTTCAATGAAGTTCTAAAAATAAATATACTTTTTACAAAAATAAACGAATCTTCTACTCATTTACGAGTATCCACTAAAAATAACGCGAACAGTGATAATAAAATATTGATAAAATTATTCTCCTTTTATATGTTTGGATCCGAAACAATGTGCAAATAGGAATTTTTTTTTATATAATCGTGTGGCTCTAAGCAAGACATTTTACTGCCACTGTTGTGCTGGGGGTTACATCGGAGGAGTGTTATGAGAAAGAGTGACAAGTTACAAAGGGTGTCAGGAAGAAAATAGGAGAATGAAGAGAAAACTGATGAGTCGGGTGGACGGAGAAAAAACATGAGAGAGAGAGAATGTAAGTTATTGAGACAGAAGGTGACTATTGACTTTACATTTGAATTCTTGAAGATTGTAGCAAGTATGCGGAAGAGAATTCCACAGGCGGGAAGTGCGAGAAAAGAAGCTGGTGGAGTAGAATTTGCGTTTACAATTTATGGGTTTCACAGTAAAAGGGTGGGACCTATTTGCTAATCTTGTGGCACGAGCAAATTCATGCATAGTTGGTACTAGTGAGCTAAGTTCATCGGAGCAGAAGCCTTGAAAGTATTTGGAGAAGGGACACAGGGAAGCCACATTGCGTCGGTGAGAAAGCGACTGTATCCGAGCTGCCAACTCGGGATCGATCACATGTCAAACTCTCCGCTGGATTCGTTCAAGGACCTTTAGGTGGATAGCAGGAGCAGTCAAATTGGTTCAAAATATCTATCTTACAAACGCTGCAAAAGTTCTCATCAATGTTTGTACGTATTCTGGGTCAACTAGTGATATCATGGCAGCTATTGGCGTCGCCATTGTTTTGTCTTGCATATCAATATTTTTTTTTAATCATTTCACCCCGAGCAAGGCGGAAACGCCACTGATATGCAGGGGGCTACATAAATGTAAAAAGATTAATTAGAAAAGAGTGAGGAGTACAAACTAGTTAGAAAGGAACAATAGAAAGCTGAGAAAGCAGGTGCGATGACGGATACATAGGTGGAGAGAAAGGGAAGGTAATTACGGGGGTGGGGAGAAAGCTAGAGTCCAGTGGTTAGTAGATGAGTATTGACTTTGCATTTAAATTTCTGGAGGTTGTAGCCGTCAGGAAAGCAAGAATACGGGAGCGAGTTCCACAGGCGGGAAGTGCGAGAGAAGAAGCTGCAGGAGTAGAATTGTCGTCTGCATTTGGCTAACCTGACTGTGAATGGGTGGGACCCAGTTGCCAGTCTGGTTGCACGAGTAAACACCTGTTGAGGAGGCATCAGTGACTTAAGTTCGTCTGAACAGAAGCCATGAAAGTATTTATAGAATAGACAGAGGGAGGCCACATTTCGACGATGGGGAAGTGGCTGCAGTCGAGATCAGTACCTATCACATTACAGACTCTCTTTTGGAGCCTGTTGAAAACACTCAGGAGAACGGTAGGGGCACCTGACCATAAATGGCAGTAGTACTCCATGCACGGACGGATGGTTGACTTGTATATATGCAGGATGCATTCAGGTGGAAAAACATCCTGGATCGACATAGTGACCCAATCTTCTTCGCAGTAGATTTTGCTATGGATTCAATATAGTGGTTCCATTTGAGGTTTGAGGACAGGGTAAGTCCGAGGAGGCGTAGTGTATTACTCTCCGAGAGAATCGCTTGGTCCATGCTGCTGGGAGGCAGGAGAGGTTGCCTGTAATGGTTGACAGACAACAGCTTGGTCTTAGATGAATTTAAGTTGACAAGCCACTTCTTGTCCCAGTTCACCACAACGTGTAGATCCCGTTCAAGGTCAGCAGCGAGATTATGTCTGTCCGCCACGACAGGTTTCTTACTGGTGCGGGAGTATATTGTAGTATCATCTGCGTAGATGCCTACTTGGGACTTGATCTCATCTGGGAGGTCGTTGATGAAAATAAGGAAGAGCGTCGGGCCCAGGATAGAGCTGTGTGGGACACCAGCATTCGTGCTGTAGGACGAAGAGGCACGCCCATTCACAACCTTTATTTTTATTTATATTTATTTTGCGGTTATTTAAGAAAGATTGGATTAGGTCAAGCAGGCGACCAGTAATACAATAACTGCGTAGTTTGCATAGGAGGCCATGGTGCCAAACCCTGTCGAAAGCCTTGGAGATGTCCAGAGCAACCACGCGAGCCTCGTCAGACTCATCAAGGGCCTGTAGTATGTACTCCGTTACGGTTGTTAGCAGGTCGGCCGTGGACAAAGCGGAATCCATATTGCCTGTCGAAGAACAGTTTGTGCGCGGTGAGATGATGAACTATTTCAGCATTGATTATAGCCTCGAATACTTTCCCAAATATCGGTAGAAGACTGATAGGGCGATAGTTGGCTGGGTCCGAGAGTTCACCACAATTCTTAAATACAGGAACGACTGTAGAGAACTTCCAGTATGCAGGAAAGCAGGAAGCAGAAAGGCAGTAGTTAAATAGTTTAGAGAGGACAGGGGAAAGTTCAGGAGCACACCTCTTAAGGACTATCACCTGGATTCCATCGTCTCCACACGCCTTATGGGGGTCGGGTTTTGAAATTACTCTGGATACTACTGTCGGGGTAATATATACGTCGTGCAGTTTGGTCTCAGTTCTAATAGGGAAGTCGGGTGTGTGTACTCCGTACGAGTCGAATGTGGAGTTGGATGAGAATGTCCGCAGATGACGTGAGAACCTCAAATCCATGGATTAAAGGTTGTATTGAGGATTTCCTATTGTTGAGCACTCGTTTACAAATCCTCCAATAGTTCTTGGAGCCGAAATTGCAGTCAGCTATGTGCTGTCGCATTCTCTCAGAAAACAACTGTTTGGCGTCATTTAGGGTTCTCTTGCCCTCATTGCGAGCAGATGTGAACAGGCGCCAATTGTGATCAGTTGACTGTGTCCGGAATAGACGGAAGTAATGGTTCCTGTGGGCAATGGCCGCTGAGCAGACCGGAGAGAACCACGGAGTGGAATGAGGTTTTAAGCAATACTTCCTGGTGGGTATGAAGGCATCAATGCCAGCTTTCACCCATGACGAGACCTCAGAGGCACAATCATCAACTGATAGGTCGAACACTTTTCCCCAAGGGACGTCGCAAAGGAAATAACGAAAGACATCCCAGTCAGCTTTTTGGTAGAGGTAGAAGGTCCTATAGGTAGGGGGCTCCTGGGGGGAGTGAGATTGGAAAGAATTACTGAGAGAGACTACAGCGTGGTCGGGTGTTGCCGAGAGAGCAAAGCTGCGAGACTTGACAGGCGTCAGGCGCAGAGGCGAAACATATATCTAGCAGTGAGGAATGACCCGAGGGAGTGCTTGGGAAGCGAGTGGGGAAGTCGACCACTTGCGTAAGGGATTCATGGCGTGAATGCCCGCTGGATCAGTAACGGCGTTTTCAAGCCACTCAAGTGATGGGCATTTATGTCTCCAAATACAAATATGTGGGCGAATGGGTGATAGGAAATAGTCTTATCTATGTCGTCAGCAATGCTATCTAGTAGGGAGCGGTCAGGAGAGGAGGGAGAACGGTAAAGAAAGAATAGGTAACTAACCGAACTGAGGAGAGACAGGCGGAGACATATGTATTGGTGGTCAGTAGATTCGAGTGAAGTCACCCTAGCTATGGGGAGGTGTTCGCTGATATAGACACCCAGCCCATGCATGTGGACAGTGGAATCCTTCCTTAAAATGGGAAGATAACCAGGGATGAAGAGGTCAGAGGAGGGAATAGCTGAGTTGAGGTTAGTTTCGCAGAGCGCAAGGATGTCAGGGGACTTTTCATGCAGGAACGCTTCTACACTAGGAAAGTTAGTACGAATGCCCCGGATATTAGTGAAGGAAAGGTTGATGGGTTTAGGTGGTTTGGATTTAACTGGTTTAGTGTCATTTCTGATTTGTTTAGTCATGATTCTGTTTGTAAAAAGGGACCTAGGGTAGAGGATACAGGCGGTCATTATCCACGATCTGTGTTGAGAGGTAAACTGGCTAGGGCTGCAACAAGGTGTGGCCTCGGGGTTGCCAACCGAAAGCTCTTGCAGGGACACCTATCCATGCGCGACATGGCACTACAAGAACCCCGATATTATACAACTGTTGATCAGAGCAGCCGCTCTTGACGCTACGCAAGAGTTAGGGCTCCTAACTACCAGTCGGAAGTAGCAACCAGGAAACTGCCAATCCCGTACCCTCACAGTGATGAGCCATTGCCACCAACCGGCCAGATCGCAGGAAACTCACGGAAGCACCAATACCATGGTCTGAAGAGAGAGAAGAGAAAGCCGGAAACCACATCCTAAACAGGAAACAAGCCTCTACTCCAGTTCAATAGATGTGGGAGGAGTATGGACCGGGTGATAGTGTGATCTATCTACTCCTATTTAAAAAAAAGAAAAAAAAAACACAAAACACAAACTTCCAAAAGTGGAGAGTTAACTTAGTTAAAGTCCAAATGAAGCATGAACGCCAAAAAGTGAGGAAAAAAAAAAGAAAGAAAAATACAGATTTAAGAAATAATTCGTAACATACCTCACAGTTTAACACAGGAAATTTGAATTAAGAAAGTTTCACTCTTCAAATCTTGCTTTTCCCAAAAATCAACATCGAGTTAAGCTGCTTGGTAAATTTGAATTCAAAGAACAGACCATAGCGGGAAGGGGTAACAGGTGGCTGTTGATACCCTGGCCAGTATAGCTTCGCATAACAGAATAAATAAATAAATAAAAATCCCAATGAGTATCAGTAGTCATAGCACAGCTCTGCGTGTCCTCTGTGACGACAGGCTTTCTGATATACTTTTTCTCCAAATACTCTCTATATATACTGGTCTCTTCATTTGCATACGATAGTACATCTTTAAAATTTTTGGAACATTCATGCTGGTAAGTGAAAATAAATGAATTTACTGTCTAATAAATATTAATAGCGCCACAAAAAATAACGTTTAAAGTTACACACAAATTTATATATATATATATATATATATATATATATATATATAGAGAGAGAGAGAGAGAGAGAAAGAGAAAGGTAAGAATATATAAGAACATTTTTTGAAAGATGCTCTATATAAACAGTGTGCGATGGACAAATTATCGTCGAAATTACACAAAAATTAGAAGAACACTGATATCTCCTTTTAACATATATTAAGCAAAATTACGCAAAAATATTTTCAAACTCATTCAATAAAGTCGCCATTAGCTTTAAACACGGCCTCAAGACGATTTCGAAATCTCCTGCAACTCTTCTGGTTAGTGTACTTGAGTGAATGTTGCCATAAGTTTTAGCTTCAGTGCAAGAGTTTTGTTGTTCTCTCGCTGAAATGCACTGTACATATAACAATCCATGGGGTTGCAGTCTGGGGCGTTAGTTGGCCAGATGTAAAGGAGGATGTAGTCGAAGAAATTGTCTGACCCCATGACCAATTTCTACTGTTTGTGCGGCATGATCCGGTATCTTGCACAACATAGGGTCTTCCAGCAGACAATCTCTTGACCCAGATAGGCACTACCTCTTCAAAAACATTTTATGTTGGCTTCCACGTTGAGTCTGAGAGCCTGTGAAAATACGAATGGAGACATAACGTCGCTATTAATAGTGAACATTGCTAAAACCTTCGGAATAACTATCAAACTCATTTAACTCATCCCGAATCATTCGTAATGTCTCCGATTCACACCCAAATACTCATAAATTATCCTATTGGGGAGTTTCCGGTGCCAATGCCAAGCACTACAGCTTACCTTTCCCAGATTTCTGTGACAGTGAATTTTACTATTTTTCTAACATACGTTGCCCAACTGACCCTACTATACTGTGTAGTCGACAAAATTAAAAACAAACAACGCGCATGCACCAAACTAAAAATATTTAAGTATCGACAATTTCCCTATTGCTCCTTCTTTTTCGGGTATTATTTGGGTTTAAAAGCTTTTGTTATACATTTCTCTTTCTGCAACTGTCGATAAAGTCAGGAAAGATCTTGAAACGTTTCAAATGACTTAACGGAAAAGAAAACTACGTCGATAGGAATTTTATTTTATTTTATTTTGCCATCAGTCATAGTCTCTCGTAATGTCTACCTGAAGAAATTAGCAGAGACTTTCCTTAAAGGCTTCGTGATAAACGCTGCAGAATATATGTCTAACCTTCCACAGATTTGCCCTTGAGCATCTAACAAAAATATTTAGTTATCGCACAAATGAATGCGCTACTGAATTCCCATATTACATCTTTGAAAAGCAGATTTTTCATGAGTTTCTTTCTGTAAACGACAGAAACTGAAATATTTTATTCTTGAATATTGTGCAGTAAAATATTTCTCATATTTTCGACACATCACGAGGTTAATTATTTTTCATTTGGAGTTATAATTTACATCTTCTTTATAAACACTTGATAGCATTTTGAATGATAATAATGAAAAAACCTGAATTACGTGTGCTGATAAAGCATTACTTTCTGATTGGAAAATACTGTTCAGTCAAAGCAATGGTCTGATAATTGTTATTCGGGCTCTGCTCTGTGGGAAACAACGATTAAGAGGTGGTATGCTGACTTTAAACGCGGTCGTACAGACACAAATGTTACTGAACGTTCAGGTCGCCCAAAATCAGAAGGCAGTGTTTTTTTGTTTTTTTTTTTGCATGAACATTTGTCAATGAGAAAGCTGTATTCAAAGTGGGTGCTGTGTTTCCTCAAAGTCTATCAAAAACAACAACGCGTCAACAATTGAAAGCAGATTAGTATTTGTGTTGCAGTGGATATCGACACGGAACCAAAAATCGAGTTGCCGAGTTCTAATTCTAGTTGAATTCCTTGCATTCACTTACGCAAAAATACCCTTGGGAAAGGTATTAATCTGCCTCTTCCCTCCCGTTATGGGTTAAATAACAGAACAGACTTGGTTCTATTGCTTTGACTGGCAACCAGTCTACCGCAAGTAATGGCAACCTACTGCGGGATAATCTGCCCATCAGTCATGTCGCCTTCGAGACATGTTCGTCCAAAGCATGTATCACGTATGGCACTCAACTGATCCAAGCTGAGCAAAGTAATCATATGTTTCTCTATCGGTCTGAGGTTACATTTCCATGAATTCTCTTGGCATATACTAAAACATTATGGTTATTTAAATCAAATAACTTGAGTTGAAGAAACTATGTACGCCTGTGTAAAGCATTGTAATCGTTAGAAAACTTTGATAGATTCATCACTGTTTATTCGTCCTGCGTATGAAGATAAGCTACACCCGGTAGCAATGTCTCTGATCGGGAGATTGGAGGTTTTGAGCAGTTTCGAACCACCTCTCAATTGCTGTTGTTGCCAAGGTCACTTTGACCCCGGATGGTAACACATTTTAGAATACAAGTTATGGGCAAACTGTTAATCCGTAAATTGGTGTCAAAACTTCATTAAAGTATTAAATACATTTTCATAGTAAAAACATTGCCAACGATACCTTTTTTTAAAAAACAATTTACCAACAATACCTTTCTGAGGAGACTACAAATTATAAAGAACATAATTTTGTAAAAGAAGCGGACAAATCACTCAATAAGTCCCGGGCCTGACATATAGATGGCGCCATTAATAAAAGAAATCCATATTAACCTGCAAATGACAAGTGACAAAAGTTGGACCCAATCAGATAATTAGTTTACGAATTACGGTTATTTAAGTGAAGCTACTGTTGCAAATTTTCAAAATAATGAAAAAGTCTGAGTTTCGTGTGTTGATAAAGCATTACATTCTGATAGAAAATACTCTTTCAATCAAAGCAATGGTTTGATAAGTATTATTCGGGATCTGCTCTGTCGGAAACAACGGTTAATAGGTGGTATGCTGACTTTAAACAGACACAAATGTTGCTGAACGTTCAGGTCGCCCAAAATCAGAAGGCAGTGTTTTTTTTTTTTTTTTTTTCATGAACAATTCTCTATGAGAAAGTGGGTGCTGTGTTTTCTCAAAGTCGATCAAAAACAACAATGCGTCGACGATTTAGAGCGTTGTTTGCAACTGTTTCATAGTAACAAGAAGGAGTTTTTGTGTAATATGTGACAATGGATGAAACATGGATCCACCACTTCACTCCGAAGTTAAATCGGCAAGCAGCTAAGTCAGCAGCAGCAGGTGAAATCAGTCTAAAGCAACCGATGACGCAAACATCAGCATGAAATGTTTTATCCTCCGTATTCTGGGTTACGCAAGGTATTTTGTTTATCGATTACCTTGAGAAAAAAAGAATCATCAACGGTAGATATTACATAGCATTATTGGTGCGTTTTAAGAAAACAATCTCAAAAACCGGCCACAAATGTAAAAGAAAAAGTTATCTTTCACCAAGACAACGCATCGTGTCAAAAAATCATCGCAGAGATTGCAAAACTGCATGAATTGCACTTTGAATTGCACCCTATTCTGCAGACCTGGTCCCCAGCGGCTACTGGCTGTTTTCAGATCTCAAAATTCTCTAGGGAACGAGATATGGCACCAATGAAGAAAAGATATCGGAAACGGAGGCGTATTGTCAGGCCAAAGAAAAATCGTTATACAAAAAAGACATCAAATTGTTAGAGAATCATTGGAATACCTGTTTCACCTTAGAAAGAGACTATGTTGATGAATAATATCGAACTTTGCTTAAAAGATGTTGTATCAGTTAGGCTCAGGATGTATTGAGTTATGTGTTAAAAGCAAAAATTACCAGTAATACATTTTTGTAACAAGTAAAAATCAAACTTACCAGCAACATATTTTTAAAAGATAAAAATAATAATTATCGACAATACATTGTTTTAAAGAAAATTGTAAATGCTTCCAAATAAATTAAATTTTTCATAAAGCAGATGGAGTTCATATGCCTCTATTCAAATGCATAAAAAATCACAATGAAGTGAGACTTCGGTTCGTTTCGAGTTACAGAGAGTAGAAGAGATGGTAGGAGAACGCTTGAGCACAAAACCAGACGATTAAAAAGGTGTCGTCTGCATACTTTCATGATTCGCTGTGGTTGCGCTGATTTATGCGAGATTATGATCTCTTTTGCCGAAACTGTAACTAAGGTAGAATCAGCTTAGTGACTGTATAATCGAAAGGTGGGCTTTGAAGGTGTTACACAACAGTAACCGTATCGGTGCAAGCCAATTCGGGGATCCTTTTCTTATCAGAATGATCAAAGTGAGTTTTCTGAGCTAACGTAACAATCATTAGACTCATCCAATTTATTCTACATCCTCTGCACCGTCCTCAGACTGACACCCAAATATGTAAGTCAAATTTTGATTTCCTGGTATCAATATCAAATAAGTTTGTTTGGTCGTAAATTGAATTTTGAAGGCTAAATAAGTCATCTGAGTAAATGGTATCATGGCTGAGACCAAGAACTACAATTATACCTACTTAGAGCCAAACCCGAAGCAAAAACTAAAATAAAAGGGCTGAAAAAATACAGACATACAGGCAGATAAACAGACACACACACACACAAACATCTTGCCTTTTATATATATATATATATATATATATATATATATATATATATCTCGATTTTCTGCATTTTGTAAGAACTGAAACCTTGAAACTTCTGAATATCGTTTCTTATGTCTTTGTTTATGAGTGTATCAAATTTGATTAAACCCTTCGAGTAGACCTTTTCCCTGAGGGAATAGGGATGAAATGTGGGTTTTTCAGTTCTATTTAAGTGGTATAGGGGGTCTTTTTCGTGGAGGCTAAACCTGGCGGAATGAAGGAATGCATATCGTCCGAGTACTTTTCAAGGAAGTAGCGATAGAGCTGTTCATTTTCAATTTCTTCTCTTGAGAGATGTCAAAACCATGGAACGGTCCGGAAGTCTTCGTTGATTGTGCAAGCAGAAAGTCACAAGTTATCGGGGCCTAGGTTTTGAGTGCACTGGTGTTGTTGAAAGCACTGATTTATGCGAGATTATGATCTCTTTTGCCGAAACTGTAACTAAGGTAGAATCAGCTTAGTGACTGTATAATCGAAAGGTGGGCTTTGAAGGTGTTACACAACAGTAACCGTATCGGTGCAAGCCAATTCGGGGATCCTTTTCTTTTCAGAATGATCAAAGTGAGTTTTCTGAGCTAACGTAACAATCATTAGACTCATCCAATTTATTCTACATCCTCTGCATAATATCATGTGAGACTTTAATTCCCCAAGGAATAATTATTCTCCTAACTTGTTGCCATTTGTCAGACTTTACCGCCAACTATTTTTTTCTTAGGTAATGCTAATGAAGTAATATTACTTTTGGAAATTTCACTGAAGTGGAGGTTGTTATGCGCCAGCTATTTTAACAGAAGCGCTAGGATCTGTTTAATATTTTCGAGCGTGTGTGGATGCAATCCATTACAGGCGATTGTCTGTCCAGCTGCACCGGGTATACATTTACACTGAACGGATAAGGAAGGAGATAAAAAAAAATTAGGAAAACGGTCTAATCGATAACCAATCATCGACAGTGTCTATACAATTCCTTTTTCACAGATGCTTGCAATAAAATTTTGAGTGATAACATAGTGTTAATTTTTTTTTATATCCATCTCAATGAAATGTATTTTCTGTAAGTGTGAAGAAGAGAAAGAATACTGTATTGTATAACATACATTTGGTTTTATTGCTATTGGAAATTTCATAGAAGAATGGAGATTTTAAAATACGTAACTTGTCAAAAGTTAAGCTGTATTTGCTGATAGAAAATTTGTTGGTCTATCGGTATGCAAATGCATTTAGTTGGTTCATGCGAGACAATCTTTCTCTACTGAATATGTTCTACCTATCTATATGTCTACCATTCTTCAATTGCTGCCTTATATAGACCAAACCTCTTACTATATATATATATATATATATATATATATATTTAAAAAATTATGGCAGACACGTTATTTCATGATAAATCGGGGGTGCAGGCTTATTTCAGGCGAACCATCATCAGCTTCCGTCTTTATTGTACAAAGTATTTTACACGAATGAGATTCACATAATAGGCCTATACTCCTGATTTACCATGAAATAACGTGTCTACCTTAATTTATCTTATATTTGCTCTATATATATTTATATACATATACATTTATAGCTCTTTTAGAGAGTTGTCCTACCACTGTATGTACAGCAGCATACTCCTTTGGATTCTTCTATACTCACACTGCATGCTGATATATGCATATATATATATATATATATATATATATATATATATATATATATATGGTAAAATAAAAAAGACAAGAATAAAAATTATATTTTTAGTCTTGCCTTCTTTATTTAACAGTGCTATTCTTTATTTTGGATTATAACTGAGGATACGTTTGCATTACACACACACACACACACATACACACACACACACACACACACACACACACATATATATATATATATATATATATATAAATCCAAAAGAAGCATCAGCATTATTACAGGTAAAATCTGGCATCTCTTTCTCACCGCCGAAAGGTTAACTCCTTGTGACTTTTCTATAAATACTTGTAGATTTCCCGTACAACTCCATACTTATCAGCCATCTTTAATTTTAAATGCAATGTTAATTGTTATCTACTGTCCTCCTGATCACTCTTTTTGTTTTCGTTCATTAGTAATGGTTTGTTTCTTACTCTCTCGTGCCTAAGTAGCATTACTGCCTGCATAAGGCGAAATCGATTAAAAAAATGTACAATGACATGGTGTTTGATCGATATTAAAAGATTGGATTTCATTTTAACGGTAAGAGAAACACTTCAGTATAAATATTAGCAAAAAACAACCTTTATTATATATATATATATATATATATATATATATATATATATATATATATATATATATGATGTATGACGTCTTTACTTTTTCTCCAAAACTTTTCTTGACATATACAAATTTATTACATTTTCATTTCACACACACACACACACACACACACACACACACACACACACACACACACACACATAAATCATCTCCACAACTACATCAACATTGCCTGATGATGAGAATCTATCTCGAAACATAGAAATTTCCATGTCGCAATGTACAATTGATACATAACTATATAATTATATATATATTATGTGTGTGCGTGTATATATATATATATATATATATATATATATATATAAACTTACTTATAAATGGAACTTTGTCTCTGTGTGTGTGTGTCTGTGTGTGTGTGTATCCATTACCTATAGACTCCGAAACGGCTGAATCGATTTTCTTGAAAATTTACACAGTTGTACTATAAGCGTCTGCGAGTGTTTTTAGCTAGGTTTTATGTCGAGGTACCCCTGATAACTATTGAAAATCGATAATCGAAAAAATCGGCTTATATAAGGAGTAGTCCGATTTTAATCAAATTTGATACACTCGTAGACAAAGACATAAGAAATGATATTCAGAAGTTTCAAGGTTGCAGTTCTTACAATAGTGCAGAAAATCGATAACATGCATATAAAAGCTTTCATTACACCCGAGCAACGACGTGCTATACTGCTAGTATTTATATATATGGGAAATTAATTAAATCAGACATATTTCTAATTTATTCATTTAAACGTTATTTTTTATGGATATTCATATTTGAGTATTTTATATTTCATTCAAATTTAACAGCTAGAAGCTTTTCATCGAACAAATCATAGGAATGAAATATTACATGGCCGAGCGGTCAGGGCATGTTAGGTGTAACGTCAGTTTCCCCGAGGTTACGCAGGTTCGAGACCCGCCGGTGAATACCTATTTTCTAACAAGTTTTTTTTTTTATATTCCGGCCCTTAGATACTAAACTTTTCAATATTTGTGGTAGTTAATTTTTTGTGATTCTGATTCTATTCTTCTAGGCTCATTCGTAGTTTCTTCTTGACTTTGTGTTGGTTATTTCAAGTTTTGTCTATATTGTGTGTATGTTGTTGTGTGTATATATAGCCTCTAAGGCGTGTATTTGTGTACGTCTGTTTCTATGCGGTTATATTAATTCAGTTTTGTGGGTTTTCTATATTGTTTTTCCCGTTAAGATTTTCGGTATATGTGTCAGTTGGTGCATGTGTTTTTCAATTTTTCTGACATTTCCAGTCCGTCTTCTACTTCAGTAGTAAGCTGTATATAAGCTGTATGCCTTCTCTACATGTCACCCAATACTCCTTCTCTGTGCTATATATATATATATATATATAACTATTTACGATTTCACACCCTAATTGAGAACTGTGAAAGAATGGTAGACTTTAAAAAAACAGTAGCCACTCTGGCATCTAAGCATCGTTCATTCAGTAATTAATTAGAACACTCTCAGCTATTGAGCGTGTATAATGATAATATACACGTAAAAATGTCTGCCTCCTTCTACCGAGCGTCCGTAGCTCAGAGGTAGAATCGCCGACTGACGCCAATTCGGTCGGTTTTCACTTCTGGCTAAAAAGCAATCGGCTGTCTAACCGTACTGATGAGCTGTGATGTAGTCACCCGCAGACAGATCTGTTTCGCTGTATCACAGCTCATCGGTACGGTTAGACTCCGATTGCTTTTTAATCCAGGATTGAAACCCGACCAAATTGGCGTCAGTCGGCCATTCTACCTCTGAGCTACGGACGCTCGGTAGAAGGAGGCAGTCTTTTTAGCGTGTATATTATCATTATACGCGCCCAATAGCCAGAGTGCTCTAATTCCTTTTTACTGAATGAGCGATGCGTACATGCCAGAGTTTCAAAGTTTACCATATATATATATATATATATATATGGTAAACTTATATATATATATTTTTTTTTTAATCGTATCACCTCAAGCAAGGCGGTAACGCCACTGCTGTGCAGTGGGCTACATATACGTAACAGTAAAAAGATTGGAAAAGATAAAGCCGGAAACCACACCCTAAACAGGGAACAAGGGATGAGCCTCTTAACCTGTTCAATAGACATGGTTGGAGTGTGAACCGGGCGATAGAAAGATCTATCTTATATATATATATATATATATATATATAAATTAATAATGGAAATGAATGCATAACCATTGACGTATGTAAATCTATATATTATAAGGATATTGAAATTACTTATCACGCCTCTATATTGCAACAAATTAATCGTGATCTTGCCGAATATATTCGGGAGGAATATTCTTTGTGTTTGAGTCTTCATATATGCCAAGGGTAAACATTTCTGTAATCGAAAGTAAAATTTCTATAATGAAACTAAAGAAAGCAGGAGCGACATTATTAAGAACACTATATTAGTAAGCATCATTTTGTCTGGAGCCAGAATCACACTGTTCAACACCAGAACTAAGAAATAGCAATGCAATTAAAGCAGGTAACATCAGTCGAGGAAATGAAGACACAAAAGAGAAATGTCTGTTGCGGTGATTACCTCTACAGGGTGCTCAGTAAAAAATACGCCAAATACATCGAAGATAAGCAACGTCTAGCCCGGTCAGTAACTAAATGGGTGCCGGTGGTTTAATGGGGAATGGCTCGCAGTTGATAATCTTTGGATGGCTCAGAATAAGAAATCGGGGTTCAAATTCCAGTTAAATTTCTTGCATTCCCATCAGCGCAAATACCCTCGGGAAAGTTATTAATCTGTCTATTCTCCTTCCCTCTATGGGTTAAATAGACAGATTGAATCGCCTGTGGAAATGTCTTCCATCTTATTGCGTTTCTGACATCTAAAATCTCCAAGAAATTAAATGCAATGTCAATATCCATCCCTTAACCACTTGCCTCCAGTTCTTTCTACATCACCCTGTATATCTTTTCCTTTCTCTCTATCTTTGCAACTGTCATCACACCTGTATTCCCATCCTTCTCTTATTTCTTTCTCTGACACTCCCTGTAACTGGTTCGTCTTTCTCTTTACTCTCCTCCTATCTAATCTTTTTCTCTTATGTAGCCCCCTGCGCATCAGTGGCGTTACCACCTTGCTTGGGTGAAACAATAAAAAAAACATTGCAACCCAGCATGTAATGGCAACAAACTGACGACTGATGCGATTGAAAAATTCAGCAAGAATTTCTGCACATTTCGTCAATCTCGACGATGGATGTTCTTTGAAAAGTACATTAAATTGACTCTCAAAATCAGTGATTTGTTTAGCCATACGAAAGTGGTAGGACGAAAGTTGTCTGCAAATAACCTTCAAATGACGAATCACATGATCGTGCAGCAATTAATCAATATGAAAAGAACCAATCAAGTTAAGTGATTACGCGAGTGCTGAATGATTATTCGAGGTAATGAATATTCAAGAAATCTATTCAAAGTTGTTCAAGGTCAATTATTCATGAAATATGAAAATGTTAATAAATTTTCCGCTTTTGACGAGTCATCATTATAAGGAGAGTTGAAATGAAATGGAATAAATTTCTACAAGGTAATATTTTTCATGTGATTTTATATATAATTTGACTGACTAAACTTATTTTACAAATGGAACTTTGTCTGTGTGTGTGTGTGTGTGTGTCTATGTGCGTGTGTATCCCTTACCTATAGACTCCGAAAGGGCTAAACCGATTTCCTTGAAAATTTACATAGTTGTACGATATGCGTCTGCGAGTGTTCTTAGCTAGGTTTTGTGTCGAGGTACCCCTGATAAATATCGAAAATCAATAATCGAACTACTCTAGTTATAGAAGAAGTTGTCCGATTTTAATCAAATTTGATACACTCATAGAGAAAGACATAAGAAACGATAGTCAAAAGTTTCAAGGTTTCAGTTCTCACAATAGTGCAGAAAATCGATAATATATATATATAAAAGGCAAGATACCGGGTCTGATCAAAATCAGTTTTTCAGCCCTTTTATTTTAGTTTTTGCTTCGTGTTTGGCTCTAAGTAGGTATAATTGTAGTTCTTAGTTTCAGCCATGATACCATTTAATCAGAGGACTTATTTAACCTACAAAATTCAGTTTACGACAAAAAAAACTTATTTGATATCGATACCAGGAAATCAAAATTTGACTTACATCCATGCATTTTTCTTTCAGTCTACGGTTTCGCTTTAACTGGAAACAACTATTGCTTTTCAGTCTTTCGTGCCAACGTCCAAAGAGTCTGAGCTCCAGGACCATGGATTTGTTTTAAGGCTTTTATTACACCCGAGCAACGCCGGGCTATACTGCTAGTGCACTTATAAAATAAACTCTTTAAAAGTTAGAAATTAGCAATCGTACGCGTGTGTATGTGTATGTGTGTGTTTACAGTCACACAGAGAAAAAAATAAACCTATTAATGGGACAAGGTTCCATGCTGGTGTTGTCCCTTCCGCATGCTAGAAAGGAAAGAATATAATGATGAAGTTAGAAGCCTTGCGTTTTTTTAGCTGTTTAATAGCGCCACGTAATAAACTGCAAGAAAACCGAATGCAATGTCATCAGCAAAAGAGCAGCGCAAAGTGCCAAATACAGGTAGGTGGGGGGGTGTTAAAATCAAGCAGGTACGAAAATTCAAATATCTGGGAAGTGTTTTTACTGAAGACGGAAAGTGTGACACAGAGATCCAAAGGTAAATTAGCATGGCGAAAGACGCGATCCAAAGGCGAATTGGCATGGCGAAAGACGCGTTCCAGAAGCTGAGTAAATTATTAAGACACAGGAAACTTTCACTAGAAACAAAGAAGAGAGTACTATGGGATGTCAGTTCTTCAGTATGGCAGCGAATGTTTGACAATATCAACAAAGATGAAGGGAAAACTTGAAGCGGCTGAAATTTCGTTCTACAGAAGGATGCTGCGGATATCATTGATCGAGTATGTGAGCAATGATGAGGTTTTGGAGAGGATGAAAACGAAAAGGAAATTAATATTAAGCATCAGGAAGAGACAATTAAAGTTCCTGGGACATGCAGTGAGGAAGGAGGGCTTGGAGAACCTGATACTAACAGGAGAGATAGAGGGAAAAAGAGACAGTGGAAATCAGTGGATAACATATATAAAAGGCCTGAGCAGGTGGATGACAGAACGGGGGCTAAGAGACGTTATAGGAGAAAGTGTGCTAAGAGCTACCAGGGATAGGTAGACATGAAAAGCCATGACCGCCTACGTCCTGAAGGGACAAGGTACTTAAAAGAAGAAGAACTTTCTTAACGCAGCGAAATCGGTGTGTGTTTTTCTCTTTAAAACCTTAAAATTACATTTATAAAACTTATTTGTCCCTGTATGTGTAAATATAAAATCTCTGATATCAAATATATTTAGATTTATGAAATAAATTTAGAAGCATGTGTCTTACATCTTGCCCAGTGTAGTGTGCACGATGATGCTTGGTAAATTGGCCTTTATCATTGAACACGAACTCTACCCTTAAATTCTTAATAATATTTCTAATTGGACATTAACTTCTACAACTTGTGTTATTCATTTCCTTTTAGAAAATTTCTATTTAACGTGGAAAATATATTTTTTACTCTTACAATATTCCACACAATTCTACACATTCCAACTTGCCGACAACCAACCTTCCGATGAAAAATATTCTGATAATGTTGATGATGATAATTCTGCATAAAAGTTGTAAGCTGTAGGGAGTTCGGTTAAGTCTGACATCTGTGCTTGATGGTGCTTGGTAAATCAAACACTTCGGTAGTCCCCACAATTTAAATATCAGAAGTTTGCAAGTTGAAATTTTAAAGGATAAAGTACCTCGTATGTATTTCAAAGTAAAGATTTATTTACAGAATGACAAAAGTGTATGAAGGAAAATATAAGTGAATTTTGTTAACTGAGCACCATAATATAATAAGAAGGAAAATGCCTATTGACAAAAATGCATGCAGTTTTGTAGTTAAAATTGTTCGTAGTAGTAATGTAGGTGTTTGAAATGTCCGCAGAAGTTTAAAGTTCATGGTTGTGTAGTAGCAGAATGTAAAGTCTTTGTTCCTCCCTATTTTTGGTAGGTCGCAAGAGATCGAGAGAAAGAGAAGGCAAAACAAATAAAGAAGTAGTACTTAACAGGTGCCCATTTTGTTGCTGTGTTGTTCTCTTTAGCGGCGTGGTGTGAAAGTGAAGAAAAGGACGTTGGAATAAGAGACCGAATGAAACTGTGACGTGAACTACGTCCGGGATAGCGTGGAGTGAAAAGGAAGAAAAGAAAATTGGAAGAAGAAGTCGAATGAAACCGTGACGTGCCGTGCGTCCGGGTCGTCTTCTTGAAAATTTCTTTCGTTACATTGCCACGATGTCGTCAGCTAACCGCTCCCATGTCGACTGACTTTGACGGGTTAGCATCGTGGTTTTTATAGTCAAGCTTCGCATGATACCGGCTCCAGCGAAGCTGTTTCACATATAGGCGTGAAAATACGTCATTTATAAATTTGCTGTTTTTAATCCAATCAGGATTCAGAATTAGCTTTTCACACTGACTTGTGAATTTTTCTTAGTTGGGTTTTTCCAAAGTCTTTTGACTCACGTCTATTGTACAGGTGTAGAGTCTCATCCCTTGTTCCCTGTTTAGGATGTGGTTTCCGGTTTTCTTTTTTCCAATCTTTTCACTTATCTTTTCCTCTGTTTCTTTTCATTTTTTTTTCTCAATTGGAGTAGATAAATTAAACTATCGCTTGGTTCACACTCTACCCACGTCTTTTGTACAGGTGTGGAGGCTCATCAGTTGTTCCCTGTTTAGGATGTGGTTTCCGGCTTTCTCTTTTCCAATCTTTTCACTCTTACGTAGCCTCCTGCACATCAGTGTGCGTTGCCGCCTTGCTCGGGGTGATATGATTAAAAAAAAAAATCCCTTTTTGCGGGTGTGCCATTTTACTTCGGGTTTTTCCCAAATGTTGTAGTCGTTTGAATCCGATTTTTCGGATGTGTAATTTATTTTGTGTGTTTTAGTTGGTTGATGGATTATATAGGATTTGTAGTTTAAGTAATTAATTAATTGGTGTATTCAGCTTAAAAAATTAGAATTAAACATTCTTTATTTCTCTCAAATCACTGATGGTTATATCTCGAGGCGATTGTTTTGTTAATGACTTCTCAAGTTGAATTAGAAAACTATTTATATAAAACAATTATCCTTCTAGCTTAGAGTGATGAATAATTAAAAGGCAATAAATAATAAAAAGACATACCTAATATACATTCATAATTTGAAAATATGATAAATCTCAGAAATAATAATACAATCAGTTAAAGTGCCATAGGTGATACACGCTTGGGCGATCATGTCTCGAAAGAGACACGACTGACTGGGCAGAAGATTATCCCGCAGTAGGTTGCCATTGCTTTCTGCGGGAGACTGGTTGCCGACCAAGGCTATAGAACCCAATCTGTCCTGCTATTTAACCCATAACTCGAAGGAAGAGACGGATTAATACCTTTCCCAAGGGTATTTGCGCGTAAGTGAATACAATGGATTCCAACTGTAATTCGAACTCGGCTCCCCTGTTTCTCGTTCCGAGCCGATATCCACTGTACCACAACGCACATAATGCAATAACGTGCCTAAAAGATTTAGTAAATGATTAAAATCTATTTAACTTCTTTATATTTACTCAACTTTGCCGTTTTTACGTTTGGTTCAGTCCCACAAGATAGAACCAAATGATTATTATACTTATGGTATTTTATTTAATCATTTTACACAAAGCAAAGTCGGCGAGCCACTAGTGCACAGGGAATTACAGTGAGAGAAAAAAAAAACAGGAGACATGGAGTGTGACAAAAGGAATAAAGGTAGATGGTACTCAATTTAGGTTGAATTTAAAATTTTGGAGATTGTAGCTATCGGGGAAGCAATTAAATGGAAGGTAGTTCCACAGGCGGGAAATGCGAGATAAAAAAAAACTGAGTAGAAGAGGTGGTTGCATTCAAATATTTCAACGTAAAAGGTTGGGACCTAAATGCCAATCCAGTAGCACGCGTAAATTTATGTGGTTGAGCACCAGGGAAAGAGCAGCTGCTATGAAAATATTCGTAGAAAAGATATTACGTCGGTGTGAAAGTGACTGAAGTCTATCTGACCAATTATATTGCATATTTTTCTTTGGAATTTGCTGAGAACCTTGAGGTGAATAGCAGGAGCCCCAGACCAATTATGATAACAGTATTTAATGCCCAGACAAATGGTTGACTTACAAATCGGCAACATGGGCTCTGAGGAGAAAAAACTTTCTGAACCGACAAAATGACACAATGGATCTGAGAAAAGAATTTTGCTTCGCACAATGCTGTATGGTTTATTATTTGTTTGTATAACGACACATCAAAATGTCATTGGTCATTTAATGCCAAGATTTAATTTTTTTGAAAGTAATACAAAGATTATATACTGATATATCCCGGAAATGAATATCAGTGTAAAGATTACTGGAAGAATGGTACTCGACACAGGAATATGATATAACGGATTTATTGTACTACTGTACAATTAACAATAAGATACTGATAAGCACTCAACGAGTAGGAGCGGAATACACTATCAAATAAAAAATGCCTTCGACTAAGACGTTTGCGTCGTTCGCACCGCTCGTCACCCTCCTTTATATCATTCTATTCTCGGGGATGACAAGATGTTCCACTATAACATATACATTATTCTGATTTCACAATTGATTACATGGTAAATGATACTCAGCTTTTGGGTATATATGTACATGTTTGTGTAGACATTTGAGGTGATGATAAGTTTGTTTTATGTTATCGTTTTTGTTGAAGTTATATTTTGGAGCACAGATTGATTTCTTTAAGAAATTGAAGGATATTATATGGATTATTGTCATAAAAGATTTCTTTTATGTTATAGTTTTTGTTGAAGTTATATTTTGGAATACAGTCTGATTTCTTTAAGAAATTGTAAAATATTATACAGATTATTGTCATAAAAGAGTTATTTTATGTTGTTGTTTTGTTGAAGTTATATTTTGGAATACAGTCTGATTTCTTTAAGAAATTGTAAAATATTATACAGATTATTGTCATAAAAGAGTTCTTTTATGTTGTTGTTTTGTTGAAGTTATATTTTGGAATACAGTTTGATTTATTTAAGAAATTTTAGGATATTATATGGATTATTGTCATGAAAGAGTTCTTTTATGTTGTAGTCTTGTTGAAGTTATATTTTGGAATACAGTTTGATTTATTTAAGAAATTGAAGGATATTGTAAACACTAATGTCATAAAAACTTCTTTCATGTGGGTTGTTGTTATGGTGAAACACAGCCATTCTATAGTGAATAGACTCTATCACCAAATTTAAGTAGGAGTAGTAAGAGGAATGAGGGTCAGTCGATGTTGGACGATAGTAGTCGAGAGTTAGTCAAATACGAAAGTAGTCAACGACCTGGCAAAATTACACTGCGTAATACATATTATATCAAGTTCCTAACGTTTTGTACGTCGAACCTATTAGGACCGATTTTAGCACAAATACTAGCCTCCACTGCGAAAATAACTTCACAACAGTTGTTTAGTAATTTGTTTGGCCTCATATCAAACTCTATGACTTATTTAATGTCAAAATCTAAATATTTCGAACGTATTATGCTTCAAGTAAAGATATTTTTGTTCATTATTTTATGCTATCAGAGTAAATGTATGTTTTTATACATAATTTTAGATCATAAAATTTGTATTGTTGATAACTTTATTATTCTTAATAAAATTTTTCAGTATTTAGTATTTTTAGTATTTTAATTTTTTAGAGCTGCATTGTCATTCTACTCTAAAAATGTATTGCAGATCTTTGTATTATAAAAATGTACTTATTTACACTATTTTATTGTTCGAATTGTCCTCATCTTTGTTGCCGTATTGGTGATGTTTCGACTTTTGTACGCACTGGCCTTCTTAAGGTGATTATAATTTCAGACTAAATTCTTTTATTTAGTTCTCCAGGAAAATTGTTCTCGTTACATGAGCCATGCCACTTACAGATGTGTCAGTATCAGTTATCTCCCTTTAAATCAAGTCACTTTTTTTCACTTCTACTGAACCCAGGTATAACAAAACTTTGGATCAAGTTACTTAATCAAACAAACACCTTTATCCACTGAACCAAAATAAAATTTTCGAGAATTGAATTAAGCGGAGATAACTGATACTGAAACATGTGGTGGGGGCATGAATCATAGAACGAGAACAATCTACCCTGGTGAACGAAATAAATTGTTCAGTTTGAAATTTCAATCATCTGAGTAAGGTCGGAACGTACAACCGCTAAATCTTTGTGAATATTGCAACAAAGATGAAAACAGTTCAAGCAATGTAAATTGTGTAACTAATTATATTGATTAATCTCATAAATATGGAAAAATAAAATGTACTATTGATTTTATAAAAGCTAAATATTTTTTATGGTTTAGAAATTTCAGTCAGACCCTTCAATTAAGTAAAGAAAGACCGGTTGAATCATTGTGTTAATGGTATTGGACATTGATATCTCTGCTCCTGCAGACGACAAAATAAGGCACTGTTTAAAGAGATTGATAAAACTATATCTTTGGCAAGGAACTAAAGTAACTTTGTGATATAAAGATAATGTCCAACCCCAAATTTTAAAATGTTTTGAAAAGTATCAGACACGTTTGACAGAACTGGAAGCCATACAGAGTTTGACCGTATTCAAGTAACTGGAATTATCACGCACGAGACGAGTTGTTGTCATTCGCGTTGAATGTTCACTGATAGTAAATGAATAAGTGTGAAAATAAAGATAGAACTGAGACTTTGATCTCAAGACACAGGAACACATACAGAGAAGTACATATGATTTAATTATTGGAAAAAGAAATATGTCAGAACGTGCTCATCAGTAACCCACTGGATAAAACAACAAAGGGAAGCCAACACACTGTTTTAATAAGATATTAAACACTTTATTAAGCATATTGTGCGAGATGTTCGAAAACATTTGTAGTCATTATAATAGACTAGCCCGGCGTTGCTCGGGTGTAATGAAAGCTTTAAAACTAATCCATGGGCCTGGAGCTCAGACTCTTTGGACGTTGACACGAAAGACTAAAAAATAATAGCTGTTTCCAGTTAAAGCAAAACTGTAGACTGAAAGAAAAATGAATGGATGTAAGTCAAAGATTGATTTCCTGGTATCGATATCAAATAAGTTTTTTTCGTCGTAACCTGAATTTTGAAAACTAAATATGTCCTCTGAGTAAATGTTTTAATGGCTGAGACTAAGAACTACAATTATACCTACTTAGAGCCAAACCATACACACAAACATCTTGCATTTAATATATATTATCGATTTTCTGCACTATTGTAAGAACTGCAACCTTGAGATGTCTGAATATCGTTTCTTATGTCTTTGTCTGTGAGTGTATCAAATTTGATTAAAATCCGACCACGCCCTCTATAACCCGATTTTTTTGATTATCGATTTTCGATATTTATCGGTGATACCTCGACACAATACCTAGCTAAGAATACTCGCAGAAGCTAATAGTATAACTGTGTAAAAATCGGTTCAGCCGTTTTGGAGTTTATAGGTAACGGACACACACTGCTAGTATATATATATAGTATTAAGCTCTACTCTGTATCGAGCACTCACTGCTTGAATAGTTGATTTTTAATCTAGCTGTTCTTTTCCTTTTATCAGCAGCCAGAGATTCACCTACCCAGCCATCGGTGGACATTCGAGAAAAGATGATTTAAAAGCGTGTAATATATTTACATCAATGTAAATAGGCCAGCAGCGGAAAGTGCTCAATCTTTCAAAAGAAAGGGAGCTTTGCATAAAGCCATAAATAACCGCTGTTTATGAAATATTCCCCTCTGTAAAGTGCTCACTCATAGGGAGGGGATAATAAATAAATATGTATCCATTACTGTGCGTGTTGTATGAAATTTGTAATATTTATGGGAAAGAATATTAAATATATCAGCGATATTTTCATATCAGCGTTTTGAAAGATGTTTTGCTATTTTTATAGAAGTATGCATTTTTTCCACAAGACAAATGTGGCGTTGTTTGGATGTTTGTAAGCTGTTGATGCTTTTCCTATTTTCCGTGTTATTTCTTACGTAATATTGTTCTGATGACTTCACTATTCAAAGTCATTTGGTTTTTCAAAGAAAGAAAGAAAAATGATCCAAAAGAGTGAACGCGTTACAGTAATGCCCTCACGAAACTTCGAGATAGTCATGACGGAAATAACATCATTGAGTTAAGTGAAAATTTCCACCTCATTAATTCTATTAACGCTCTATATTTATCTTAATATCAGGCACTTTATGTAAAAATAAATTGCATGCCTAAAATGCCTTTATCAATTAACTACTGAAAAAAAATTTTTTTTGCACTAAACGTTATTACAATTTTACGACATATATATATAGCGGCATGCAGTGTAGAATATAGAAGAATATAGAATATAGAAGAATCCAAAGGAGTATCCTGTACATACAGTGGTATGATAACTCTCTAAGAGAGCTCTAAATATATATGTATATAAATAAATAAAGAGCAAATATAAGAATATTTAAGGCAGACACGTTATTTCATGGTAAATCGGAAGTATGGGCCTATTTCAGAGGAACCATCATCAGTTTCCTCTTTATTTTACAAAGGATTTTACAGATGAGAATACTGGTGTGATGAATGTAGAACGGACGGAGAAAAGAGGATGAGAAAAAGGAAGCGATTCAGAGATATAAGAGATGAAAACTGAATTAGGAGATGGCATTTAACCTTAAATTTGAATTCTAGGAGATTGAAGCTATCGCGGAAGCAAGTATACGGAAGGGAATTCCACAGACAGGAAGTGCGAGAAAAGAAGCTAGTAAAGTAGAAGGTGCGGTTACATTTTAATGGTTTCACTGTAAAAAGGTGGGAACAAGTTGATAATCTAGTAGCTTGAATAAAGTCATGCAAAGGGGGCACCAGTGAGCTAAGCTCGTTGAAAGTATTTGTAAAAGAGACAGAGAGAAGCCACATTACTCCGGTGAGAAAATGACTGCAGCTGAGCAGCTAATTCGGTATCGATCACATTACAGATTCTCTGTAGGACTTTGTCAAGAACTCTGAGGTAAACAGCAGAGATACCCGACCAGATATGGCAGCAGTATTCAATACACGGGCGGATGATAGATTTATGTATGTGCAGGATGGATTCAGACTGGAAAAACCTCCTGGCCCTACACAATGAATCGACCTTCCTAGCGGTAGATTTAGGTATGGATTTCATTCAGTCATTCCACTTGAAGTCTGCTGAGAGAGTTAGGCCGAGGAGGCGCAGTGTTTTACTTTCAAGGAGACTAGCCTAATCAATGCTAATGGGGGTAGGAGCAATTGTCTGTGATGGTTAACAGATAGCAGCTTTGTTTTGGAAGCATTAAAATTCATGAGCCATTTCTCATCCCAGTTCATCACAAATTTTCAAGCTCTGCAGCGAGGTTCGCTTTGTCCGCCTCAGCAGATTTCTGATCGAAGAGAGTAAACGGTGGTGTACTCAGCGAAGATGCCTAATTGTGATCTGATTACATCGAGAAAATCGTTTATGAAGATCAGAAAAAGCGTAAAACATAGAATAGAGCTTTGAGGGATATCCGCGTTCGTGAGATAGTATCAGGAGACATGTCCGTTTAATACGACCTTCATTACGAGCTTTGAAAAAAATGACTGGATTAGATTAAACAATCGTCCAGTTATACGATAACCCCGTAGGCAGAAATCCCTCTTTTATGCAGGGTTCATTTAAAATTACATACAAGGTATTACGGTTAAGTTTTTTATGTAATTTTATATGTGATCTTACGATTTTTACTTTTAAAGACATAAATTATATATATCAATCACAAAAAAGCTCTGCAAACTATACCCACGAAATATTTTACTTCCTAACAACAGGATAAATACATAAATCTGTCCAGCCATACTTTAACTGGTGACCAGAAGGAATTCTTAAACTTACGACCAAACTGTCATCTTCAACTCAGATGTTACTCCGTATTAAAGTTTGTTTGTTTGCTTTGTAGCATATCAACATCTCAGTGGGTCATTTATTGCCAACTAAACTTTATTTATTTAAAGCTAATAATAACTTTTTCTTTCAACAATTTATTGTTTTTTTATATAAGTTTTGTGTTTAGTAATACATTTTTCTTTTTGAGTATCAAGATTCATTGACGACATCCATTGCACCATTCGTGGGAATACCAGATGTTGTAAACGTTTAGTGACGGATGTGCGTTGTGGTGCAGTGGATATCGGCTCGAAAAGAGAAAGCTGTGAGCCAAGTTCGAATTCCGGTTGAATACACTGCATTCACTTAATCACTGGTACCCTTGGGAAAGGTATTAATCCGTCCCTTCCCTACAGTTATGGGTTAAATAACAAGGTAGGAATTGGGGACCCTGCCCATAAAAATGAATCATGGTACTCGAAAAGATTTTTTTTCTTTCCTTTTGTTACTAACTTTTTTGACTTTCATGTTTCGTTTGGATAAAAATTGGTTTGAGTTTTTTATTTTCTTAGTGATACCGTTGTACTTAAGAATTTATGGATAGTTGTTCTTTGAATACCGGTCAGTCCCCCCATCCGTCCTGGCTATCTCTACGCATGTCTAGTAGTCTCTTTCCCTCTCCCTTCCCCCCCGCTCTAGACAATCTTACAGGCAGTTAACTCGCCTGCAATATTCTGAAAAAAAAAGAGTTGAAATTGTATTTTTGGTAAATTGTCTACCGAAATTTTTCACTCAAATTTCAGTTTGTTATCTGCATGGTAAGTTTGGCAGATCGGTCTCATTTTTTTTTCTTTAAAAAAGTAGGACTAGACACAAAAAAACTTATATAAAAACAAGAATAAATTATTGAAAGAAAGAGGTATTGCCAGCAATAAACAAATCAAATTTACTTGGCAATAAATGACCCACCGAGGTGTTGATATGCCATAAAACAAAACAACTATCAACTTATATGGCAACGATAAAATACACAAACCCGGATACCACTTACAACCTATCATTTCTGAGATCCTTACATACATAAACCAATTGTCTAAATTTCTGAATAATGCTATTACCCAATACCTACCTAGCATCGTTTCCACTCAGGAATTCCTTTAAATTTTTACACACAAGTCATCCTCGTGTCTCTCGACGTCTCAAACTTATTTACTAATGTCCCGATTGCTGAAAGACTTGATATAATCATTAACTCCGTATATAAATAAGAAGTTCACCACCATCTACCAATTTTAATACTTTCAAATATTTTTTGCTCGCATTCACAACCCTGGCCCATTTTTTACGACCATGAAGGCCACATTTACAATTAACGAATTAAGTATGGGAAATCTTTTCAATCTTTTCTACTCTAACTATTACATGTAGATCGTAGAAAACATTGTCTTTTTTAAAATACCAAACCGAAATATTCATCCGCTATGTAGATCATATTTTTTATTTTAGCTGAGAACAAAAGCTAAATTGATAAACTTAAAACTACATTTTTAAAAAATTCCGTACTAAACATCACATATGAGCTTAGCCAAAAGACTAAATTCACTGTTCTTAGACGTTCTCTTGTAGTCTCGTAATAATACTTTCATGTTTTTACGATATAAAAATTCCTTCATTACAAATTCTTGTCGACTTAATTTTAGTAGCCAATTTCCTCTTAAATATAAACTTTGTGTTATTAAATACTTCTTCATGAGTACCTACGAAAATTTATCTTCTACTTCGCTTTTCTTCAAAGAACTTCATAACTGAAAATAAACACTTGTTAACAACACCTTTACAAATTATTTCGTTGAGTATCACATTAGACCTTATCTTTCAAACGTGACTAATATAAAAAAATAAACACACATACAATAACAGTAATATTTTCTCTAAAAATCAAATGCAACAGGACGAATCTTCACATCATCCGAAAATACGCAACTAACGACGTCTTAAACAAGAAATTAAATTAATCATCTATTATACAAAATTTAAACCGGATAAACTCATCAACAATAATAACAACATCTAAACTACAAGGAATCAACATTTTTTTATGAATTTACATGTCCATTGAAAAAATGTGTTCTTGATCCACCTAATTTCGTAAATAATTATATCGGCCATACAACTACGAAACTGACCCAAAGACTCACGCTGCATCTCTCTGAACAGAGATCAATTCAATCTGATTTAAACACAAATGGAGACCTACCAAGCCCTATCCATAGCATATTTGTTGACGACAGAAATACCATAGCATCATTCATATGCAAAAAAAGACTAAAAGAAAGGAGGCATTATTGGTAAATAATGAAACAACCAATAACGTCAGCTACGAACACGCACACATATATAAAACTATATAAATTCTGTTACACGTAAAATAGCATCTATCCTAGATAATGGCTAAAAAATTAAACGAAAGCACAAGGATAAACAAAATATTTGGACAATTTATAAATAATTTATGTCCTCAAAAGAAATAAAATCATAAGATCACATGAAAAATTACATAGAAACTTGACCATTAACCTTGTCTTTTATTTTTAATGAAACCTGCGTGTATATATATATATATATATATATATATATATATATATATATATATATATATATATATTCCAGAGGTGGAATCGCCGGCTGACGCCGGTTCGGTCGGGTTTCAGTCCTGGGTTGGGAAGCAATCGGAGTCTGACCGTACTGATGAGCTGTGATACAGCGAAACGGATCTATCTGCGGATGACAATATTTACGCTCTCACACTCTGATTGAGCACTCTGGAAGAATGGTAGATATTGAAAAACAGTAGCTACTCTGGCATGTACGCATCGCTCATTCAGTAAAATGAATTAGAACACTCTGTCTATTGGGCGCGTATAATGATAATATACGCGCTAAAACGGTTTGCCTTCTTCCACCGAACGCCCATCGCCCAGAGGTGGAATCGCCGACTGACGCCGGTTTGGTCGGGTTTCAGTCCTGGGTTGGGAAGCAATCGGAGTCTGACCATACTGATGAGCTGTGATACAGCGAAACGGATCTGTCTGCGGATGACAATATATATATATATGTATGTGTGTGTGTATGTGTGTGTGGGTGTGTGTGTGTAACTTATAAATTAATGTTAGGTGTATCAATTTCAACATTAGACCATAAAAGTCTTAGCTTAAATACAGGATGAACATTACTGCAAGTCTAATAATCCGTACAAATATATAAGTTCGATGTACCAAAGACAAAAGCTCATCAAAACAATTACAATAATATTTTTTTGTAGAAAAGTCACAGAGAAGCAATTTTAAAGAGATGGGGTTGTGAGAAGCCGAGATTCTATATCAGGACCCATAACGATGCATATTCTTCTTTGGATTTTATCAAGAATCGCTAGATTTAGAGCAGAGGCACTAGACGAGATATGACTGTAATATTCAATGCCTAAATGAATGGTAAACATATAAAGGCGCTCGGCATTTTCTTTCTGGCCCAATTATTCTTTTTATTTGCGTTTCTTGTGCCTGCAATTTCATTGATCCTGTATATTACTCTTGCAAATGAATTATTTCAAATTAGGTAGATTTTCATGATGAAACAATACTCCGTATCGACAATAAAATATGGCTGTATTTATAGACAATGTTGACATACAAAGCAGAATTAGACAGCGACTGCTACTGTCACATCACAAGCGATTTCTCTTCCATACAACACTGCATTTCTCTCTCTCTTTCTTTATCTATCTATCTATCTATCTATCTATCTATCTATCTATCTATCTATCTATTTATCTATCTATATATCTATCTATCTATCTATTCCAGTATGTAAATTATCTATCTATCTATCTATCTATCTATCTATCTCAGTCTCTGTTAATATCTATCTATCTATCTATCTATCTATCTATCTATCTATCCCAGTCTCTGTTAATATCTATCTATCTATCCCAGTCTCTGTTAATATCTATCTATCTATCTATCCCAGTCTCTGTTAATATCTATCTATCTATCTATCCCAGTCTCTGTTAATATCTATCTATCTATCTATCCCAGTCTCTGTTAATATCTATCTATCTATCCCAGTCTCTGTTAATATCTATCTATCTATCCCAGTCTCTGTTAATATCTATCTATCTATCTATCCCAGTCTCTGTTAATATCTATCTATCTATCTATCCCAGTCTCTGTTAATATCTATCTATCTATCTATCCCAGTCTCTGTTAATATCTATCTATCTATCTATCCCAGTCTCTGTTAATATCTATCTATCTATCTATCTATCTATCTATCTATCCCTATCCCAGTCTCTGTTAATATCTATCTATCTATCTATCTATCTATCTATCTCAGTCTCTGTTAATATCTATCTATCTATCTATCTATCTATCTATCTATCTATCCCAGTCTCTGTTAATATCTATCTATCTATCTATCTATCTATCTATCTATCTATCTATCTATCTATCTATCTATCCCAATCTGTTAATATCTATCTATCTATCTATCTATCTATCTATCTATCTATCTATCTATCTATCTCTCTATCTATCTATCTATCTATCCCAGTCTGTTAATATCTATCTATCTATCTATCTATCTATCTATCTATCTATCTATCTATCGATCTATCTATCTATCTCAGTCTGTTTATATCTATCTATCTATCTATCTATCTATCTATCTATCTATCTATCTATCTATCTCAAACCCTCTCTTTCTTTCTGTCTCATCCTTTATGTTTCTTTGTTTCTCTCTATCTCTTTATTTGTTTCTCTGTATTTCCATCTTCCCTTAAAGATACATACACATATGCTTGTTCTTATGTGAGAAACTAGTTTTAAAATTACGTAAATAAAAAACATATTTACCTTTTAGAAAACCCAGAAAAATTCATTATGAAGTTTGCGAGAATATTTTTAATTTAAAAACTAAAAAGTCTAATCCTGCACGAACGAAAACAATGGAAACCACATTTTTAACAACGTAAAAAAATTGTCATATCCTGTAAGTGTTTGATAAGTGGCCATTATTTTCAGTTTTTGATATTTAGTTTACAGTTATTCTGCTTATCTCAACCATCGTCTTGTATTTCGAAAAACAAAAATAATAGTATATTAGTAAAAAAGTTTCGGCGTCGCCTTTTGAAAAGAATAAATTTTATGACTGATAGATTTTTGTCTACTACTTCTGTTGTTTGACTGTACATCGATTAATGTTTCGTGTTAATAGAATGAATAAAAGCAAAGAAAGGTTTAAGTGTTAATTGAATTATTTAAACAAGTTCGTGACCAAAGATTCTATTAAAATTAAAGTTTTTAAATATCAAAAGAGATACAGACACTAAAAACGAAAATATTCTGGATAAAAAAAAACTTGTGTAGAAAAGACTGACGTGAGAATAATAGCGAATATTTAGAAGGAAACGTATAACATTTAACAGAATCATTAGAAATTAGAAATATTAAAAATGATTCGTATATTTGTTAACATGTTTATAAATAAACATTTTATTTTTTTATAAATTATAAATAAATTATAAATAAACATCTTATTTTTTTTATAAATTATAAATAAACTTTTCTTTCCAGGTAAATGTTGCATTCCGAATAAAATGGACATATTACCGTGTGGGAATCTAATGATAATGGTGCCTATATACGTTGTCTTCAGAGACTTTATTGGGATTTTCCATGGAATTATACTGAATTGTAACTAGGAACTAAAATAAATGTGTTGAGCTTTATTTTTATAATATTGTAGCTGATATGTAAATAGAAAATCGTGTCGGGCCACATTCAGGTAGAATAATTGTGATTCTTAATTTATCTTCAAGGCAAATTAAACTTGGTATTTTTCTTTTTTTTAATCATTTCACCCCGAGCAAGGCGGAAACGCCACTGATGTGCAGGGGGTTACATAAATGTAAAAAGATTAATTAGAAACGAGTGAGAAGTACAAACTAGTTAGAAAGGAGCAATAGAAAGCAGGTGCGATGACAGATACATAGGTGGAGAGAAAGGGAAGTTTATACAGGGGTGGGGAGAGAGCTAGAGTCCAGTGGTTAGTAGACGAGTATTGACTTTGCATTTAAATTTCTGGAGGTTGTAGCCGTCAGGAAAGCAAGAATACGGGAGCGAGTTCCACAGGCGGGAAGTGCGAGAGAGGAAGCTGCAGGAGTAGAATTGTCGTCTGCATTTGGCTAACCTGACTGTGAATGGGTGGGACCCAGTTGCCAGTCTGGTTGCACGAGTAAACACTTGTTGAGGAGGCATCAGTGACTTAAGCTCGTCCGAGCAGAAGCCATGAAAGTATTTATAGAACAGACAAAGGGAGGCCACATTTCGACGATGGGGAAGTGGCTGCAGTCGAGTCGCCAGATCAGTACCTATCACATTACAGACTCTCCTTTGGAGCTTGTCAAAAACACTGAGGAGAACGGCAGGGGCACCTGACCATAAATGGCAGCAAACTCCATGCACGGACGGATCGTTGACTTGTATATATGCAGGATGGATTCAGGTGGAAAAAACATCCTGGATCGACATAGTGACCAAACCTTCTTAGCAGTAGATTTTGCTATGGATTCAATATAGTGGTTCCATTTGAGGTCTGAGGAGAGGGTAAGTCCGAGGAGGCGTACTGTATTACTCTCTGGGAGAATCACTTGGTTCATGCTTATGGGAGGCAGGAGAGGTTGTGTGTAATGGTTGACAGACAACAGCTTGGTCTTAGATGAATTGAAGTTGACAAGCCACTTCTTGCCCCAGTTCACCACAGAGTGTAGATCCCGCTCAAGGTCAGCAGCGAGATTATGTCTGTTCCCCACGATAGGTTTCTTACTGGAGCGGGAGTATATTGTAGTGTCATCTGCGTAGATGCCTACTTGGGACTTGATCTCATCTGGGAGGTCGTTGATGAAAATAAGGAAGAGTGTTGGGCCCAGGATAGAGCCCTGTGGGACACCAGCATTCGTGCTGTAGGACGAAGAGGCACGCCCATTCAGAACGACTTTCATTTTGCAGTTATTTAATAAAGATTGGATTAGGTCAAGCAGGCGACCGGTAATACCATAACCGCGTAGTTTGCATAGGAGGCCAGAGTGCCAAACCCTGTCGAAAGCCTTGGAGATGTCCAGCGCAACCGCGCGAGCCTCGTCAGACTCATCAAGGGCCTGTAGCATGTACTCCGTTACGGTTGTTAGCAGTTCGGCCGTGGACCTGACAAAGCGGAATCCATATTGCCTGTCGGAGAACAGTTTGTGGGTGGTGAGATCCAGAAACCATCCCATTGTTGTCGGATGTGACACAAGGTCGGTTTTTAATGTGGGAATTAATTCCCATAGACCATTCATAAGGTAGTGTTATATTCTTGTTTCATATTCCGCAAACGAGACTCTGCCCTTCGTCATTGCCTCATCTGAGTTACTCTCCAGCCGGAGGCAGTGATTCTCACAAGGTTGAGTTTTGGCAGAAAGCAAACTAAACTGATTGGCTATTACTAGTGATTACCGAGTTCAATCCACACCCAGTATTCCATATTTGAGACACTGTGCCATATTGAAAAATTATTAAAATATTCATTTTTTTTAATCTACTGCCTTTAATCTCATAATGTTACTTTCACTCTCCTCGTCTTTCGCAGTAAAGTTGAGTGCCATATTTGATACACATTCGAGCGATCATGTCTCAAAAGAGACATCAGTGACTGGGTAGAATACTTTTCCGCAGTAGTTGACATTACTTTCGGTAGACTGTTTGCAAACCAAGGCTATAGAAGCCAATCTGCCCTGTTATTTGAGCCATAGGCGGAGGTTATTTACGTGTAATTGAATTTCACTGGAATTCGAACTCGGCTCCCCATTTCTCGTTTCGACTATCCACTGCACACACGTAATTTTTTACCTAAATAATCGGATATAAAAGTCATATACTAAAGATTCTCACAACCAAAAGTACGTTCACAAAGATTGTAACCAAACCTTGTTTCCTGTTTAGGATGCGGTTTCCGGTTTTCTCTTTTCCAATCTTTTCACTCTTTTCTTTTTTTTCTTTTTTTTCAATTGGAGTAGATAGACTAAACTATCGCCCGGTTCACACTCCATCCACATTTATTGAACAGGTGAAGAGGCTCATCCCTTGTTTCCTGTTTAGGATGCTATTTCCGGTTCTCTATTTTCCAATCTTTTCACTCTTTTCTTTTTTTCTTTTTTTTCAATTGGAGTAGGTAGACTAAACTATCGCTCGGTTCACACTCCACCCACGTCTGTTGAACAGGTGAAGAGGCTCATCCCTTGTTCCCTGTTTACGATGAGGTTTCCGGTTTTCTCTTTTCCAATCTTTTCACTCTTTACTTTTTTTAGTTTTTTTCAATTGGAGTAGGTAGACTAAACTATCGCCCGGTTCACACTCCACCCACGTCTGTTGAACAGGTGAAGAGGCTCATCCCTTGTTCACTGTTTAGGATGTGGTTTCCGGCTTTCTCTTTTCCATTCTTTTTACCCTTACGTAGCCCCCTGCGCATCAGTGGCGTTATCGCCTTGCTTGGGCTGATATGGTTAAAAAAAAAAACATTCCTCGCACTTCCCGCCTGTGGAACTCGCTTCCTTATTCTTGCTTTCCTGACGGCTACAGCTACAACCTCCAGGAATTTAAATGCAAGGTCAATGCTCATCTCTTAACGCCTTGACCCTAGTTCTTTCTTCACCACCCTGTATATCCTTTCCTTTCTCTCCACCTCTGCAACTGTCATCACACCTGTGTTCCCTTCCTTCTCTTGCTCCTTTCTAACTGGTTCGTCCCGCTCTTTACACTCTTCTAATTTTTACTCTTATGTAGCCCCCTGCACATCAGTGGCGTTCCCGCTTTGCTCGAGGTGATATCCAAAAATCTATCTAACTCTAGTAATGAGGTTATTTTTATAACAGTAAAATTAAATATATTAAAGCCTTGTCTAAAAGGAATCACAACGTTAGTTTAAAATATTCTTATAAACGCCACGAAGTCAAAAAGTTTCGAATCATTATATGGTTTAATCCACTTTTAATAATTACGTCAAAACTACTTTTCTGAAATGTAATCGACAAACATTTCAATCATTCCCTTACACCAAAAAAGATTTTACTATCCTATTTAGTTTTTAAGTATCGGTATTAATATAACTAAATTATATATTTAATAAACAAAAATATACGCTCATCGATTTAAAACTTATGATGACATTAACGTAAGGATCACTAATCTATAATTTAAATCAATATATATATATACACACAACAGTCTTTATCATAATAGAGAGCGTATATATATATATATATATATATATATATATATATATATATACAAGAACAATTAAGGCAGACACGTTATTCATGATAAATTGGAAGTAGGGCCTATTTCAGGCGAACCATCATCAGCTTCCGTCTTTATTTTACAAAGAATTTTTCACGAATTCGTGTAAAATCCTTTGTAAAATAAAGATGGAATTCGTGTAAAATCCTTTGTAAAATAAAGACGGAAGCTGATGATGGTTCGCCTGAAATATGCCACACTTCCGATTCACCATGAAATATACGTGTCTGCCTTAATTTTTCTTCTATTTGCTATATGTGTATTTATATACATATATATTTAGAGCTCTCTTAGAGAGTTATCCTACCACTGTATGTACAGGATACTCCTTTGAATTCTTCTATACCCATATATATATATATATATATATAGTCATCGCAGACAGATCTGCTTAGCTGTCTCACAGCTCATCAGTACGGTTAGACAACCGATTGCCTTTTATCCAGGATTGAAACCCGTCAGAATTGGCGTCAGTCGGCGATTCTACCTCTGAGCTACGGGCGCTCGGTAGAAGCAGGAAGATATTTTAGCGTGTGTATTATCATTATACACGCCCAATATATATATATATATATATATATATATATATATGGTTGTGTGTGTATATGTGTGTATGGGTTTAAATAAGGTGTATAAAGGCAGAAGGAATTTCGTTTACGTTTTGTTAAATAAATCATCAACTTCAGTCTATCAATTTTTATTAAAAGTTTTACTAAGTTTTTTCAAATTACAGAATAAGTTGTCTTTAATCAGTAAACTTTCCAAAGATTATTTTTGCCTGAGTACTTTCTAATGTTGATACATTCATTGTAAAATAAAATCGAAATCCCTGACACCGAATGTAACAACATTCGAATGTACTTCGGAAACTAACCAAAAACTTAGTGCAACCAACATTCTACCTGAAGCAAACATTTAAACAATCGATAGAAATGAATTGGTGAGAAATCATGAAAATTATATAAAAGATTACATCAGCTTCAGAGGAAGAACATTTGTTTTACAAATTAACACACTCACTGCTTTACTTGTTCAGCGTCATGGCCTCATAGGCCTGATTATCATTTCTGACGCAGAATAGATCAATTATTATAGCTAAAATGTATTGCAAATTGATTCATTTTGATGGTACATCTACGTCCAACATGATACATTGTATCAATTTCACGCAGAAAACAACGATTAAAGGAATACGTGATAACTGAACAAAAATATTGGTGAAAGTACAAGTGATATAAACTTGAATAAAACAGGCAAAGATTAAACTTTAAATACATCGGGCGTCAAAATTTACCAACTCCAATATATCAAATTAGACTAAGCTATATATAAACAGAAAACAAAAGGGACAAGACATCTGATCGAAAAACTAACCCTGACGATATCATAACGGTGTTCTCACAAAATTTCAAATCCGGCATGAACCTGCTCAGAGAAATGACAAACTTCAGTTTATTAATTTTATTAACGCTTTATCTCTACCCGGATATCGAGCATTTTACGATCAAAAAACATTCTTGTCAAAATCACTTTTATCAATAAAAGGACAGAAAGAAGACAAAACAATCTTCGCAATAAAAATAATTACAACTGAATACTATATATATACCGTTTAGACGAGAATTTTGGGGATTTTACGTCCGTAAAATAAGATTGATTAAAGCGAGTTCTAAGAACCTGTAGAAATGGCTATTCTCAAATTTAATATATATATATATATATATATATATAACGGGGAACATTTAGTATATTTTCCAGGTATATTCCGATAGAGATGAACTCAAAAAAAAACAATGTTAAATTCATTTATTTAATTTAACAGACTAATATAATTTAGAAAACTTTTTTATATATTACAATTTCAATGGTTAATACATACTTCATCGCACAATGATGACAATTGTCATCATTGTGCGGTGAAGTATGCATTACTCATTGAAATTGTAATATAACAAAAGTTTATATATATATATATATATATATATATATATATATATATATATATATGTTTGTTCTTCGCCTAGACTAGCTGCCAACCAAGGCAGAAGAGGCCAGTGGGCCCTTCTATTTAAAAAAAATAACCTGGTTAGCTGATGAGAAAGAAGTGAATGTCTATGTTTCCAATGGTGAAATTAAAACTACGAAAGAAATTCTATTTCGCATATATATTGCTCATATTTGAGCATCGGCTTGGTCATTCTATCTCTGTATTCCTTTCATATCCCGAAATGGCGATTGCGGAGATAAATTAAACAGAGTTTGACGTGGCCGTTTGCGTGAACATGAATATGGTGGTCAGATCTGTGTGACAGAGAAGCTCAAAAACTTAGCCAGAAGCGCATTAACGGATTGAGACAAGGGAGATCGGACTGTAGGATGATTAGTCAATGTTCACCTTTATGCCATCCCAACTAGTTCTGAGATCTTCCGCCAGTTTGGCCGTGTAGATATTTGCCCATTCTATCGTTGGGGTCTTCGGGTATGGTCACATTCAGTCTGATGGTTCCTCTTCGATCTTACCGCCATGAGTGGCCCTACAGATGCTGTGACACTAGACTACTTCGCTCTTCGTATTACTGGGATATGTAAATCTATCTTTCTACGTTTCTATCTGTTTATCTATGTTAACATATATATATATATATATATATATATATATATATATATATATATATATATATAATATTAACTATAGCAACAACAATACCAATAGTAAGAGAACTAACTCTACCAAAACTAGTATTAATGAAGCTATAATTTAAATCATCTTGTATAACCCACCGAGAACAAACTCGGAGGGAAAATAAGGGGAAGCAAAAAAAGAACAAACGAATTACATGAACAAAAAGTCAAGCACTCGTAAGAAAGAAAAATATATATATATATATATATATATGTGTGTGTGTGTGTGTGTTAACATATATATATATATATATATATATATATATGCAGAAGCAAGTGGGTGTGTCTAGCTACACTGATGAACTGTGATACAGGGAAACAGGCTTGTATGTAGATGACTAATATATTATGTTTTTATTATGATTAAGCTCTCCAAAGTAGAAAATTTTTAAAACAATTTCCACTTCTGCTATATATGCCAGACTCTTCAGAAATGAATTGAGTTCTTTGTGTATACACTGCCAATATACAACAAGTTAAAATTTCCCTTCTCTGGTTCTATTGCTTAGAGAGTAGCGACTCCGACTGACACCAATTCGGTCAAGTTTCGATCCTCGCCTGAAGCAAGTGGATGTGTCTAGCCACACTGATGAGATGTGATACAGTGAAACAGGCTTGTATGTGGATGACTAATATATATATATATATATATATATATATATATATATATATATATATATATATGCAAAATATCTTTATTTAAGCATGTTTGATTAAATAATTTAGACATTATGTCTATTTTATTTTAATCTCTCGTTGGTAAAAATAAGATTTTGTGATGTTGATTAAACACAGAAGGAAAGGCGCTGTAAGTATTCTTTATATTTTTATTTTTATTCTAATGAATCTTACGGTTCTTATTCAGGATTTAGGGAAATATCAATTGACAATACATGCATAATCCAAAGTGACAATAACAAACAGAATGACAATAACAAACAGAATTCTCGAAGCTATCTTTATCAAAACATTAAAACCGATACTAAACAAAATTGGTAATGGACATAGTTACAATGTTCTAAAATGCCTTTAAAAAGTTTTTAAAATATCTAAGTTCTATGTTTTTGAAGATAACCACAAAAAGTTATGAAAATTTAAACTGTATATTTTATAGAAATTAAAGATTAGATTACCTTCCTTGCACTATATAATTGGTGTTTTTAAACACCGTCAAAAATAATAATCCATTTGCAATTTTTAATCTACAGTGAACCAATATTATTTACGAATTTTGAAGAACTTTACCCTTGATCCACCTAATTTAGGAAATAACTTTATCAACTACACGACTACAAAATTTACGGAAAGACTCACGCTGTATCTTTATGACCAGAGCTCAATTTAATCTCATTTAAAGACACACAGAAACCTAACAGAACCCAACAATAACATACTTCTTGACCATACCAATATCACATCATCATATACTTTCAACAAAAGGCTAAAAATAATGGAAGCATTATTAATAAAAAGAAAAACCCAACCCTCAATAATATCAACTACGAACACGCTAACAACGTGCCTGTATTTAAAAAATAAATAATTCACACTGCTTTACAAATTACATACACTAGATACATTTACTTACACGTAAAATAAAATCCATCCTCGATAATGGCCAAAAGTATAGCTGAAAGCGCTCAGATAAACAAATCATTTGGCCAAGTTTTATATAATTTATGTGTTAAAAATATAATTTATGTCTTATGTCAGTAGACCACATGAAAAAGTACATGTGAATTTAACCATAATTTATTGTCTGTCAATTTTAATGAAACTAGCATAAAAGAGAGACTGCTGCCCAAATGCACAATATATATTCATATATATATAAGGGTGGGAAATTGTTAAACATGCAATAAAGCTATCAGCAATATGGAGTGATTTTTCTCTCAAAAGAAATCAACTTCTGTCTTATTCATCCCAGATGGAAAGAAATGTCTGCTTCTTAAAACAGTTTGGCGTCTTTGTTAGTCTTCCTTGCAAAGACTTCTGGCGATTTCTTTCAAAAATATTCTTGCATTTCTTTAAAGTTCCACGATTCTATTTCGGAATTTAATTAAAAAATATATTTGTCAACAATCTCTGATTCTATTTTTCCTATATATATATATATATATATATATATATATATGTGTGTGTGTGTGTGTGTGTGTGTGTGTGTGTGTTTTCTTTTTTGTTTCTTTTATTTGTTATGTTTCTTCAAGTTAATTTTGGAGATGAATATCTTCCAAACATTCCAGCCATGGTTCGATATTATTGCAACGTAAGTTTTTGAAATTTTAGCATTTTATACACTTGCTATATTTTTTCGCTCTCTTGTTGGTGAGTGCGGCACCCCCCCCCCCCAAAAAAAAAAACACACACTGCTGTAAAAAAGATTGGTTCCTTTCTGAAAAAAGAGTATTACTATCGTATGTGGACTAGAGCTGCACATTTCACATCGGCATGTGATGATAGAGCTCAAAACTATATACGCAGCCCTGTGGGTGATGATATATTACTTGTTCTTCCTTACATTCTGCGAATAGGTATAAAATATCTATCTATCTATCTATCTATCTATCTATCTATCTATCTATTTCACTCTTTGTTGATATCTATCTATCTATCTATCTATCTATCTATCTATCTATCTATCTCAGTTTTTGTTGATATCTATCTCTCTATCTATCTATCTATCTATCTCAGTCTTTGCTGATATCTATCTATCTATCTATCTATCTCAGTCTTTGCTGATATCTATCTATCTATCTATCTATCTATCAATCTATCTATCTATCTATCTATCTAAGGTTTTGTTGATTATCTATCTATCTATCTATCTAGTCGGGCAGACAGACAACAATATAAACTTTCATTGTATGTTCTTTCTTTTTTTTTAACTTTTTGCATAAATATTTGCTGCCTAAATCTATCATATATATGAGTATTTTTGTTATATTACTAATAGATTTTTATACATGACTTCATAGTAAACAATGTAAAAATTTCTAACTAATACCAACATGTATACAAGAATAATTTTACTTACTGCACAGGCTCCACATTAGTACTTGATAGTGACAGAAGGAGTTGGAAATATTTGAACACGTAATAAAACAATATGAACTTTGAATAGCTCATCCACATCTTTAAACACAATACCTCAAAAACAGACAGACACAGTCAGTTCTTTATCTATCTATCTATCTATCTATCTATGAAATGTATAATTCGAATCAATCATTTGCATTTAGACTTACATATATTAAAGGCAATTTTCCTCAAAATAATATATCCTTCTTTCTTTCTGTCTGTGTGTCGTATCTCTCTATCTCTTTATTTCTATATAAATCTGGAAATATATTTATCAATGTATCTCACTTTTGACCCCTGACATTCATTAATGGCCACTTTCCTACAAATAAGAGAGTTGATGTTAATGCATTATTAGTTGAAACAGATAATAAACCAATATGGCTTCCGCTTTGCCAGGTCCACTGCCAATATGCTAACAACCTTTACGGAGTACATGCTCCAGACCCTCGATGAGTCAGGCGAGGCTCGTGCAGTTGCTCTGGACATCTCCAAGGCTTTTGACAGGGTCTGGCACTCTGGCCTCCTTTGCAAGCTACGAGGTTACGGCATTGCCGGACGCCTGCTTGACCTAATCCAGTCTTTTTTAAACAACCGCAAAATGAAGGTCGTTTTGAATGGGAATGCCTCTTCATCCTACAGCACGAATGCCGGTGTCCCCCAGGGCTCTATCCTGGGCCCGACGCTCTTTCTTATTTTCATCAGCGACCTTCCAGACGAGATCAAGTCCCAAGTAGGCATCTACGCAGATGACACTACAATATACTCCCGCACCAGTAAGAAACTTGACATGGTGGACAGACATAATCTCGCTGCTGACCTTGAACGTGATCTACACTCTGTGGTGAATTAGGGCAAGAAGTGGCTTGTCAACTTCAATGCGTCCAAGACCAAGCTGTTGTCTGTCAACCATCACAGGCAACCTCTCCTGCCTCCCATAAGCATGGACCATGCGATTCTCTCTGAGTGCAATACACTGCGCCTCCTCGGCCTTACACTCTCTTCTGATCTCAAATGGAACCGCTACATCGAATCCATAGCTAAATACATTGCTAAGAAGTTTGGATCACTGTGTCGATCCAGGATGTTCTTTCCGCCTGAATCCATCCTGCATATATACAAGTCTACCATTCGACCGTGCATGGAGTACTGCTGCCATTTATGGTCAGGCGCCCCTGCCGTTCTCAACAGGCTCCAAAGGAGAGTTAGTAACATGATAGGTGCTGACTTGGCGGTTCGACTACAGCCACTTCCCCACCGACGAAATGTGGCCTCCCTTTGTCTGTTCTATAAAGATTTTCATGGCTTCTGCTCGGGCGAACTTAAGTCACTGATGCCTCCTCAACAGGTGTTTACTCGTGTAAACAGATCGGCAACTGGGTCCCACCCATTCACAGTTAGGTTAGCCAAATGCAGACGACAATTCTACTCCTTCAGCTTCCTCTCGCACTTCCCGCCTGTGGAACTGGCTCCCATATTCTTGCTTTCCTGACGGCTACAACCTCAAGAAATTTAAATGCAATGTCAATACTCATCTACTAACGACTTGAATCTAGCCCTTCCCCCAACCCGTATATCCTTCCCTTTCTCTCCCTCCTTGCAATTGTCATCACACCTGCATTTTCATTTTTCTATTGCTTCTTTCTAATTAGTTTGTAATCCTCTTCTCCCTCTTCTAATTAATTTTCTTTCAGTTATGTAGCCCCCCGCACATCAGTGGCATTTACACCTTGCCCGGGGTGAAATGATTAAAAAAAAAAATTAGATATCTTTTTAATATGAAATTAAAAGTATTACTCGATTTACATTTTTGTAGTCAATACCGATTTTAACAGTTGATCATGTATTTATTTTAATTTAATCTCTCGTCTTTTTTAATATTTGATCAATAGTATTAAATGATTAAATCCAACGCACTGAATATATTATAACCTCCGTACTTGGAAAAAATACTAGATTTAATTCAAAATGAAATAATAATATAATAAAATTTTTGGGAGAAATTTACACTATGACCTGTCATGTTTGACACAAGAAATATATCCCTCCAAATCTTGAAGTGATTTACATGAACACACAAAAAAAGATTCACAGAAATCACACCCAATGCATTGGCTTGCCCTACTGAATCTGTACATAATTTCTATTAATAAAATGTTGCTTTAATTAAAAGAAGCAATTTACGAAGACGAAAATATATAGAATGTGCTTTGATAAGAGAACGCCTAAGTTTTTTCAAAGTTTTACTTTTCTTAACAGATCTTCTATTATCACAATGTGTGACATTTAATATTAAAAGTGCTAAAAAAAAAAGCGTGAGGAAAATTACCCAAACACAACCAAGAGAAAAAAAATGAAGTTTTAAAATTTCAGCGTTTTAATATCTTTTAGACGTAAGCAGCGGATAACATATTGGTCGGACCTGATCAGGTGGATCACGGAACGGGGGTTGCGAGGTGTAACAGGAGAAAACATACTAAGAGCCACCAGGGATAGGGAGACATAGAGAACCTTGATCGCCTACGTCCTGAAAAGACAGGGCACATAGAAGAAGAAGAAATGTTTCCTGTCAATGATGAATTATAAACAAAGCTTTGGTTTCTTATTACCTCCCGTTTCCGACATACACTACCGGCCATAATTATTAGGCAACTCGTGTTTTAAAAAAATGATATATTTCATACTGTTTTTAGTATTTATTGCCAAGTAGATAATTCTAAATAAAAATAGAATGGTTCTTTTGTTATTAACATTTTGGAAAAATTTTACAAGGCAGCCAGAAAACCTTTGTTTCGGCCAGCCAATAAGTAGAAGAGACTAGCATGGGGAAGAGAGCACAAAAACTGGACACCAGAACAGTTCATTTGATGCACATGTTACTGTGCAGTATTAACAAAAGAACCATTCTATTTTCATTTAGAATTATACACTTGGCAATAAATACTAAAAATAGTATGAAATACATAATTAATAAAAAAGAAACTGGGATGGCCTAATAATAATGGCCGGTAATGTGTGTGTATATATATATATATATATATATATATAAACAAAGATTTGTACCCGCAGAAATAACTAATAGCCTTAAAGAGAGTGGACGTCATTTTAACCTAAACCCGAGGAACCTTTCAGTCAACACTTGTCAAAGGTTACTTTGGCAAAATTATAAATGGGTATAGAAGAGGACACAACCAAAAGGGAATATTTGCAATGCTGGGAGAAGATGGAATTCGTTTAAAAATAAATTTATTGAGAAAATATTAAGAAGTGAGGGGGGTGTAAACATGTAAATCCCACAAGAGTGAAATAAAAAAGAAAAATGTTACACTCACAAACTCGCCAGTAGTTGCAAAGAGCGTAAGAACTGCTCTTTCTGCCTGCACAGGCTCGGCTGCTGGATTTTTAGGCAAATAGCCTCCAAAACACGTAGATGGTATGCCGATCGAGCACTGTGCAAGACAGAAAACCAATTGTCCTCATAGGAGGAGGCACAAACCTGATTATCCAGCAGGTGCTGGCCGATTGCTGAATCCAACACAGCTTGAGTCGTCCTTATATTGCTATGGGAATAGCCTAGACGTAAATTCGCGGGGACATGCTGCGCAACCCGCGTCTCCAACCTCAGATTGGTTCGTCCTATGTATGCTGCATCGCAACAGCACTTAAATTTATACACAACGGAACTTTTACGAAAATAGGACAACCGATCCTTAACGAAAGATGGAAACACAGGCCTTGTCTTATAAACAACACGCAGCAGTACTGAAAAATAACCCGACGAAATACTAGCCGAAACTTTGTCAGTAACAGCAAGACATTGTCTACCAAGCCAAGGTAATTTGAGATACAAAGGACAGCGACTTGGCCCTTCAACTTTTGGTTCTTTAAACCGTTTAATCTTACGGGCAATAACCCGTTTCACCAAATTAATGGGGTACCCGTTCCCCTAAAAAATATCATGCAAGCGTGTTAATTCGCTGGCCAAGCATTCAGGAGAACAAATATTAAGGGCACGGTGAACCAAAGTTTCTATTAGGCCAATTTTACGGGACTTAGGGACAAAAGAGTTCCAATTAGTATATAGACCGGTGAAAGTCGGTTTACGAAACACAGAAGTTACGAAAACCTCATCCCGTCGCTGAACATAGACATCTAAAAATGGAAGACCCCCGTCCTTCTCCGTCTCCATAGTAAACTGAAGAGATAGATGTAGGGAGTTTAGCTGAACTAAAAAATTTTCAGCTTCAGATGTGCTGTTAAATAATGAGAAGGTGTCATCAACATAACGTCGATATATAAGTGGTTCATTAACCTTCTCAAATAACACATGTTCATAATATTCATAAAATTTAATTTCTAAAGACATCTATAATAGGATTAGGCCCGTGGGCTCTCAGCGACCCAGAATGTATGGCCTTCCTAAAGTCCATAAGGAAGGAGTTCCCCTTAGACCCATACTTTCCATGGTAGGGTCAATACAGCATGAGCTGGCCAAGTGTTTGGCAGAGATTATCCAACCTCTGTCTGATGCTCTGTCTGCGTATAATGTCCCCGACTCTTTTAGTTTTTCTAAATTCGTTAGAAATTTAGAGTTTTCTTCAAAGGATACGTGTATGGTTTCTTTTGACATTGTCAGTTTATACACTAACGTCCCGTTAACAGACAGTATAAACATTTGTGCTGACATGTTGTATCGAGGTAATTTTGGCCCTGCGATTATTCCTGAGGAAATTTTCTTAGAGTGTATGCGGTTGGCTACTGAGGGAGTCGAGTTCAGTTTCAACGGGACAATGTATGCACAGACGGACGGTGTCGCTATGGGGAGTCCTTTGGGTCCTTTTCTTTCTAATATCTTTGTAGGATATTATGAACATGTGTTATTTGAGAAGGTTAATGAACCACTTATTTATCGACGTTATGTTGATGACACCTTCTCATTATTTAACAGCACATCTGAAGCTGAAAATTTTTTAGTTCAGCTAAACTCCCTACATCTATCTCTTCAGTTTACTATGGAGACGGAGAAGGACGAGGGTCTTCCATTTTTAGATGTCTATGTTCAGCGACGGGATGAGGTTTTCGTAACTTCTGTGTTTCGTAAACCGACTTTCACCGGTCTATATACTAATTGGAACTCTTTTGTCCCTAAGTCCCGTAAAATTGGCCTAATAGAAACTTTGGTTCACCGTGCCCTTAATATTTGTTCTCCTGAATGCTTGGCCAGCGAATTAACACGCTTGCATGATATTTTTTAGGGGAACGGGTACCCCATTAATTTGGTGAAACGGGTTATTGCCCGTAAGATTAAACGGTTTAAAGAACCAAAAGTTGAAGGGCCAAGTCGCTGTCCTTTGTATCTCAAATTACCTTGGCTTGGTAGACAATGTCTTGCTGTTACTGACAAAGTTTCGGCTAGTATTTCGTCGGGTTATTTTTCAGTACTGTTGCGTGTTGTTTATAAGACAAGGCCTGTGTTTCCATCTTTCGTTAAGGATCGGTTGTCCTATTTTCGTAAAAGTTCCGTTGTGTATAAATTTAAGTGCTGTTGCGATGCAGCATACATAGGACGAACCAATCTGAGGTTGGAGACGCGGGTTGCGCAGCATGTCCCCGCGAATTTACGTTTAGGCTATTCCCATAGCAATATAAGGACGACTCAAGCTGTGTTGGATTCAGCAATCGGCCAGCACCTGCTGGATAATCAGGTTTGTGCCTCCTCCTAGGAGGACAATTGGTTTTCTGTCTTGCATAGTGCTCGATCGGCATACCATCTACGTGTTTTGGAGGCTATTTGCCTAAAAAATCCAGCAGCCGAGCCTGTGCAGGCAGAAAGAGCAGTTCTTACGCTCTTTGCAACTACTGGCGAGTTTGTGAGTGTAACATTTTTCTTTTTTATTTCACTCTTGTGGGATTTACATGTTTACACCCCCTCACTTCTTAATATTTTCTCAATAAATTTATTTTTAAACGAATTCCATCTTCTCCCAGTATTGCAAATATTCCCTTTTGGTTGTGTCCTCTTCTATACCCATTTATAATTTTGCCAACGTAACCCTTGACAAGTGTTGGCTGAAAGGTTCCTCGGGTTTAGGTTAAAATGACGTCCACTCTCTTTAAGGATATATATATATATATATATATATATATATATATATATATATATATATATATAACTCAATCAATGACATTCTTAATTTATTTCATTAAAATCCTAAGAGACAAAACGCTTTCAACAGTAACTTTCTCGTTTGTCACTCAGTTGCCTAAGATGAAACTGAGTGACAGACGTTCTCCAAAGATTAATAATTAATCGGTAAGATTGAATGTTACGATGGCTTAAATAGTTCTGATTTACATATCATGTGATCATCAGTGACTTTACTGTATATCGATACATTTAATGTATCGAAATTTTTATTGGATATAAATATATATTCTTACTCAAACAGACTGAAGTATATGAAAGGTGGTTTAAATGTTTTCCACTTTTTTATAATCATTTCATGCCAAACAAGGCAGTTTTACTGCCACTGGTGTGTAGGGGGCTACATAGAAGGAGGGTGATGTGAAAGAGAAACAAGTTATAAAGGGTTTGCCAGAAAATGGAAGAGAGAAGATTTGTGTGAAGAGAGCTGCATGAGAGTAGAGTGGACGGAGAAAAGAACATGAGGGAAAGGATGCGAGTCAAGGAAATAGGAGATGGTAATTGACCTTACATTTAAATTCTTCAAAATTATAGCTGTCAGGGAAGCAAGTATACAGAAGGGAATTTCACAGGCGGGAGGTGCGAGAAAAGAAGCTGAGGAGTAGAAGAGGCGGTTACATTTTATTTGTTTCAATGTAAAAGGGTGGGACCTAGTTGCTAGTCTAGTATCTCGAGTAAATATATGCAGAGGGGGCACCAGGGAGCTAAGCTCACTGGAGCAGAAGCCATGAAAGTATTTGTAGAAGAATCAGAAGAAGGAACTTTCCGCCGGTGAGAAAGTGACTGGAACTGAGCTACCAGGTCAGAATCGATAACGTTGCAGATTCTTTGTAGGATTTTGATAAGAATCACGAGATGGATAGCAAGGGCACCCGACTAGATGTGATAGCAGTATGTCATATAATTCTGGATGGTGAATTTATGTATGTGCAAGAAGAAATGAGACGAGAAAAACTTACTAGTCCTACACAAAGAACCGAACTTTCTTGTAGCAGATTTAGCTATGGATTTAATGGAGTTATTTCCCTTGCGGTCGGCTGATAGTTACACCGAGGAGGCGCAGTGTTTTGCTTTCAGCAATATTAGCCTGATCCATGCGGATTGGGGGATAAGTGTGATTCACTATGGTGGCTAAGGGATAGCAGGTTCGTTTTGGAAGCATTAAAGTTTAAGAGCCATTTTTTACCCCAGTTAATCATAGATTAGATTTTATTTTAAATCAGTAATGAGGTTTGCTTTGTCAGCTTCCGCAGATTTCTTATCGAAGCGGGTGTAAACGGTGGTGTCGTCAACGTAAGATCTGATTACATCAGGGAGATCGTTGATGAAGATCAGAACAAGCGAATAGAGTCTTGAGGGACACCCACGTCCGTATGATAATATTTTGAGGCATGCCCATTCAATACTACCTTCATTACGCGATTTGGAAGGAACGGCTAGAAACAAGCGCTAAGAAGGCCAGCATGCCAGACTCTGTCAAATTCTAGGCTACAGCTCAAGCTTCGCAGTTCTTATTGAGAGCTTGGTATATATAATCTGTTGTACCTGTTAGCATATCAACAGTAGACCGGGTAAAGCGGGAACCATACTGTTTATAGGAAAAAAGATTGTGGGCTGTGAGATGTTGAACAACTTCAGCATTGATAATAGCCTCGAACCCTTTGCCAAAAAATCGGTAAGAAGTTAGTAGGGCTATAATTAGAGTTCTTATATTCAGGAATCAAAGAAGAGGTTTTCTAGCAGGCAGAAAAGCTAGAAGCAGAGAGACTGTAGTTGAAGAGTTTTTGAGGACAGAAGAGAGTTCAGGGGCACATTTCTTCAGGGAAATGATTGGGATTCCGTCACCTCTGCTCACCTTATGGGAGTTAAGCATTGAAATTATCTTAAAGACCAACGAGGGAGTAATGTCGACGTCACTCAGTTGAGCTTCTGTTCTAGATGGGAAGTCGGTTGCGGATACCCTAGACGAATCATATGTGGAGTTGGCCAGGAATCTGCGAGCAACCACTCGACCTTGTTGGCTAAGATGTGAGGACCTCAAATTTATTGATTAAAGAGTGTATTAAGGACTTGCTGTTATTTAACCCATTTTTACAGATCCGCCAGTATTGGTTTGGGCCAAACATGCGGGGTGCTATACGCTGCTTCATTCTTTCAGCAAACTTAGCATAATTTAGGATTCTCTTGCACTGATTACGATCCAAGTTATTCCTGTGGGTAATAGCAGCCGAGCAAACTGGTGAAAACCAGGGGAACGAATTGGGTTTAAGTCTTAACTTTCTGGCTGGGATGAATGCATTGATGCCAGATTTAACCGAAGATGGACAGTCTTCAACGGGAAAACAAATAATGGTATTCGATGGGACCTCACACAGAAAAACGCGGAACCACTCCCAGTTTGCTTTTTGGTAACATATTCTGCTAGTCGGAGGTTCCTGGAGGCAGGTGAAGTGGAAGAAGATATTAACCACAGCATGACTAGATATGCCAGGACAGCAAAGCTGCATGATATTGGAAGAGTCAGGGATAGAAGTGAAACAGAGATCCAGCAGAGTCGCTTCTACTCGGGTTATTAGAGAAACGCGTGAGAAAATTAACCTTTGTGTAAGGAATTGAGGGATTGAAAGCTCATGTTATGGACACCAGCAAGATCTTTGACAAGGCTTTGCAGCCACTTGGCATGGAATCTCCAAACACAAATATATGGGCGAATGGATGAGAGGAAATGGACTTATCTATATTTTTAGAGATGCTGTCCAGTACGAAACAGTCATGAGATAAAGGGGAGCAGTAGGGAGCTAAAAGAAAGCTGACCGAGCTTAGTAGTGAGAGAGAGAAACACTTGTAGGAATGAATCAGGTGATTCAAAAGAAATCAGCCTAGCTAGAGAGAGATGTTCGCTGACATAGACGACAAATCCATGCATATAGATATTTGTTTTTTCCTAAAGAGGAGAAGGTAACTAGGGTTAAAGAAATAAGAGGAAGGAATTGAAGGCTAAAGGTTAGCTATATATATATATATATATATAGAAAGAGAGATATAGAAAGAGAGAGAGAGAGAGAGAGAGAGAGAGAGAGAGAGAGAGAAGATGTCAGGTGAGTTTACGTAGAAGAATTCAACGCTGCAAAAGTTGGTACGAATTCCACTAATGTTCCAGAAAGAGATATAAACTAATTAATTATAGACTAATAAAATATTTGGTATTGCATTTTTTGCAAAATGTTTGAGAAATATCAGAAGAGTCATTTTCATACATTAGTGTTTGTTTCTGTATACCTTTTAAACTTAATTTGTAGAAAAGGGATTATTGAATTTTATTTTCCAAAAACCCTGTTTTATATAAAATCAAAATTTTACGCGGTTCAGTGTCTGATCTGAGGAAATATACAGTCTAGTCGGAGCTAGAAAATTATGGAAATGATAAGGTAAGTAAAATCAAATAGTGAGTAACTTTACGATATTTAAAATGAGGTTACGTTCAAGAAAGATCAGAATATCAATATTCGACACCTGTTGAATTGAATGAAGATATACTAGAGATACAAGCAGATGTAATTTGATATAAAGATGAAACTTGAACTAATAGAAGAATTAGAAATATATTATTCCATTGAATAACGATGCAGAATAGAAAAGAAACAACTTTTCTTCCCACAAAATTATTCCTATGGGTCTTGATACTTGATCGCAGGAACAATGAACAGCATCTCTAAACAAAGTAACACTCATATCGTTCCAATTTATTATGAACAGAAGTTCCAATAAATAGACTTCGAAATATTCATCAAATAATTTGTAGTGTTAAAAACGGAATAGTTTTTCATGGTAGCTCAGCTGCAGTCACTTTCTCACCGGTGTAATGTGGCTTCCCTCTGTCTCTTCTACAAATACCTTAAAGGCTTCTGTTCCTCTTTCTCGTGAATCACCTATTTTGTAACCCTCTGTGCATCAGTGGCAGAACTGACTTGCTTAGAGTGAAATAATTATATACAAATATGAAAATATAAGAAGCTTTGCTAGAAATACACTTGGTAGACATCGTTTATTCTTTTCTTATACACACACAGATATATATATATATCATCCACATTTTATTATGTAATTCTCTCTGTCCCCCTTTTCTTTGTGTCTTTCCACACACACACACACACACACACACACACACATATATATATATATATATATATATAATGTGTGTGGTGTGACATACTGGATTTTGTTAAAATAAAAGTTTCTATTTTTGTAACTTTTATGAATTGAATTCACAACAATGTTCATTTCAATCGTTAAATACATTGAGTTCACTGAATCAGTTATTTTTTTTTTACAGAGAAAAACTCATTTTTTAAGTTAACCCATAATCATTTCTTTCCATATATTCAGATAATAAAACGTTCTTTCGTTTTACAGGAAAACACGTAACTGTACATTATTTGCTGAATATTGTTAAGAATTCGTCTCAAAAAGATTCATCTAGAAATTCCCACTACAGTTGCGCAGACACACAATTTGTATTGTCTGTAAAAATAAAATTCTTTCTTTACCTACATATTCTATTTGTTACATTGTAATGGCACTTATAGATTTCTTTTCTTTTGTGAGAATTTTGAACAACGAAAATATATTTAAGTTTGTAAAATTCAATAGGATTGAGATTATAGGTGATGGCAGATAAATGATATTCGATAACCGAAATTAGTATATATATATATATATATATATATATATATATATATATGTGTGTGTGTGTGTGTGTGTGTGTGTGTGTAATCATCCGCAGATAGACTTGTTTGGCTTTATCACAGAACATCAGTACGGCTAGGCTTCTGAATGCTTCCAGTCGGGATTGAAACACGACCGATTTGACATCAGTCTTAGATTCTACTTCTAAATTATCGCAGAAATCAGAATTTAACTTGTTATATACACAATGTAAAGAATTGCTAATAGCCGAGAGTGTTCAATTTATTGCTAAAGAACGATGCTTAAATAACGGTAAGTAGCTACTGTTTTATAAAATAGATACCATTACTCCAGAGTGCTCAACCGAAGGGCGAGAGGCATAAATAGTCTTTCTCTCTCTCTCTCTCGTTCTATCTCTCTCTCTCTCTCTCTCTCTATATATATATATATATATATATATATATATATATATATATAGTACGAAGACTTTGTCTTATTAACTGAGCAGATTCATGTAGATTTGCAAATTTCGTGAGGACACAGCAATGAAGTTGTCACCCGTCAGATCTATTTGCAAGTAAGATCATAATAACAGGGTTCCAACCAAAATTCGAATCGGCATGAATTTGTTCCGTTAAAGAGACTTGTACAACGTTCTATCTCTACCTCGATATATTGCACTTAACGAAAAAAGAACTATTTGTCAATATTAAAACCACTGAAAAAACGATAAACATTATCACCATTGATATATATATATATATATATAATATTTATTTAAAATTTATAAAGTAACTGACGCCTCCTCAACAGGTGTTTACCCGTGCAACCAGACTGGCAACTGGGTCCCACCCATTCACAGTCAGGTTAGCCAAATGCAGACGACAATTCTACTCCTGCAGCTTCCTCTCTCGCACTTCCCGCCTGTGGAACTCACTCCCGTATTCTTGCTTTCCTGACGGCTATAACCTCCAGAAATTTAAATGCAAAGTTATTACTCATCTACTAACCACTGGCCTCTAGCTCTCTCCCCTCCCCTGTATAACCTTCACTTTCTCTCCGCCTATGTATCTGTCATCGCACCTGCTTTCTCAGCTTTCTATTGTTCCTTTCTAACTAGCTTGTACTCCTCACTCTTTTCTAATTAATGCTTTTACATTTATGTAACCCCCTGCACATCAGTGGCGTTTCCGCCTTGCTCGGGTTGAAATGATTAAAAAAAAAAAGTAAGTATATTATAATATGACTTCAAAAGTAGCTATTTTGCTTCGACACTTTGTCTTACCAAATGATGGTACTGATTACAAGACCCCTTTCAAATCTCGCAAACAGCACCAACATCACGTGATAAGGCACAGGAAGAGCTAATTTGTACTGTTATTATAACATCCTTATGTTATAAATTTTGAATAAATACTATTTGCTCTCTTTTGTATTGAACACTATTTTAAGAATAGTGTTTTTTTTTATATGTTATTTTTTCCATATATTCCTACACCATACTGGTAAATATAGCACTCTAACTACTGGCGCATGATACATGATCCGCTAAAAGTCTGCGTCCTTCTACCGAGCACCCATAACGCAGAGTTAGAATCGTCCACTGACACCATTTTGGTCGGGTTCTAATAATGGGTAAAAAGCAATTGGATGTCTAAACCTGATGAGCTGTGATACAGCAAAACATCTGTCTGCGAATGACTATATATATAATTATAATTTATTATAATGAATAATAATCAAACAAATAATTTCGAATTGTCGGTTTGTTTACTAATATTTCGTTAATTTCCGTTATATTACGGAAATTAACGAAATAATTATATACAACCGACAATTTGAAATTATTTGGTTGAACATTACTTTTGATCGATACTCGTATTTAAGTAGATATTCCGTTTTTAATCAAAGAGTATTATATATTTATTTCTACCAGTCTGATTATTTACGATAAATCTTTGTCACAAAAATTTATGTCATTCGGCAGGATTCGAACCTGCGACTCCCTGTTCAAATAAGGGAAGCCACCAAGTGATCTGTCGCGTCTTAGACCTCTCGACCACCAATGACGATCAGTCTAAACGAAGTCAAATGAAGCCTATTTAAGACAATTTTTTATTCAGTTTCGTATCCTACCGAAGGCTGGGATCATAAGGAAGGGGTGTGTCTTCTAATATGAGACATAAGTATTTGTCTGCATTTTCTTCTTACTTCTTTACATTCATAAATTGTTAATCCACCCCATTTTATTTTCATGTGGATGGAAAATGTTATTTGGACTTCTACTGGTATAAAATCTTGTAACACATTTGAATTTGAGTAAATAAAATTTTGGATTCGCTGTTGCTGAAGAAGCGAGGATTTCCTGGTAGAAATACCTATCCAACGGATTTAAATATCGACATTTTGTTTAATTCTTATATTTGAATCTGTAAATAGAATGTACTATTTGCATCGAGCCCTCCACCTTCATCAATTTTAATATTAAAGAAATTAATAATAACAGGATCGGGTTTTGGGGATTTACCTATCTGATCGTCCTTTTGAATTTAATATATATATATATATATATATGTATATATATATGTGTGTGTGTGTGTGTGTGTGTGTGTGTGTGTGTGTGTGTGTGTGTGTTTTGATTATTAAAAAAACAGATAAAATAACTATCAAAGCAGACAAAATTCGCAGTTATTGCAAGGTCGATATGGATAAGATCCACAAAGCTTTTAACTGAGAAGTTCATACGTTTTATAAAAAACGTGCCAAACATTTACGATAAAGACATCAACAATGAAGACAAATGCTTGCTTTTTTTTTTTTTTTTTTTTTAATCATCTCACCCCAAGCAAGGCATTCCACTGCCACTATTGCGCATGGGGCTACATAGGGGAAGGTAAAGAGAAGGAGTGTATAGACATAGGGAATGTCAGGAGAAAGGTGATAGATGAGTAAGGATAGCGAGGATGAGTGTCGGGCAGATGGGAAGAGTGATTGATAGAATGGGAGCAAGTTAGTGTGTTAGGAGGTGTCTATTGACCTTACATTTAAACTCCTGGAGATTGTAGCCGTCGGGGAAGCAATCGTTTGGAAGAGAATTCCACAGTCGGGAAGTGCGAGGAAAGAAACTGTTGGAGTAGAAGTTACGGCTGCATATTATCGATAATTGCTACTGAATTAAAAATTGATGACAGGATTTATAGATTCTTTTGCCAGCAAGAATTCATCCCAATGGAAGACAACAAAACTAATTTACAAATAAGTGGTCGACGGGTAAAAGCACAAATATCGAATTGCATGAATGGGCATTCATTCTTAATTTTCATATTAGTTAACCTGGTTAATTCCATAGAGATTCCTTCGTATATTTTAACGCTCCTTCAAGAATGGTTTTATTGATTTTACCGTTATTAATTATACTTAGTTTTAATAATCAGTATAGCGGTTTGTTTTGAAAACACATATTCCATAGCTAAATCCACTGCTAAAAATGTTGGGTCAGTGTGTCAATCCAGGATGTTTTTTCCGCCTGAATCCATCTTGCATATATACAAGTCTACCATTCGACCGTGCATGGAGAATTGCTGCCATTTATGGTCAGGCGCCCCTGCCGTTCACCTCAGTGTTCACGACAGGCTCCAAAAGAGAGTCAGTAACGTGATAGGTGCTGACTTGGCGGCTCGACTACAGCCACTTCCCCACCGACGAAATGTGGCCTCCCTTTGTCTGTTCTATAAGTACTTTCATTGCTTCTGCCTGGGCGAACTTAAATCACTAGTGCCTCCTCAACAGGTGTTTACTCATGCAGCCAGATTGGCAACTGGGTCCCACCCATTCACATTTAGGTTCGCGAAATGCAGACGACAATTCTACTCCTGCAGCTTCTTCTCGCACTTCCCGCCTGTGGAACTCGCTCCCATATTCTTGCTTTCCTGACGGCTACAACCTCCAGAAATTTAAATGTAATGTCAATACTCATCTAGTAACCACTTGACTCTAGCCCTGCCACGTCCCCGTATATCCTTTCCTTTCTCTCCACCCTTGAAACTGTCATCACACCTGCATTCTCATCTTTCTCTTGCCCCTATCTAATTGGTTTGTACTTCTTTCAGTTAAGTAGCCCCCTCCCCGCACATCAGTGGCATTTCCGCCTTGCTCGGGGTGAAATGATTAAAATAAAAAGAAGTGTCTTCGTTTTGTATTTGTTTTAACATTGAATGCTTGTAGAAACATGATGCATTCAGACATTAAAAAACAATGCAACTTTTACAAATAAATAACCAGACAACAATTCATAACAAAATCTTTTTGAAATGAGGAAAAGGGAAAGGAGAAAAAAGCTAAAAAGATGTCTATGACGCTCTATATTAATTAAAACATGAATCCGTGTACGGGCGTACGCCCGCACAGATGAAAAACTCGTACCAAATCTTAAAAATATTAATAATAAATTGCGAAAAAACTAGGGGGTGGATGGAAAAAAATCCGTCTACGAAAAACTAGGGTCGGTATGTTGAAGGTAACATTAGTCAGCTCTCGGAAATATTGAAAGAAGAATCTGCTATGTAATCGATCCCGACCTGGCAGCTCGATTGCAGTAACATTCTCACCGACGAGATGTGGCTTCCCTCTGTATCTTCTAAAAATAATGTCACGGCCTTCATTTCGACGAACTTAGTGCCCTTCTGCAACATCAATATGAAATCACTCAAGCAAACAAAGTGGCAACAAGGCCCCAGCCTTTTGCCTTCACAATAGTTAAATGTAAGCGCCACTTGTACCATAACAGCTTCTTTTCTCGCACTTCCCATTTGTTGAACTCTCTTCTGTATACTTGCTTTCCAGATGTCTATAATCTCCAAAGATTTAAATGCAACGTCAATTACCTTCTCTTATCTCATTGACTTCCACAATTTCTTATCCTTTCCTCGACACCCCTTGAATCTTGCTTCTTTTCACGTATTTCTCTTCACACCAGTATTCTCAGCCTTCTTCTACTCATTCTATAGTGACATAACCTTTTAATCTCTTTTTATGTAGCCCCTCTCCGCACCAGTGACATTACTGCTACCTTGGGATAAAACGACTTAACAAATGTATATATAGTTGCTGCCCAAGTATACAAATATATATATACATTAATATATATATATATATATATATATATTGTAACTAAGTTGTTGAACTCGTAGGTTTATTTACCTTTTTGTTCATGCATTTACTTTTATAAAGAGTGCTCGATACAAATGTAGAGCGTTATACTGTAATGGTTGTTACAATGTTTTTAAATTCATAGTATCACTACACAAAGAATTTCTCATGTTTTGAAGGCAGCCCATTATGTTTTGGCTTCATCCTCAGGTGATTTTTTTAGAAATAAAAATTATCCAGTTGAAAATTTCCAGTTGAATTATCCAGTTGAAAATTTTATTTCTAAAAAAATCACCTGAGGATGAAGCCAAAACATAATGGGCTGGCTTCGAAACATGAGAATTTTTTGTGTAGTGATACTATGAATTTAAAAACATTGTAACAACCAGTAGAGTATATATATATATATATATATATATATATATATATATTAATTAAGCTACATAGATATAAAATGAATTCTTTGAACATTATTTTTTATCGATACTCGCATTTAAGTAGATATTTTGTTTTTAATTAAACAGTATTATATATTTATATCTACTGGCCTGATTATTTACGATAAATCTTTATTACGAAAATGTGTCATTCTGCAGAATTCGAATCCGCGACCCCTATCTACATAGGGGAAGCTTCTATTTGATCTGGCAACGTCTTAGACCGCTCGACCACGAATGACCTCTAGTCTAAACGAGGTTTTAATGAAGCCTATATAGCACAATTTTCGATTTATCGCAACAACGATATCTGCTCTGAGATGTATCGTAATGTCAACAAATGCAAACATGTTACGGAAATTAACGAATTTTAACGAAACTTGGTTATAAACAACCAACAATTTGAAATGAATTGTTTGAACATTATTTTTTATCGATACTCGTATTTAAGTAGATATTCTGTTTTTAATTAAACAGTATTATATATTTATATCTACTGGTCTGATTATTTACGATAAATTTTTATTACGAAAATGTGTAAATTCTTAAATACGAGTATCAATAAAAGTAATGTTCAAACAATTCATTTCAAATTGTCGGTTGTTTATAACCAAGTTATGTTAAAATTCGTGAATTTCCGTAATATATATATAGACATTAAAATGTCTGCATGTAAAATATCTCATCTGTAGGAGACATATTTTCAAATTTCTTTTAGTGTTATAAGTCTTAACGTTTATTTTTAATGTTAATTACGTTATGCTATAAATAAGATATTTTGGTGGAAGATTTAACGTAATTTAATTTTTTTAGCTTTCAGAAGTATCTTTTACCTGTCTTTTTGTCTTTAAATCAATAATGGATGAAAATAAAATTTTCCGACTCATACTAAGTTATAACTTAAAAAATCAATAGAAGTAGACAAGCTCTTCTAACTCCCTACCCCCCCCCACTCAAAAGAACAAGAGTAGTCACTCATCTCTTGCTTCCAGTTTAGAAAGGAGTTCCCGGTTGAATGCTTTCTTCAGAACATAATAGTTTTTATGTACAAATCAAATTTCACATTTCGCTTAAACAGTCGAACTCTTAATTCTTTAAACTTTTCACTGCACTTTCTCTTAGAAAATTTCGCAGTTTAATAATTTAATACCTACAATCTGATGTTATGTTGTTCGATAAATAAGTTTTCATTTATTTATAGAAACGAAAATGTTTTATATTCTCTCAGCCTTCTAATCATAACCCTAAATTCTGGGTTTTTTTAATTATGTTTAAGGAAAGACCCGTTTCATAAATATGCTCGAGCTTCCTAATTCATACATAGCTCAAGAAAGGATAAAAAGCATTAATCAGATTAGAGGCACGTACGAATGCATAAGTACGCCACGTGGTTCAGTGAAATAAGAAGTTCGCCCTCAATGACAAGTCCAGTTTTTCACTTCTATATGCCGGAACAAAAAGAAAAACAAAAATTCCTTTCTCTTATAACGATGATTGTTACACCCCTGAGCGGCATTAAGCGAGATCCCTAGCTAAATAATGTGGGGTAAACCACAATTAATTACCCTGATAAACGTTGGTACTAAAGGCTCAGTCAGTTTGTTAGGTGCTATAAAGGATACACGCTTGGGCGATCATGTCTATTTCGAGATTTGACTGACTAAGCAGAAGATATTTCTGTACTAGGTTTTTATTGCTTTCTACGGTAGATTGCTTACCAACCATGACAGTTGACCCCAATCTGTCTGGCTATTTAATCCATAGCTGGAGGGAGAAGAGCCGGATTAATACCTTTCCCAAGTGAAATACAACGAATTCAACTTGAATTCGAACTCGAGTCTCTGATTTCCCGTTCCGAGCCGATATCACAACACACATTTGAAACCGGAATGAGGAAATTGGTTTAAAGTTTGAATCTTTGTGTGGATGGTTCCTAAGTTGAGATAACCTGTGTGAAGAGGTGCGAATATTTGTTCTCGAAAAAGAAAGATAAAGAGACAAACATCTCAAGAAGTTATATTGAATACAAAAAAAAAGGACAGACGAGTTCAACAGATATGAAGAAATGAATATGTTGTGAGTACAAACAAAAGAACTTTTACACGAAAAACGATTCCATCCATTGTTATTTTCGATGTTATGCATTGTATTGTTACAATATGAATGTAGTCTGCACATGATGTTTGTATTGAAACAAAACAAACAGATCAGATGAAGAAAGGTAACATCTGTACTCAAGAAGAATTTAAGTTGCGAACTTTGAAAAAAATGTCAGCATTCTTGAAAAAGAAAATTTTCCAACCTCTTGAAAGGAAACTAGTACAAATTTTCCTCTTTGTAATATTCTTCATAAATATCAAAAATGTTAACACACACACACATATCTATATGTATATATATGCCTACGTAATTATTATGTTTTGTCCAATGCCTTCGTCCACTGAAAATAAACAAAAGATATCACCCTTATAACTTATGATAAGTCAGTCCCTAAAATATTTACATAGTTTTTTTTATAAATTCTACAATTTTACTTTCATATACAATCTTCAGTGTTTGGTAAAAACCAAATTAAATTATACATTTAATTAATTAAAAAATGACACCCCAGATATATAATTTGTAACCATCTTAAATAACGCTAGTACCAAAAATGAAACATCAAATCTAGAAAATGCAAGTTCTGTGAGAAATATATTCACATAGCTTAGCGCTTAAGCAGTGAAAGGAAATTATCAAACATAACAAGACATACCTGGTATAGAAAAAACAATTTATTTGTCTTGCAAAAATATGCTGAATTTTGCTGCTACAGTGTAGCTTGGTATAGTCTTTTCTCTGCTTAGCTTGGTATAGTATCCTCCGTCTAGGAGTGGGATGAAAAAGACACAAGGAACTGCGATCCGCGACGTACAGGAACTTTCTTCTGGGTCAGCTTCTTTCACAGTTTCTTATCTTGGTATAAGATGATAGTGCTTAGAGAATTTTTCTCTAGGAAGGCAAGGCTTTGCCCATAGGGTATCCTTTTTAAGGTAAGAAGGGTAACAAGAGATTTTCTCTGTTACAAAGTTGTGGCATTAGCCTAAAAGATTACAAAGAATTGGTAAGATGGTCTCGATATAGCGAGACAAGTAGGCGCCAATTTAGGCCCTGCTGCAACAAAAATCCGGAGCGGCACAAATACGTCCGATACTGTTCGTGCTAGCTGAAAAAAGGAGTGAACAAAACCATCGTGTAAAAAAAACATAAAACCTCTGGTAAAGCCCGCCTAAAGTCCAAAACGAGGTTCGGGTTAAATCAGCCAATCAGGAGACCCGTTACATCTGTAAATTTCCGACACACTGCCAACGGAGAACGAAAAAAAGTAATGGTTATCCATTACTTTTTTTTTTCATAGAATAAGATCAAGGGGAACTGAATTTGCTTCTGTCTGCCTTTAATTCCAGGGGAAATACATGTTTTAAGGAATGAACCTGTTCGCAACCGTTCCTCAACACACAGGCCGAGCGAACTTTACCATCGTTCCCGGTAATGAGTCTAAGCACCTTAACTAGACTCCAAAAAGGTCTAGTCTTATTAGGAGATTTGATTAATACAATTTCTCCAACTGACACCTTTAGAGGGCAATCTCCCTTCAAATTCGTATCCCTCTCTCTCAGAGACAACAGAATCATTGTGCCACATCTTCCTAAATTTTTCGACATATTTATGTCTTAACTCCAAAGATTGCACCAGCTTTATTCTACTAGGGGGATCGGGGCACAGATCTTCCGATCCATAGTTACTAATTAACAAACGTGGATTGTAGCCAGTTTGTAGAAAGTGATTGGGGGTTAAAATATCTAGGCCCCCTTCTGAAGCGGTAAAATAAGTCAGCGGTCGATCGTTGATCGCTTTCTGCACGTCAGAAATTATCGTTAAAAATTCAAAATACTGAATTTTCCTCCTACCTATTAATTTTTTCAAGCATTGCTTCATGGTTTTGATCATTCTCTCCCATGCGCCCCCATACCAGGCGGAATAAAGGGGAATGGTGTGATGACTAATGGAAGCGGACCTGAAATGTTCCCTGAATTCGTCGGAAACGAAATTTTCAGACAACATAAGGCCGGATGCTAGAAAGGTTTTAGCATTATCCGAATAGACATGAGAGGGAACGCCAAAAAGATGTTATATTAACAAGCACTAAATGTCATCATAACAAGCACTAAATGTCATACTAACAAGCACCAAATGTCACCATAACAAGCACTAAATGCCATATTAACAAGCACCAAATGTTATATTAACAAGCACTAAATGTTATTCTAACAAGCACTAAATGTTATTCTAACAAGCACTAAATGTTATTCTAACAAGCACTAAATGTTATATTAACAAGCACTAAATGTTATTTTAACAAGCACTAAATGTCATATTAACAAGTACTAAATGTTATACTAACAAGCACTAAATGTCACCATAACAAGCACCAAATGTCATATTAACAAGTACTAAATGTTACACTAACAAGCACTAAATGTCATATTAACAAGTACTAAATGTTACACTAACAAGCACTAAATGTCACCATAACAAGCACTAAATGTTATATTAACAAGCACTAAATGTTATATTAACAAGCACTAAATGTCATATTAACAAGCACTAAATGTCATATTAACAAGTACTAAATGTTACACTAACAAGCACTAAATGTCACCATAACAAGCACTAAATGTTATATTAACAAGCACTAAATGTTATTTTAACAAGCACTAAATGTCATATTAACAAGTACTAAATGTTATATTAACAAGCACTAAATGTTACCACAACAAGCACTAAATGTTATATTAACAAGCATAAATGTTATTTTAACAAGCACTAAATGTCATCATAACAAGCACTAAATGTCATACTAACAAGCACCAAATGTCACCATAACAAGCACTAAATGCCATATTAACAAGCACTAAATGTTATATTAACAAGCACTAAATGTTATATTAACAAGCACTAAATGTTATATTAACAAGCACTAAATGTCACCATAACAAGCACTAAATGTCACCATAACAAGCACTAAATGTCATATTAACAAGTACCAAATGTTACACTAACAAGCACTAAATGTCACCATAACAAGCACTAAATGTTATATTAACAAGCACTAAATGTTATACTAACAAGCACTAAATGTTACCATAACAAGCACTAAATGTTATATTAACAAGCACTAAATGTTATTTTAACAAGCACTAAATGTCATATTAACAAGTACTAAATGTTACACTAACTAGCACTAAATGTCATATTAACAAGTACTAAATGTTACACTAACAAGCACTAAATGTCACCATAACAAGCACTAAATGTTATATTAACAAGCACTAAATGTTATATTAACAAGCACTAAATTTTGATTAAATTTTAACAAGCACTAAATGTCATATTAACAAGTACTAAATGTCATATTAACAAGTACTAAATGTTCAATAAATTAACAAGCACTAAATGTTATTTTAACAAGCACTAAATGTTATTTTAACAAGCACTAAATGTTATTTTAACAAGCACTAAATGTTATATTAACAAGCACTAAATGTTATATTAACAAGCACTAAATGTTATTTTAACAAGCACTAAATGTTCATAAATTAACAAGCACTAAATGTCATATTAACAAGCACTAAATGTTATATTAACAAGCACTAAATGTTATTCTAACAAGCACTAAATGTTATTCTAACAAGCACTAAATGTTACACTAACAAGCACTAAATGTCACCATAACAAGCACTAAATGTCACCATAACAAGCACTAAATGTTATATTAACAAGCACTAAATGTTATTTCAACAAGCACTAAATGTCATACTAACAAGCACCAAATGTCACCATAACAAGCACTAAATGCCATATTAACAAGCACTAAATGTTATATTAACAAGCACTAAACGTCACTACAACAAGCACCAAATGTTATATCTTCCCAAGGCGGCTGTGCAGAATTCGAACCTTCTGAGAAATGTCCGAAATTCAAATTTATCCGCTGAAGGAGACCCACTGAAGTCAGGACACTCCAATTGTAATTTTAAAGGTTGAAGAGAGACAGGTTTTAAATTTTGCCGCTCTCCCGCCATATGCCGCCCTCAAGCATACCAGGATAACATGCGAAGAGAGAGAGAAAATAAAGAAATATCAAGGCTTATCCAGTCAAACTAACCCCCTCTCCGACAAATTTTGAAAAAAAAATTTTTTTTTTAGGTAGCAGACAAGAAGCACCAAAAAAAAAAAATCACACAAATAACAATTCTGGAAGGGAAAAATTTACAATAAAATATGTAACGCACATATTTTTGCAATAAAAGCTATTGCAAAATATATTGCAAGGAAAAAATTTTTGCAATAAAAGCTATGTGAGAAATATATTCACATAGCTTAGCGCTTAAGCAGTGAAAGGAAATTATCAAACATAACAAGACATACCTGGTATAGAAAAAACAATTTATTTGTCTTGCAAAAATATGCTGAATTTTGCTGCTACAGTGTAGCTTGGTATAGTCTCTTTTCTCTGCTTAGCTTGGTATAGTATCCTCCGTCTAGGAGTGGGATGAAAAAGACACAAGGAACTGCGATCCGCGACGTACAGGAACTTTCTTCTGGGTCAGCTTCTTTCACAGTTTCTTATCTTGGTATAAGATGATAGTGCTTAGAGAATTTTTCTCTAGGAAGGCAAGGCTTTGCCCATAGGGTATCCTTTTTAAGGTAAGAAGGGTAACAAGAGATTTTCTCTGTTACAAAGTTGTGGCATTAGCCTAAAAGATTACAAAGAATTGGTAAGATGGTCTCGATATAGCGAGACAAGTGGGCGCCAATTTAGGCCCTGCTGCAACAAAAATCCGGAGCGGCACAAATACGTCCGATACTGTTCGTGCTAGCTGAAAAAAGGAGTGAACAAAACCATCGTGTAAAAAAAACATAAAACCTCTGGTAAAGCCCGCCTAAAGTTCAAAACGAGGTTCGGGTTAAATCAGCCAATCAGGAGACCCGTTACATCTGTAAATTTCCGACAGTTCATAATATACACCTGATGATTGTGTAGTGCATGAAATTCCAAATCGTGCTTTAGACGTATAATATATATATATATATATATATATATATATAATGTATGTGAAAATTGTTCCTTGTGAAAGAGCCTAACAAGAGAGTAATCAAAAGTTCTCTATCCCATCAAGAAACCCTTAAAAATTAAATGAAAGTCTTAACTTTAGGTTGGGTAATTTAATCGGATTTTGACTACCATACAAAAATTTTCAGCATATCGCCGTATGGATCCAACAATTTTCTTTCGATTATTAACTATTTTATATATTCAAGTAAATTTATAAATATGTTTTCATGAATTTCTGCTTAAAATGCATTCGTAGATACCGTTGATGCAGTAACATTTGTGAAGTAACAGGCTTTAAAAGTTTTACTTGATGATTGTCGCCAGTTTTGAAACACAAGCCAAAAGACTAACTAATTCGTGGCTATTCTATGATGAATAATCTTTGAACATTTCGCACTGTAAAGGAACACATCTGCTGATATTTGGATTTGTCTACAAATTAAAATTCCGTGTTTTGTTTTTTTATTTTTTTATTTTTTTAATCATATCACCCCAAGCAAGGTGGTGACGCCACTGATGTGCATGGGGCTACTTAAGAGTAGAATGATTGAAAAGGAGAAAGCCGGGAACCACATCCTAAACAGGAAACAAGGGATGAGCCTCTTCACCTGTACAAAAGACGTGGGTGGAGTGTGAACCGGGCGATGTTTTCCTACTAATTGATATTCCGTGTTAATGAAGTAGTATATGATTATTTAATAATATCTGATTACTTTATTATTCTCCACCAACAATATTTACTTTTTTACTTAATTGTGGTAAGAGGCGTGGGTTTTTGTATCTGTATGACCACGCGTGGGTACCGGCGTAGGTACCAGCGTGGGTACCGGTGTGGGTACCGGCGTGAGTACAGGCGTGAGTATAGGTGTGAGTTAATCTAAACTTATTTATAAATGGAACTTTGTCTCTGTGTGTATGTGTGTGTATGTGTGTCTCTATGTGTGTGTCCGTTACCTATAGACTCCGAAACGGCTGAACCGATTTTCTTGAAAATTTACACTGTTGTACTATAAGCGTTTGCGAGTGTTCTTAGCTAGGTTTGTGCTGAGGTACCCCCGATAAATATCGAAAATCGATAATCGAAAAAAATCGGATAATAGAAGGAGTGGTTCGATTTTAATCAAATTTGATACACTCATAAACAAAAACATAAAAAACGATATTCAGAAGTTTCAAGGTTGCAGTTCTTACAATAGTGGAGAAAATCAATAATATATATATATAAGGCAAGATGTTTGTGTGTGTGTCTGTTTATCTGCCTGTATGTCTGTATTTTTTCTGCCCTTTTATTTTAGTTTTTTCTTCGGGTTTGACTCTAAGTAGGTATAATTGTACTTCCTAGTCTCAGCCATGATACCATGTACTCAGAGGACTTATTTTGTTTTCAAAATTCAGTTTACGACGAAAAAAAACTTATTTGATATCGATACCAGGAAATGAAAATTTGACTTACACCCAATTTACACCCGGTTTCGCTTTAACTGGAAACAACTATTGCTTTTTTGTCTTTCGTGCCAACGTCCAAAGAGTCTGAGCACTAGGACCATAGATTAGTTTTAAAGCTTTCATTACACTCGAGCAACGCCGAGCTATACTGCTAGTATCCAATAAAGAAATAGTTTCTCAGTATTCGATGTAGTTACAGTTGTTTTGCATTTTATGTTTGAAACTTGTACAAGCATCAATCTGTGATTTAAACTCTATGTTGAAAGTTGAGTAAATAAAAGCAGTGATTACATATTTTCTCACTCATTGTCTAAACGGGTATGATTTAAAAAATGGTACAACTTATTTTATTATGTTGTCCTGTTTGTTCAGTTTTAGAATTTGGTGGTAGAAGAATTGTGTCCATTTATTGTTGACTCATTCTGAATACCAGTCAGTAGACGTAAGCACAGTTAGGCTGTGGGTAATGCATTTCAACACTGTAGACAGTCATTTCGTCATTGTTATAGTTAGATTTAGAAGTTTCCACTGTAAAAACAAAATCAACTTTATTGTTCAAACAACAATCAATTTATTAATGAAATTTCGGTTAAAAATCGCTTACCTCGCATTAACATGAGATATCATTCTCATGTTAATTATATGAGTGTACTTTTCAGTGCTGGATCAAGTCATATTGAAATAGAACTTTTGCAGATTTTCCCGTAGTAGGTTTTCAGTTATTTCTCTGGTACAGTGGTTGCCAACAAGATTATAAAACCTAGCTTGGCCTGCTATTAAAGTCATAGCTGGTGGGAGAAGTGATATTTGCACGTAAGCGAATGTAAGGCATTCAACTAAATTTCGAACTCAGATTCTCAATTTCCCATTCTGAGCTGATATACATCACACCACAATGCACAACCATTGCTGATATGAAAAATCAAGTAAGCTATGTATGTTTTTAGATGAAAAACAGTGCAGGCCAACGTTTAATAAGCTTAAGTCAATTTAAAAACAAATGTTATTTTCTGCAAAGGTACGTCATCGTAGCTGTAACTTCATTTTGTACTTAGGTTACGACTAGTACTGAAATGGTCAAAACTAGTACTGAAATGGTCAAAACTAGTACTGAAATGGTCAAAACTAGTACTGTAAATGGACAGGAAATTACAGTAGTATAAGATATTGTCATAGACATCAACTCCGATTAGTAAAAATGATTGATGGCAATAGCCATAGTTCTAATAAGGAAACAAGTCTTAATCTGCTTATACTTTCCCAGATTATGCTATAGTCACAAATACTACGAATTTGATTTTGAACCTTTAAACTCAACTGTATTTTATTCCAAACAAATCTGTTAAAAGAAAACAGACGGAAGATGATATTCATCAGTCCACGTCGATTGAGGCAACAAAATAACGTCGAAGGTTCTTCAGTAAATACCAAAAACATTATTTGAATTTTGACAACAGTAAAAACCGCATAATCTAATAAGTTCCTTCTCTTATATTTGTCACCTGTGGAATTCTTTTCTAAGTTCTCGCATTTCTGTCAAATAAAATCTTCAAGAATCTGAACGCAATGTCAATCATCTTCATCTGTCTTACAGGATCATTTTCTTTTGTCTTTTCTCCTTGGTTTTTACGCTCAGTATACTTTTATTCAAAAGACGTATTGGCTTGGTGACCATTCCAAATATCTGACTGACTATTTTGATCTTACCATTTTTAGAGAGATCCCTAAACAAACATTATTCTAACGAATGACATCCAAATAGATTCCTGGACATATATAATGGTGTTCGTTATCAATTCACTAACGAGCAATAACTGAAAATTGTGCCCCTTGTCTTATGAGGCACAGGATTGAACCCTCTAGAAGATATAATGCCCAAGATTTATGTTGTTCATGGAGACGAGGATTAGTTGTATTAAACTACTGAGCAATATACGATTCATCAACTTACTCTCTTGCAATACTTCAAGAGACGTGCATGTAGATATTATGGTGTTCTCACTCCTCGGGGCATTTTTTCAATCTGTGAGAAGTGAGCATATGATAATGGTGTCTTCATGAAGTCGATATGACTCGTATCAGTTAAGTGACAAACTTCTCCACATTATTCCTTTATATATATATATATATATATATATATATATATATATTATTCAAGAAGTAGTAGGAGGATTTGAACAATTATTAAGTAAATGATCGAGCTTTATATTCGACCTCAGCAGAATGCAGAAAGCACTGGACGGCCGTTTCGTCCGATATTTGGGACTCATCAGTAGTGCGCATCCACTACCAGGAATCGAACCCAGACAGGTTTGGTTATTAAGCTGATGTTATACCAACTGTACCACGGGCCCTGTTGAGGTCGAATATAAAGCTCGATGATTTACTTAATAATTGTTCAAATCCTCCTACTGCTTCTTGAATAATATCTCTGTGTTTCAACCACGAAACACGCTATGGATGTAGCGGTTTGGTTGCGGAGGTCGTTGCTTGGGGAGGCACTATCCTATGGGCAAAGGAGCTTGGATTAGTTCCACCACGGAATTCGTGAGGAGCGGCGCACTTCACGAGCTTAATTCGTTACCTCTCCGTCACCAGTGCCCGTGGTACAGTTGGCACTAATATCAGCTTAATAACCAAAACTGTCTGTGTTCGATTCCTGGTAGTGGATGCGCACTGCTGTTGAGTCCCAAATATAGGATGAAACGGCCGTCCAGTGCTTTCTGCATTCTATTGAGGTTGAATATAAATCTCGATGATTTACTTAATAATATATATAACGCGCCTTTATTTTATTCATACTTATAAGTAAATTTTAAATCTGTTTCTTTCTCTGACCAAATTTTAGTATGATATTCCATTTTTAGTTGTCGCTATTATTTTCACATTATTTATCAAGAATTCCTAGCAGTTCACTGACAATAGAAAAAGGGACTTGTGGAGAGACATAATCGTCTATGCACAGAAAGAACGTAGCATTAAAATCGTATAAATAGTTCCCATACGCTCATCAAAGTTAAGCAAAATTGCGCCTGATCAATATGTAAACTTCTGACCGCTTAGAAATGACATGTACTCTAAGTTTGGGTGTGTGGGTTCCGTAATGGCTTAAGACTCGGAATTCTTAATCGGGTAGCCGAGTTCCAATTCCCGTTATATCCGTTATACTTGATTACACGGATGTACCCTTAGAAAAGACATGAATCTACTATTTCTTCCTCCAGCTATTGATAAATAAGTAAAGCTTATATAACCGTAGAGAAGAAAATAGCGAATTACACCGTCAAACGAAGCAACAGCGTATCGCGTGTATTCTACTGAGGAAATTAAGGCGAATAAGAAGAAATAAATAAAATTAGTAGCACGAAAAGAGCTGCTATGAGTATCAGAAGCTATGTTAATGATTCTTTTTTCCCTGTTTGGCGTGGCCAATCAGAAAAATTGGTCGGAGAATAAAGGATATTGTTTTTTGCTTACCAGGAAGTCAGTGTTTGGAGACTGGTGAGCGAAAGTTTGTTCCGCTATTGCAAGAGGAAGATTGAATTTCTGATCCCGATTCGGTGCCTGCTGGACTTATCACAACAGATTTGTGATTGAACTTAGGGTTTGAACATTGATTTATTAAAATTATATAAAACACTATTATGTTTAAATAAAAAAATTCTTAGAATATAAAATTTTTTTTATTATGAATAACCTTCAATGTGTTCATAAGCCGAGAAAAACAAACCAAACAATTTATATGAGAGGATATTCTTGTATAACCAGATTAAAATCCTTGTGTTTTAAAGGATGCTATATGCGTTACCAATGGATGGTGAAAATGACAGGGAATTATTGGTAGAATAGTGGCTATACGAGTCAATGAAAACTCAAGAACGTACGGAGGCTAGATCAATCCATCAAACATTTGACTTTGTTGGACTGTCTGCATTTAGGAGAGGAACCCTGTTGAGGCTATCCCGAAGGGCAGAGTTTCAACTGGATTAAGTAGACATGAGTCCATTCCCCCGTATGTGGAGTCTACGGTTAATGTTTACCTGAGCGAAGGTGCTCGGAAATGCGTCACATTAAAACCGTTCATGGGAAATATCGATGCCTGATCAAACCATCAAACCTCTGACTGTCGGATTGACATACATCGGTCGTAGAGGAAAACAGACGAGGCTATGTTGAAGACGAGAACCTAATCCCGCCTTGGCGGGGTCTACGGGGATATTGTTCTCGCGCGTACCTGCTCGGCAATCAATCAGTTAAGTGCCATACGTGATACACGCTTGGGCGATCATGTCTCGAAAGACACATGACTGACTGGGCAGAAGATTATCCCGCAGTAGGTTGCCATTGCTTTCTGCGGTAGACTGGTTGCCGACCAAGGCTATAGAACCCAATCTGTCCTGTTATTTAACCCATAACTGGAAGGAACAGGCGGATTAATACCTTTCCCAAAGGTATTTGCGCGTAAGTGAACGCAATGAATTCAGCTGGAATTCGAACTCGGCTCACCGATTTCTCGTTCAGAGCCGATATCCAATGCACCACAACCCACATCCCTGCTTGGCAATACTCCCCTTAAAGATCAACCGTGTGCTACATCCCGTCTTTATGAGGAGACTCTAGTAAATACGGAGGTTTGATAGATTTTCAAGCAACTTGACGGATGTACAGAACAAAGCAAAAAAGGCCGAACGAAAAAAAAGGAAAAAGCGGGTGAGAAAAGAAAAAAAATTGTTTTGCCACCTAAAACTACAATCGCATCCGGCAGCAAGGCCTCTGATTGGGAGGTTGTGGGGAGCATGGAACCTTCTCTTAATTGAAGTTTTTCCGAGGTCTACTCTGACCCGGAGTGGTAGCATCTGTTAGGGTCCCAGCTATGGACAAATAGTTAACCCCCAAAAGGGGTCAAGATACTATGAAATTATAAAAATACACCTTTATAGAAATATATACATAAAAATTAACTTTTATAGGAAAATATACGTTTTTGAAAGAAAAACAAATATTACGATAACTATAACACATTTCTGAAGGGGGTAAAATTGGCATGACATATTTCTGAAGGAAAAAACAAAATTATTGCCAGCAATACATTATTTTAATACAAAACTGGAAGACATCTTCAGTTTTCTAAATAAAAAAGATCATCAAAGACTGACTATATCAACCTTCTCACTATAACCGAACATTTAAACAAATACGGTAACACCCTACAATTTTGTCATTAAATAACCCAGGGTGGTTGGTATGCCGTTAAACAAAGGTCAAACAAACAAATAAATAAACAAACAAACAAACAAAACTACAACCGTTGCTGTAAATGTACTTATATAATTCAGAAGCTCTTTGACGAGTATTGAGCCACTAACTACAGATTTCTTTAATCAGGATTATATATATTCGTTGCTCTGACGGAGTTGGCTTTTCGGATTTCGGGCAAATGCCGCACGCTGGTCGCTGGGGTGAACTTTGAGGAACATAGACATATTTCGATTAGTGATCTCACCAGGCAGCTGAAATGTCTCTGACGAAAGACGGAGGCAATCTGGCTTTGTGCCATTTCAAGATTTTATTGTATAACGAAAAAAAAAAACAGAATAAAGATCGAAGCAGAAGATGCGAAACAATAAGCAGTAATTTTTCAAGAAACAATGAAGATTTTTGCCAGTCGACATCTTATTTGCGAATAAATATCAACCCAGAAGAAAATAAAAAAGATGGCTTAACGAATTAATATAGCGACGCAGAACAAATCAATATTACGCTTTTTCAGGCAATGTTTTATACTATAATAGTAGTAGGACTCCGTCGTTCAAGAGTTGACCATGGGTAGCATCCTAGATGTCTGCTTGGCTGGAGCATTGGCGTCTGTGACTGTAGAAACCGATGCGGGAGTGACAGTCTTTGTTGCAGAGGCTACATTTATGTTTTGTTTCTAGTCTGTCGGGGATGCCATGTTGCTTTCTGCCAAGCGGTCTCTCCATGGCGACTTGTGTTAGTTGCTCCTCCCTTGATTTGAGTTGTTGAACCAGGATTCCTCTCCATTTGAAGCGGTTGATTGCTACGCACTCTCATGACTCCGTGTTGATGCCCACAGCTTTCATATCGCGTTTTATGATGTCACGATATTGTAGCTATGGTCGCCTAGTTGGTCTTCTTCCAGAGACCAGCTCTCTGTACAGAAGGTCTTTTGGAATGGACCGTCTGGCATGCGGTGGACATGGCCTAGCCAGCGGATGTTGCGATGTTTAAGGATGTGTGAACATGGTAAACAGACCGGCTCGAGACAGGACCTCAGTGCTGGGCACCTTGTCTTGCCATAAGATTCCCAATATACGTCGGATACTTCTCACGTGGAAGGTGTTCAGACGTCTCTCTTGCATGGAGTACGTGGTCATTTTCTGACTGCCATATAGCAGTGTACTGATGACACTGCCATCTTTGTTTTCACTGTCAGCTTATATTATCGTCATCATCATTTATCCATTACCCCCAGATGATGCATAGGGCAGCAACTTTTTGTTGCTGTTTCTGTAAAAAAACTGTTTTTTACGGGGCAGGGTTGTTAGCCCTTCACCCAACCCCCAAACCTGGAGAACAAGTGGACCATTCTATTCCCAAATAGTCACCCATTTAAGTATATGACCAGGCTCCAGGCTTTATGTTGACTTAACTTTGGTGCTCGGACGGCAACCGGTGTATTCAACACGATATAGCCGTATTATAAGGCACAACAATTTATTTCGGTTTTTAATCATATGACAGATCACTGAGAACGTTTCAAGTGCTTATCTATGTTTGTCAATGTTTTGACGCTACGGGATTTTGTCGATAATCCTAAATTTTCCAACGCGTCGAGGGATCATTCTACCTTCACTCAGTTAAGTGTCATACAAGATACACGCTTTGGTGGTCATGTTTCTAAAGAGACGCCACTGACTGAGTAGAAGATTCTCCGCTGTAGGTTGCGATTACCTTCTGTGACAAACTGGTTGTCAATCAAAACAATAGAATCCAATATGTCCTAATATTTCACCTATAGCTGGAGAGAGAAACGACGGATTATATAATTTTGCAATTAGTATTTGCGCGTAAGTGAATGCAACGAATTAATTAGAATTGAAACTAAGCTCTCAGATTTCTCGTTCCGAGCCTATATCCACTGCCGTAAAGTGTCTTTAATACGATCTTTGGGCTTTAGATGCTTCTATAACAAAACATTAGCGACCCTGTTTCATTACAATTCGCAATCCCATTGTGCTCATTGCAATGTTTATCGTTCCTGTTACCTTCCATGATCCGAATATGGTAAAGTCAACATCCTTCTGTAGAACCCTGTATGTCTGTGACTTAATTCTTTTTGTTCATATGTCAAGAGATTGTCATTTTTTTTTTTAATCATTTCACCCCGAGCAAGGCAGAAATGCCACTGATGAGCGGGGGGCTACATAACTGTAAAAAGATTAATTAGAAAAGAGTGAAGAGTACAAACTCGTTAGAAAGGAGCAATAGAAAGCTGAGAATGCAGGTGCGATGACAAATACATAGGTGGAGAGAAAAGGAAGGATATACGGAGGTGGGGAGAGAGCTAGAGTCCAGTGGTTAATAGATGAGTATTGACATTGCATTTAAATTTCTGGAGGTTGTAGCCGTCAGGAAAGCAAGAATACGGGAGCGAGTTCCACAGGCGGGAAGTGCGAGAGAGGAAGCTGCAGGAGTACAATTGTCGTCTGCATTTGGCTAACCTGACTGTGAATGGGTGGGACCCAGTTGCCAGTCTGGTTGCACGAGTAAACACCTGTTGAGGAGGCACCAGTGACTTAAGTTCGTCCGAGCAGAAAATCTATATTAAAAAGCTGTGGAAAATGTTTGTTCATTCTAATGAAATTTTAACGTTTTTAAAGTCCTAAAAACATTTTTATTCAGTAAAATCTTAACTGTCTTATGTTTTCACTATGTTCACGACCCTCCACGATATTCTTTATTTCGTTTCTTTAAATAACAATTTGTAATGGTAAATAAATTTACCATTACAAATTGTGCTTCTGGTTCTTGTTCTTATGCATTCACTCAAATTCATAAAATTGTTTACTCTGTTTTCCTTCTATTAAAATATCCTGTTACTGAAAAAAATTCCAGAAATTTCAGATATTTTATATTGTTAGTGTTATCGAGGCAAAGAAACACTGGATCCATCAGTCCAAAACGTAAAAGATAATGCGGTCGGAAGAGAAAAACGACACCAAATAACGACTTATACCAGTTCAGGGAAATTGTGAAAAATCCTTAGAAGACATTATTCGTTTTGTTTCATTTTATTTTTACAAGGGTGTAGCTACCTTAAAAAATTTGAAATCGTATTGAATCCTATTTCATATATATTAGAAACGATAAAAACTTTCCCTATTTGAAGTCTATGCGTTTAATACCGATAGGTATTGGCAAAGTCTACAAGAAGTGACACAACAAAATGCTTGACGATCATTATTTGGCACAATAATTCGATAATATTCTTACTCTGGGAAAGCCAAACAATCTCAACAAATGATCTTTCCTTGTCTGATGAGGAAATTAATTCTTTTCTGCAAAAGATCTAAGCTTTCATGTTCAGAGTTACGTTTTTGTAATTATCAAAACATGCAGAAGGAAGTGTCCCCCTTCATCAACATTTGCAATGGTACGTCGAAAATAACGCTTCGAGCGAAATATTAAAAAACAAAATCTCGCTTAACAATTGTTTAACATCAGTAGTTATAATTTCTCACAAAATATAATATATATTTATGTAAAGAGTGTATATATATATATATATATATAGTCATCCGCAGACAGATCTGTTTCGCTGTATCACAGTTCATCAGTAGGTTTACCCAGGATTGAAACCGGATCGAATTGTCGTCAGTCGGCGATTCTACCTCTGAGCTATGTGCGCTCGGTAGAAGGAGGAAGGCTTTTTAGCATGTACATATAGAGTGTTTAATATAACTATTAGAATATCGACAACCAGTCTATATATATATATATATATATATATTTAGTATATCGAGGCAGCAAGTAATTTTCTAGACATATGCTATTAAATATAAGAGACAATGAATGTCTATTATGTTTAATCATGAGCCGTTCTAAACGTAGTACTTTTGCTATAATTTCAGTTGAAAATAAAGACAAAAATTCTCCAACATTTGGATAATTATTTATTGGTTTTCTTCTAAGCTTTCGGCTCACATGAGCCATCTTCAGAGAGGTAGTTTAAACTGAAATATTATAAAATCCACCATCACCGACGATTTTATCCTGTGTTGACATAAAACTCCGCTTGGCAACGGCAATAGTTACCAAAAATAATAAACGCAGTTCTTAAGTTTGCGATGCGGTTTTATGACGTCACACCGCGGGATAGCGCGAAATGACAACAAAACCATCTAGTCAAATGCAATGTAATATGTTATTTCCTGTTTTAAAGTTGATTTTATTGAGTGCTGGTTGTTTTGATTTGATGTACATGGCCTCCAATATCTGCAGGTTCCTCTTACTGTGTGTATGAGTAAGGATCACCGTATTGTTGACCAAAATCTGTCTGATATTACCTACATGTTTATGTTTTTCAGAGAAATGTTGTTTAATAGTACTCTGATCAGAAAGATGACATGTAAGTCTACTGGAGAGCATTGTTGGTAACTATTGCCGTTGCCTAGAAGAAAACCAATAAATAATTATCCAAATGTTGGAGAATTTTTTTCTTTATTTTCAACTGAAATTAAAGCAAAAATACGACGTTTAGAACGGCTCATGATTAAACATAATAGACATTCATTGTCTCTTATATTTAATAGCATATATATATATATATATATATATATATATATATATATATATATATATCAGCCTTTCGAGTGCCAGTCGCATCATCGAGGCCAAAAAAACAAACTGGATTCATCTGTCCAACACGTAAAAATATATATATATATATATATCTGTGTGGGGGGGGGATAAAATATAGGTTTAAGATACGTTATAATTATTGGTTAAGTACCCCAATATCAGTGATAGAGTGTATTCAAATTGGAAATAGAAGTCAATACTCAGAGGCGACAGTCTGTTCCATATTAAATGCAATCGTCGGAACCTGACGATAGCATTCACAGCGAGAGTGTATTAATAGAAAATAAGAAAATTTTCACCATCGATCCGGCATATTTATGTACATAGTTCGATCCACGTATTTGTAGACCTTAGAAAAAAATGTTTTACTAGACAGCTTTGTTAGTAAATCCGTTGGCGTTAGAGTGCTTTGTATTTCGGTTGGTCATTAAAGTGCTGTGTCACCAACACCTGGACTAATCTAGACTAACACGCCGGACGAAACGAATAATCTGTTAGCGGTGACAAATATTTCTGGCAGAGGACGAGTAGCAGAAGTTGATTAAATAAGAAAAAAAAGTGACACTAGCATTTTGAAAGCAAGGACAAAATCTATGCCTTTGTAAACAAAGTGTATGAAATTTAAAAATGAAATTTCGGAAACAAAGCGAAATAAATTGTTTCGTGTGTATTTCGTTTATTGTTGAAGTATTTTTTTCGGAAGTAATTTTGCTTTAAAAATGTGAACTTTTCTGTAACTTTGGTAAAGATATAGCCTACTGTTTTTTCTTTACAATAAAGTTCAAGCTGTGAAAGATACGGGATCACTCGAGATAACGAAATAACGATAGAGCAGTGGGGAGACTTGCTACATCCCGTCCGTGAGAGAAGGGATGTAGATTGAAAAATATTTTTTTCCTAAGCAGGATGTTGAGACGATTATGAAATCTTTCAAGACGGGACAGAACAGCTTCTGCCAAAATATAGCAGCAGTACTCCATGTTAAGCATGAACTAGCCCACTTGATTTCTATTCTTTCTACATCGCTCCGTATATCTTGTTCTTTTTCTTTCTCTCTAACTTCCAGACAGTCTTTACATTTGCGTTCTCATCCTTGTCTTGCCCTTTCTCTGACACCCCCAGTAACTGATTCGTCTTTCTCTTCACTCTCCTCCTGACTATACTTTTACTCTTATGTAGCCCCCTGCGCATCAGTGGCGGTATTGGGCGAAACTATTAAAAAAAGGGTGTCAGTTCCCTGAAAGGTACATGAAACCGATCATTTTTTTCAACACCATTCACTATGGATTTTACACAAGTGGTCCGGACGAGTCTTTTAAAGCAATTCCTCCCAGATGAGATATTCATTTATCGTCACTAGTGGTAGTTTGGACCCTATTACCAAAAATATAACTAATTTATTTTTCAATCTATTGCAAATAACCAGTCACGTTGCCTTCACTGAATTGCCAGCGCTAGAATGAATTCTTTCACACTCTGGTCATCCATAGTTTTTGACTTGCATTCCATATATTGTTGCATTATTGGCATTATCAGCATAGATATTGACAACTGATCTGAGATACATTTGGGCAAATCAATTATGTGAAGTAAAAAGAAGGTTGGCCCGAGAAGTGATCCATAAAGACGACTGCCTTGATTGCTATTACACCGGAAGACTTGTTGTTAGCAACTACATTCAAGTCCCTACCCATTAGGAAGGAAATTATTATTTAGAAGACTCTTCCAGTTATCTAATCACTAGAATATTTGAACAGCAATCTTTTGTGTTCCACCTTCTTTGTTGTGTAACCCTATTTCCTGATGGCTGTTGTTAATTTTAAGTGATTTTCAAGATAAGAAGATATTTCTCTAAAAATTAGAGAATACAATTTTTTTTATCTAGAAAAGTAGCCAAAGTGATAACCATGGAAAATACAGGTTTAAATATAGAAAGAGTGAAAAGAGTGCAAATTACTTTTGTTTGGGGAAGTAAGTGAATTAATCAAAGCTATTTATTTAAGTGTAGTCAAAATATAGTCAGTGGGTTTTGACGATGTGTGAGCTAGATCAAAATTGGGCCTTCAGAATTTCCTGTTTACTGATTAGCAGGACGGTGAGGAGTAACAGGCAGATTACCTACACCAGACTTCCCACCCATAACTAAGGCTCAACTAAATAACGTCCACATTACACCCTCGCTGGTCGCCAAGATAATTGCGCAACTTGACCCACACAAAGCGAGCGGCGGTGACGGAATCCCAGTCATAATACTAAAGAAATGTGCCCCAGAACTCTCCTCTGTCCTCTCTAAACTCTATAACCTCTGCCTATCTGCTTCCTGCTTTCCTGCCTGTTGGAAGTCCTCCTGCGTAGTACCTATATTTAAGAATTCTGGCGAACCCTCAGACCCCGCCAATTACCGTCCTATTAGTCCCCTTCCAATCTTTGGCAAAGTCTTCGAAGCCATTATCAACGCCGAGGTGATTCAGCATCTTATGGCCAACGGGCTTCTCTCTGACAAACAGTATGGGTTTCGCTTCACCAGGTCTACTGCTGATATGCTAAAGACCATTACCGAATACATATACCAGGCACTTGACAAGAATGGTGAAGCCCGAACCGTTGCCTTGGATATCTCCAAAGCATTCGACAGGGTCTGGCATGCTGGCCTCTTGTGCAAACTGCGGAGCTATGGGAAAACTGGACATCTGTTTGACCTCATCCAGTCTTTCCTCTCTAACCACACATTGAAGGTGGTATTAAATGGGCATGCCTCCCAAAACTACCAGACGAACGCGGGCGTCCCTCAAGGTTCTATCCTAGGTCCCACGCTCTTTCTGATCTACATTAATGATCTCCCCGACACCATTAGATCCCAAGTTGGCATGTATGCCGACGACACAACAATCTACTCCCGCATCGATCAGAAACCAGGTCTGGACGACAAAGTGAACCTCGCCGCCGTACTTGAAAGGGACCTCCAATCCGTAGTGACCTGGGGTAGGAAATGGTTGGTAAATTTCAATGCCTCCAAAACAAAGCTGTTATCAATTAACCACCATAGACAATCGCATCTACCTCCCATTAGCATGGGACAGGCTAGCCTCTCAGAGAGTAAAATACTACGCCTCCTTGGCCTTACACTCTCGGCGGACCTCAAATGGAATGACTATATTGAATCCATTGCCAAATCTGCTGCTATGAAATTGGGCTCCCTGTGCAGGGCCCGGAAATTTTTCCCACCTGAATCTATTCTGCACATATACAAATCTACCATCCGCCCGTGTATTGAATATTGCTGCCATATCTGGTCGGGTGCCCCTGCTGCTCTCCTTGGGCTTCTTGACAAAATACAAAGGTGGATCTGTAACGTGGTTGATACTGACTTGGCAGACCGGCTGCAGCCGCTCTCACACCGGCGTGATGTGGCTTCCCTGTGCCTCTTCTACAAGTACTTTCATGGCTTCTGCTCCGATGAGCTTAGATCACTGGTGCCGCCTAAGCACGAATTTACAGGAGATACTAGATTAACAACTAGGTCCCACCCTTTTACAGTTAAACAAATAAGATGTAACCGTAAATTCTACTCCAACAGCTTCTTTTCTCGCGCTTTCCGCCTGTGGAACTCCCTTCCACAAGTCTGCTTTCCTGACAGTTACAATCTCCAGGTGTTTAAATGTAGGGTCAATAGACACCTCCTATCACACTAACTCCCAACTATTCTCACAACACTCTCATCTACCCAACCCTCATTCTCGGTATCCTTACCCGCCTATCACCCACCCTCTGTCGTTTCCTATATTTAATCAGCCTTTCTCCACTCTACGTAGCCCCCTGCACAGTAGTGGCAGTGACATGCCTTGCTCGGGGTGAAACGCTTATAAAAAAAAAAAAAAAAAGATAATAACAGGGAGTAAGTTTCCTCCGCTTCCATTGAAAGACGAAAGTTGCAAGAGACGGTCCATCTGAATGCCACGAGCTATAAATAGAGCAAACTACCGCCCCGTGATGATAACAGACTACGAATATTAGCGTGCTACTGAAATAATAGCCATTTTATATTTTCTTGTATCACTTAGCTTTGACTCGTTTTTTTGTATCTATTCGATATATATACATATATATAAATTACTGCGTGGCGTGGCAGTCTAAAATCTGGTTTTTCATTATATAACGTTTTTTCGCATGTCTGTGCTTACCTAATCAGATGATGGCAAGTGATCCTGGTTTAGACAGTCCAAGATTAACAAACACAACGTGGGCAGACTCGGCCAAAGTTTAGGAAGGTTGACCGGATTCAACCAAGTGTCGTGTTGTAGTTGAATATGGATATATTGAATTACTTTCCATATAAACAGTTTGTATATGTTTTTTCTTTGAAATTACATACAAAAAGGTTCAACATTATCAAATATTATGTTGATTTCAGTCGCATGTTTATTCATATCTGAACTTGTGTTTATAATAGAATTATCTTGCTTCGTATGTATTTTTAATTGTGTCTACAAACTGGGCAATATACAGAAAATCAAAAAACACGATAGCAAATTTATAAGTATTGCTGTAAATGAAAAATTATTATGATCGTTATGTTTGATTTAACACTTCAAATACAGAGAAAATGGAAAAATATTTTACTAGGCAAAAATGTTTCATTCTGCTGGTAGTAAAAAGGAAAGACTGTTAGTCAAATTCAACACCGAAAAGAAGTGGAGAAAAAGCAGTGACTAAACTAATTAACATGTTTTATAGACGGATAAAGGGCCAAGTAACAGAAAATGAAAGATATAGCGTAAAAGAGAAAGGAATAAAAAAATTAACTGGATTACCTACTTCCTAAAAAGACATAACTCGGGAGAAAATATCTGACGAAAAATGAAAAAAAAAAAAAAAAAATTCAGCACAATAACATAGCGTGAAATCAACTCCCGTTTTGATTATGGCATGAAGTCTACCATAGCATCGAACTATAATATAAAATTATGGCATCGAAGTATATGGCAACCAACTATAATATAAAATTGTTTATTTTTTATTTTTTTTAATCATATCACCTCAAGCAAGGCGAAAACGCCACTGATGCGCAGGGGGCTACGTAAGAGTGAAAAGACTGGAAAAGAGAAAAACCGGAAACCACATCCTAAACAGCAAACAAGGGATGAGACTCTTCACCTGTTTAATAGACGTGGGTGGAGTATGAACCGGGCGATAGTTTAGTCTATCTACTCCACATGTTTTTATCTAAATTTTATATTTACATTTATATATCTATATAATATTTATATTAAAGGTAGGGAGGTAAAAATAAACATGCTATCAAATACAATACATATATATTTTAGGGATAAACACTTTGTATACCTTTTATCATTCGAATTTTTCTCATCACTTTCCAGCATGTAACTGGAATAAAGAACTCTTTTAGAAATATTTTGATGTGTCATGAAGTTTTGTGATATTTGCTGCCTGGTTCAGGCTGAGGACGATTCTGATTTAGGAGATCCATTTGCTTCTTTTTATACTTCTTAAAAGACCATAACTTGGGAAAAGATTGTACTGACGTAGCTTGAACACGTGACATACGGTTCAGAATATATAAAGAACTAATATCGAGTAGCGAGAGTGGAGTCGACAGCCGACGGCTAGCTCGGTCGTTGTCTAATCAGCTCAATAGTTATTGCCATCCTACACGGACGTCTACTACTCTATCTACCGAGAATAAATGCATTACTTACTTATATCTGTGTATTGTGATTCCTCCATCATAAAACAAAAATATGTGTCGAAAAAACAAAAAAATTATTTCAGCGCAGTAAAACATTCGCTGTCCTTATATCGTGAGATCTAGCTCCCGCTTCGACTATAGCATAAGGTCTAACCCACCATTGAACTCAAATAGAAAATTGTTAGTATATATATATATATATATATATATGTTTATTTAAACTTTATATTAACGTTTATATATTTATATAATATTTATATTTGTATTAAAGGTATAGACGTAATAAACACGATATCGAATACAATATATATTTATTTTTTAGTGATAAACGCTTTGTATCTAGGAATGACACAAGAAGATTCTTAGAACTTTTTCTCATGATCTTCCAGCATATGACTAGAATAGAAATGTCCTTCAGCAACATTTTGATTTGTCAGGAAGTCCTGAGATATTTGCTGCTTGGTTCAGACTGAGGACGTTTATGATTTAGGAGCTTCATTTGCTTCTTTTTATATTGAGGAGGTTACGTGATTTAATGGTCACGTTAAGGTGAGAGACACAGTAGACCTTAGTACTGCAACTGAGTATACGATATATTGAGGCAAACCTTACGCTATAGTAACACCGGACAATCTATTTGTACAAACTGATATTGTCAATTTAAATTATTGATTCTAAAAATGAGAACATAAGTCAGGCAAAATTAACACTCACAAGAAGAGGAAAGTAACGAGTATCATACATAGCATGTTTCTTTACAAATGGATATATGAAAAAGTACTAAAGAATGACAGATAAAAAGCAAAAAAGGAGAGAGAGAGACGTAGAAATAAATTGCTCCGGAAAGAAAGAAATATTATAATATCACGCAGCCTAGAATAAAATGCCTTAAACACAAGTATATAAATAAGTGTTGTGGGGAGTGACCCATTTATTAATGGACTCTTCTTTGCCTATATTAACCGGGAGTTAATCACTCAGGAGGAGACCCGGGTGCCAGCCTTCCGGCTGGGGCTGTAATGACTAAACTAAGACCAGTTGACAAGCTCCAAAGGAGAGTCTGTAATGTGATAGGTACTGATCTGGCGACTCGTCTGCAGCCACTTTCCCATCGTCGAAATGTGGCCTCCCTCTGTCTCTTCTATAAATACTTTCATGGCTTCTGCTCGGATGAGCTTAAGACACTGATGCCTCCTCAACAGGTGTTTACCCGTTCAACCAGACTGGCAACTGGGTCCCACCCATTCACAGTCAGGTTAGCCAAACGCAGACGACAATTCTACTCCTGCAGCTTCCTCTCTCGCACTTCCCGCCTGTGGAACTCACTCCCGTATTCTTGCTTTCCTGACGACTACGACCTCCAGAAATTTAAAAGCAAAGTTAATACTCACCTACTAACCACTGGCCTCTAGCTCTCTCCCCTCCCCTGTATAACCTTCCCTTTCTCTCCGCCCATGTACCTGTCATTGCACCTGCTTTCTCAGCTTTCTATTGTTCCTTTCTAACTAGTTTGTACTCCTCACTCTTTTCTAATTAATCTTTCTACATTTATGTAACCCCCTGCACATCAGTGGCGTTTCTGCCTTGCTCGGGGTGAAATGATTAAAAAAAAAAAAAAAAAAAGTTTAGACCGGTTCTGAACCTATCCACTGCGGTGGATACGTAATGTTTTGACCAGTACCTGGGCGTGGGCGCTCAGGTTCCCCAGGTTAAAAAAGATATGGTATCACATCTCTCTCAAGTGAGGGAGAAAACTAAATAACACCCGGGGTGACAGCGACACTGCTTTCAAGTAGGACTTCAGTTCAGCTCAGCCTAGTCTGTGTGTCTGTCTGTCAATCACTTGTAGCCAAGCTATTATTACTCTTTCACTTTGTATCTCTTTGTATCTGTTTGTATCTCTTGTTGACCTAATATATGTTCTTGACCTACCACCATGTTGACTCATTATTTTATGGTCCCATACAGGGTCCATATCAATAAGCCCTGTTATTTAGAATTTCTTTTTAAATAGCAAAACTATACTAAGTCATAATTTTAACTGATTTATTCATTTTTTATTTTTGTGCTTTTTTTCTATTCGAAGAAGATAGGAATTAAGACACAATATTTAGTTCAAAGTAAATATGATCTACCTTTTCACATTTTAGTCATACCATAATTATTTATGTTAAAACCCCTCTTGATATACAAAACATTCCTCCAAAATATCCATAATGCAGTAAAGTCCCTCAGGCCTGATGGGCATCTTTTGCCGTATTCGGCAACCTCACTAGAAACGTCGTCTCAATAAAATCGTCCACCTCTCTGTCCTGCGTACAGGATACTAGGGTTAGATAGGCTCACCTTTTGTCCGGCCTGAACTGATTACATGTCCAATGAACGGTGGTATGGTATAATCTTTTGTTCGCAGTTCAGTTGTTGCTTCCGACAGGTCTTTAACTGCCTGAACTCGCCAAGAGAAGTTGTTCTGATCAACAGTCGCATAATATCAAAGTATTTGTTACCCTATGTCGCACACAGGTCAGTGTCCCTGTATCTATTTTCGCTTCGTGACACACAAAACCCTGATTGCAGCCACGTTCTGGCTAGTTTGTATTGCCATGGACGTCAGATTATTAGACTTGTGTTAGCTTTTTCCCTTTGCCCTTAACAAAAATTTCGTTGCAACCACAATGAAAAGAAATACAAGTAAACCAGAAAAAAAAAACCTTCAATATTCGTGGTATCAACTCCAAGCTTTGGAGAACAGAATCTTTCCTCTTGTAACGATGGCCAGTTTGTGAAACGCATTTAAATTCGAACAGTTGCAGTTTGTGAAACGAATTTAAATTCTTCCATTGGTAATGCATTCTTGATTCTAGGGTATCTTCCTATTTGGGGAAAAGATTCAAACATTCACATTCATGGCCTTGGTGTTTACATCTAGAATAATCTTCATGGGTACTGTCTCTGGACGCTCCAGAGCACCCTTTCATGTGCTTCCGTCTTTCCTTATTATAATCTGTTAGATATCATTTTCCTCTTTATCACTCTCTTTTCTCAGGACTGTAGTATATTAGGCATACTTTCTGACAGAAGAGAAAAGGTGTTCATCTTTCCATTCATCTTTCCATTCATCTGCGAACGTCTTTGTCTTCGGTGATCTTAATGCACACCAGGATGCTCGGTTTGAACGTTCTAAAATTACTTATGCTACCGTCATTCATTCATTAAATTTCTCCAATATTCAACCCCTTACTTAAATCTCTGTCAACTTCCAGGATGCTGATTAGGACTTACTCCGTGATTTTCTTTATGACACCCCTTGGACTGCCATCTATAACAATCGAGTTGTACCACTGAGGTTTATTGTTAGATCAAAGTTAGCAAGGAGGTTTTCGTTACTTCTCGGAAATACCAAATGAAATCTCATTCTCTCTTTTGTTCAAACTAGCATGCCGAAACCACTATTTGAATCACCATCCATTTTTACAGATTTTATGAACTCGGGCGAACAGTCCAACCTTTCAAAGTATCGGCTTCTTAGCATTGTATGTTTTTTGGGGAAAATCCTAGAGGCACTAATCAATACTGAATTGATTAAGTATATCTGATCGCAGGCATTCTTCCTGACAAGCAATATAGTATTCTTTCCTTTAGGTCAGCACGGACGAACTTATAATAATTGTAGAAAATGTCTATCATGCTCTAGATAAAAGTGATGAAATCCTGCCCGTAGATTTGTACATCTCGAAAGCTGTCGACGGGTTTTGGCATACAAGTTTTCTGCACAAGATGAAAACTTACGGTGATCCCGGAAAACCTTTTAAACTTATCCAGTTTTTCCTATCAAATATTGAAACGAAAGTTATCTTAACGGCTACTCGTATAGATTATTTCGTATTAATGAGACTGTCCACTAAGACTCCATATTGGTTTTAATTTGTTCCCAATTTTCGTTAATGATCATTTCTATGGTTGAAACTTGTTACCTATGCTGAAGACATATCCATTTATTCTTACAGCGATAATAAGTCTGACCAGTTTGATCAGTTTGATAAAATGCCGATGTCCAAAACGACTTGAGCAAAAGATGGCTTCTTAATTTAAACGCCCCCAAAAGTAAACTTCTCTACACAATCTGAGTGTCTCCTTTCCATTTCCATCGTCATGGATAATGCTAACCTCCAGGAAACTGACTCGTTTTGCCTTCTCAAGCTAACGTTCTTAGTTGATATTTCGTGAAAAAACGATATTGAATCCATTGCTGGATCAGCTACTATGTAAGTCGGTTAACTGTGTCGTTCGAGACAATTTTTATTTCCAGACCCTATCATACATATCAATATTTTTGCCATTCGCCATGCTTATAATGTTACTGTCACATATAACCAGGTGCATCTGTTATATACGTTGAGCTTGTTGATAAAATCCAGAGAAGAGACAGTATTATTATCGGCTCTGACCTGGCAGCTTAGCATCAGTTACTTTTCCATCGCTCTAAGTTTGCCTCCATTTTCCTTTTTAACAAATATTTTTCATTGTATTTCTCCTGCTGAGCTCTTCGCATTGGTTGACAGACATTTTGAATTAAAACTTAGTACTAGACTGGCACCGAGATCTCAACAATTTACAATTGAGCTGGTTAGATGTTGCTGTAAGTTCGTTACTGACAGTTTCTTTTCTCACACTTCTGAGATCGTGAAACTAACTTCCGGCACCATGATTTCCAGCCAAAGCTGATGTTCAAAGATTTGAATGCAATGTCAATCGCCAGCTACTTTGTTCCCAGTTACACTTTTCTGTTACCGTTCATTAGTAATGATTTTATTTCTCCTTCTTTCACACCAATTGTGTCGTAGTGGTTATACAGCTTTTCAAGGAGTGAAATTGATTGCAAACAAATTTCAGTAACACTTTGACAAAAGAGAATTTCTGTTTTGCACGAATGTGTCTAGTGTCAGCGGTTTTATTATGACGATTCCAGATTATTCAAGATATTTATGAAGGTAAATATAAATAGTTTGAACCCGTAAAAGAGAAGTAACTAGAAAATATATCTACTGACTCAAATTGGAATACTAAAAAAATACAATAATGATTTTGTTTACCACTTCATACACCACATGTATGTATGTATGTATTTTTGTTTGGGAATAGCAAAATTTCTAATTTTTCTTCTTGGTCAAGAAGAAAAAATAAAAATTATGATAATCTCAAATAAAGACGAACTTTTAAATAAAATAACGGAAATTATGACTAAATGCATCTACACTAAGAAATACCTTAAATTCATACAACCATGAATTAATTTAATAATTGCGCGTACATAAATTCCCTCCCACGTGAACGTTCAAATAAACGTCGTTACGAGAGCGTTCGTAAAAAGAAAAACGGTAAACGGTAAAATCAGTTATTAAAAATCGCCCAAAAACACCACTCATGGTAGAAACCTGGGTAGCGAAGTAACTCATTTAAAAATGGAAAATATTTAAAAGTTCTACAATTGTATCCAACACCTTTAATGCAAATGTGTACTGGTCTAAAATTATTATGACCAAAAACTAAGTATTAAATAATCAATATATATATATATATATATTGTTGAAATTTAACAGACAATGAACAATATTTTTTTATTACGCTGGTTCCACCCTTTCGGCTCACATGAGCCAACTTCAGAGTGACTACAGCGACGTAATCATAAAGACATCCGCCATCAAGTTTCCTTCTTTTTTTATTAAATAACCCAAATAATCAAGGAACAAACTTTTCATTGCCATGCGACGATAACGGTCACCGAATAGAACCAGCGTATCAAAAAATATGCAAATGTTTGGCCATTTTTGTCTTTATTTCCACCTGAAATTAAAGCCAACATACGATATTTAGAATGGCTCATGATTAAACATAATAAAAATTCACTATCTGTTATATTTAACAATATATATTTAGAAAATTATTTTCTCCCGCGATACACAATATATATATATATATATATATATATATATATATGTGTGTGTGTGTGTGTGTGTGTGTGTGTGTGTGTGTGTGTGTGTGTGTGTGATATAGTCAGATGGTTGGCTACAGGGTCCCCTGGACTCCGATTTCCTGCGAGCGAGGAAAGTTGTTAGCAAATCCGGAGTGTCAAAGAGAGGCAAAAATCTTGACGAGTCAGTGTCCAACCAACTCGAACTTGATGTCTCATTAAAATCACCGTGAAGAACTCAACGAAAAACACCTTCATTTTCAATCCACTAAAAACACATATTAACAATCAAATTATTAAGGATAACGATGTGAAGAGGGATAAACTTATTTGAAATATCTCCTCATTCGGCTAAGAGGTGCATGTATAAAAGGTGTCACCTGACAATCATATAGAGACCATAAGCATAAACGGTGTAAATGGGGCCCAACAACTAGGTTTTAATTCCTGGAGGGAAGACATGAGCAGCTAGTGTCACAAGACCGTCATCTAGAAAAAGAACTGGTTGAATAGTAATATTTAAGGCCTTTGCAAAACGAGGTTGACAAACAATGAAGATTTTGTTTGTATTGAGAATAAATAATAAAGTTGAATACTAATCGATTCAGCCGTCCAAATTTACACTGCAAAACAAAAGTTTAGACTGCGGAAAGCCCACCTTCAAATAAATGTCAGTCTAGACTGAGACTGTAGAAATGAAGAAGACAAAAGCAATGATTCAAATTGCAACACGACTGAATCCTTCGCTTCTTCTATATGCCCTGTCTATTCAGGAGGAAGGCGGTCATGGCTTTCCACATCTCCCTGTCTCTGGTGGCTCTTAGCACGCTTTATCTTGTTACAAAACACAACCCTCGTTCCTTCATTCACCTGTTCAGGTCCTTCAAATATGTTATCTGCTATTTTCCCCCGTCTCTTCTTCCCTCTGATTGGCCTGTTAGTATTAGGTTCTGCAAGCTCTCCTTCCTCATTGCATGTCCAGGACCTTTAGATGTCTCTTTCTGATGCTCAGTATTAATTTCCTTTTCTTTTCCATCCTTTCCAAAACCTCATCATTGCTCACATGCTCAATCCATGATATCCACAGCATCCTTCTGTAGAACCACATTTCAATTGCTTCAAATTTTTTATTTATTTTAGATGACATTGTCCAGCATTCACTGCCACATTGAAGAACTGACATTACATAGCAATCCAGTAATCTCTTCTTTGTTTTTATATATAGGAACCACAGAGGAATACTTCCAACAGGCAGGAAAACAAGAAGCAAATAGGCAGTAGTTATAGAATTTGGAGACGACAATGGAGAGTTCAAGGGCACATTTCTTCAAAACTATGATTGGGATTCCGTCACCTCCGCTCGCTTTATTGGGGTCAAGCTTAGAGATTATGTTAGAGACCAGCGAGGGGGCAATGTAGACGTCATTCAGTTAAGTCTCAGTTCTAGGGTGGAAATCGGGTGCAGATACTCCAGACAAATCTAGTGTCAAATTGGTGGAAAATTATCGAGTACTCAGCCTTGTCCGCTGAAGAGGAGAGGACCTCAAATTCATGGATTAGACTGGGTATTGAGTGTTTACTGTTATTTAACATACTTTTACATAGCTGCCAGTAGTCTTTGGAGCTGACTTAGTTTCAATAAATATCTTTTTGCACTCTTTACGAGCAGAGGCAAAAAGGAGTGAAAGAAACCAGGAGCGTAAAACCCAGAATAGGGGATAGAAGGGTCAAGGTTAGTTTCACAGAGGGCTAAGATATCAGGTGAGTTTATTTGGAGGAATGATTTTACGCTGTTAAATTTAGTACGCATTCTTCGTATATTTCCGAAGGAGACGTTGACAGGTTTGGGTGATTTTTGATTGTGTGTATTCATAGTGAGTTTATTAAGACAGGGTTCTAGAGTAGAATCAGTATATATTTAATTATGACCAGAAACTAACTAATTAACTAATTTCAGGTGCATATTGCATCATGACAGATTAATAGACTTGAATAGCTTTTGAATCTACTGGTTGTGCTTTTATAATAACAAGAATAAACATTTAAGGTTAAATGTAGATAAAAATTAAAATTAAAATTAAAATTTAAAAAAAAAAAAAAAAAAATAAAACTTATTAAAAATAATAAAATGCGCGCGGAAGAAATCAAAGGGGAGTATATCATGAGACTTAAAAATTAAAATTTTCTAATATTACATAGACATAAGAATGTAGAGAAAATGAAAAATTTAAAATGCTAGCAGTATAGCCCGGCGTTGCTCGGGTGTAATGAAAGCTTTAAAACTAATCCATGGTCCTGGAGCTCAGAATCTTTCGGCGTTGACACGAAGGACTAAAAAGCAATAGTTAAACTTTTGTTTTGCAGTGTAAATTTGGACGGCTGAATCGATTAGTATTCAACTTTATTATTTATTCTCAATACAAACAAAATCTTCATTGTTTGTCAACCTCGTTTTGCAAAGGCCTTAAATATTACTATTCAACCAGTTCTTTTTCTAGATGACGGTCTTGTGACACTAGCTGCTCATGTCTTCCCTCCAGGAATTAAAATCTAGTTGTTGGACCCCATTTACACCGTTTATGCTTATGGTCTCTATATGATTGTCAGGTGACACCTTTTATACATGCACCTCTTAGCCGAATGAGGAGATATTTCAAATAAGTTTATCCCTCTTCACATCGTTATCCTTAATAATTTGATTGTTAATATGTGTTTTTAGTGGATTGAAAATGAAGGTGTTTTTCGTTGAGTTCTTCACGGTGATTTTAATGAGACATCAAGTTCGAGTTGGTTGGACACTGACTCGTCAAGATTTTTGCCTCTCTTTGACACTACGGATTTGCTAACAACTTTCCTCGCTCGCAGGAAATCGGAGTCCAGGGGACCCTGTAGCCAACCATCTGACTATATTACACACACACACACACACACACACACACACACACACACACACACAGTTAAAGTGAAAAGAAAAATGAATGGATGTAAGTCAAATTTTGATTTCCAGGTATCAATTTATATATATATATATATATATATATATATTATCGATTTTCTGTACTATTGTCAGAACTGCAACCTTGAAACTTCTGAATATCGTTTCATATGTCTTTGTCTATGACTGTATGGAATTTGATTAAAATCTGACCACTCCTTCTATAACCCGATTTTTTGATTATCTATTTTCGATATTTATCGGGGGTACCTCGACCCAAAACCTAACTAAGAACACTCACAGACGCTTATAGTACAACTGTGTAAATTTTCAAGAAAATCGATTCAGCCGTTTCGAGGTCTATAGGTAATGGACAGATACACACAGACACACACACAGACAAAGTTCCATTTATAAATAAGTTTAGATTTGCATGTGTGTGCCTATTTAGGAATTATTTTTAGATTGAGTCTATCATCAGCAATATTGCCAAGAAACATTTGTAGGAAAGAGTAGGAAGCCACATCTCAACGTTGAGAAAATGACAGATGTCGATATGTCAGGTCAGGATTGATAAAATTGCAGTGACTTGAATCCAGTTATTTAAACCAAAATGTTTTGAGTTCAATATCTGGCTGCAGAAGAGGTGAACAAAAAATTCGAGTGTTAGGTTAAAGAGAGATAACTGATACTCAGACATCCGGAATAGGCATGACACGTGGAACTAGAACAATCCACCTCAGTGGAAGAAAAATGGGTTTAGTTTGAAATTCCACTCACTTAAATAAAACAGGAGTGTACAACGTTCAAAATATCGGGGATATGACAATGAAGACAAGGACAACAATCCGAAAAATATGTACGGTATATATATATATATATATATATATATATATATATATATATATATTAAATATTAAAACTTTAATCCAAAAGGAAAAGCAGGAAGGTAAATCCCAAAGACCCGATCCTAATTAATATTAATATTTTAATATTAAAGAATGATCCAGGTGGACGGCTCAGTGTAATTAATATTTAAATTACAGAGCCATTTATAAAATAAAATAAATTTCGAAGTTCAAAACCGTTGTATGATCATTTCTACATGAAATCCCTAAGAGAGATTTTACATTTCATCGGCAACTTTTATACTCAAAATAAAACAAGATATTACCGGCGGAAGTTCAAAATTTACGTTACAGAAAAAACTAGACATGTGGGATTGATAAGTAGATAGCAATCAATGTATATTTTTAGATTTTTAAATTTTGGACAAATTTACTTTTATATTGAGTTGTAAATGAAAAGTTTAAAAATTTAGCTTTGTCTAGCTCTAAAAGAGAGGAAGGGTAAGTGAAGGAAGAAATAGGAAATAGTATTTGACAGGGAAGTGGGCTTATTTTGAGTATAAAAGTTGCCGATGAAATGTGAAATCTCTTAGGGATTTCATGTAGAAATGATCATACAACGGTTTTAAACCTCGAAATTTTTATTTTATTTTATACATACATACATACATACATACATACATATATATATATATATATATATATATATATATATATATGGGGGGGCATATCTATGTGTCTTTATACGTACAATATATTAACCATAGATATGTTGAACTTTCCTTTGTAAATCTATTCTGTTCGAGAAATTTATTTAAATCAGTTTTCTACATTTATTTTTCATGAGAAAATGAAGAACATATTTTATTCTTTTTAACGTCATTCAGAATGACACAATTTTATCCTCAGTAAATAATCAACGGAGAAACCGTTAAACCCATTTGTTACTGAGCAACCATAAAAACAGAAATCTGTGCACGAAACGAGATTATATTTTTTAAAAATCATTTCGGTATTATCACTAAGATAAAATTTAGGATAGCTCATTCAGAATTTTGATCTACTCTTTGATAAAAAAATGTTTTATTCACTAATCAAAATTGTTTTTTTATCTAAATTGAAATGATAAAATACTTTTTGCAGAATGATAAAATACTTTTTGCAGAATGTTTTTCGTTTTTTTTTTAATCATTTTATTAGAAATGTTGGCCGTGTAACTAATATCAATCTAGAAAACGGAATGATGTAGTCGGATACAAATTTTGGGTAAAAATGCGTTTGATTTCGCGCATATGAGCGGGAAAAAAAGCATGAATCCTTTTTTTCACCGCCACATGTTGATTAAGTTGCAGAATCTATCAAATTGTCAAGACTTTGATGGCACCCAAATTAAAAAAAAGAAAACCTTAAATTCCGAACCTTGGAGAATTCAACGAAAACTACTGCAACGTAGTTTTTCAAAAGATTCCTTGGTTATTCACAGTTAAAAACGAAGAAAAATCTTTGAAGTATCCTGGTTGCCTTCGCTGTGAAAGGATATCACTTTATTTAAATAGTTTTACCCCATCTATATTCGTTAAAAATATTAGAGAGAAATAATTAAAAGTATTTCAGGGATAAAATTGTATCCTTAATTTTATTCGGACAGACACCTTTGTTTTAATAAAAAAATTTTATTTCGAACGTTGTGTACTTCAGGCTTTTTCGGGTCTTCCTTGATCAAAGTAAGTTTTCAGGATATTTTGAAATGAACATTTTATTTAATCAATAAGGGTAGATTATTCTTGTCCCCATCCATATATATGGATATATTGTCTCGTTATTTTTATTATTGTTTATGTTATCCTTTTCTCAGTTGAGTCTAAATCTATAGATTGAACCTACAACTACTACGCCACAAAACGACCGAAATGTTGTGATATTAAAAACATAAGATAGGAATGTTAGCCCGAAATTTTGCGTTTTGTGTCGTCTCAAAGACAATACGCTGCTACGTAATCATTACATCGAAAAGACCATTCTTGTTATTTCTTTTATTAGAAAAGATTGGTGGCAGATTTTCGATTTCAGATTATTATTTTTTTTTCTAATTCTGTAGATTAATGCTTAATTTTTATGTAAAATATATTTTACCGAACAAATATTACATAGCATTATATTTCCCACCTTTCTTTGCGTCGCTACTAAAAGGTTCATGGAAGTTCTCCAACAAAGAAAGAAAAAGCTTTGTCTTTGACAAATTACGGCAAGTCAAATATAATTTTCCATTTTTCCGTCTTGTGGGTACGAGATATTTACCTTTTAGTCATGCAGACGTTATCTTTTGGGTACTTAGAACTAACCTTAAAAAAATTCGTTTCATTCATTTACATTTTTTAATTTTTTTAATTTTTAATTTTTATTTTCTATTTCAGATTATTATTATTTTCTATTTCTGTAGATTAATGTTTAATTTTTATGTAAAAATGTATTTTTATTTATTTATAAAAACGCAAATATTACCTAGCGTTCTATTTCCAACATTCCGTCTACTGGAAACGAATTGCTAATCTGGGTAATTTAAATATTTTCCTTTACATGACTAATTATTTGAATTTATACTAAATTTTTTTACGAAATGTTAGCAACACCGTAGAACAAAAAAATTAAATCTACAATTAGCGGAGGAACTCTAAATTATTTAACGGTAAGCTTACTAGAGGTGGTGTCTCAATAAATCACCGTGGAGAAGGCAACAGGATACCTCTCCACTATCTATCTATCCTGCGTCTATCATGGTTTTACAATACAAACATATGAAACCTAACGGCGTGAAGGGGGTTGATTTCAAAGGAAGCAACTCCTCACCCGTTAAGGACCGACATGTGCTGCAGGTGTCACCTGACCGTCATCCGGCGACTGTTAGCAAGAACGGCGTAAAAGGAACGCTTTTTCTCAAAATGTGTCTCTCGCCCAGGAAGGAAAGACATGAGCAACAGGTGTCTCTGGACCGTTACCCTGCGACTGTGCGCAACAAAGAAAGGATTACCTTGGGGACATGGAACGTCAGGACGCTAAACAACTGTGGACAACTAGAGAATGTCAACCAGGAAATGAACAGACTGAACATCAATATTCTGGGAATAATTGAAACCAGATGGCCAAATAATGGAGACTTCAGCAGCGACAATCATAGGATAATATACGCAGAAGGAAAAATAACGAAAAAGGAGCCGGCTTAATACGGGACAAAGAATGAAGAAATGCGTTCTAGGATATTGCCAGTTCTCTGAAAGAGTTTTCCTGGTCAAACTGAAAGGGAGACCGTTCAACATAGCAATTCTAGATGTCTATGCACCAACAACGCAAAGCACTGAGGAAGAAAGAGAATCTTTTTACTCCACCTTAGACAATGCCAAGGCTCAATGTAAAAGCCAAGAAATTAGAATCATCATTGGAGATTTGAATGCCAAAGTAGGCAAGGAAAGGGAAGATGTGACAACTGGCAACTTTCGATTAGGAATCCGAAACGAACGTGAAGAAAAATGGATTCAATGGTACACAGGTAATAACTAATACTTGGTTTCAAGAACATCCACGACGTCTATGGACATAGATAATCCCAGGAAGCGACATGAAAAACAAGATATACTACATAACCATAAACAGCAGATTCAGAAAATCAGTGGTTCAAAGCAAAGTCTATCCAGGCGCCGACTGTGGAAGCGACCACGTCCCAGTCATTTGCAAACTAAAGGTGAAACTCCGGAGATCGATGAAGCCTAGTGCAGCACCAAAACTGAAATACAACACGCTCGTGAATGACTTAAACATACAGAAAGAATACATTAACAGCGTGAGAATCCAATATGAAGAAAAAGTTGGAAAAGCCAATCGAAATGGGACTCACTCAAGGAAACGATAGTGACATCAGCAAACAACATTGCCCCAAAAGAAAATCAGGCGCCGAAGAAAAAACGAGTGGATGACTGAAGAGATTCTCGACATGATACAAAGGAGGCAGAAAATGATATCAAGACATTGAATGGAGTACAAGAAAATACACAAGGAAATAAGAAGAGAAGGCAGACAGGCTAAAGAGGAATGGCTCAATGACAAATGTGCTGAAGTAGAGAGATTGAGCAGGAATAATGAAGCCGACATGCATAAAGAAATAAAAGAACTGACAAAATAAAAAACCTGCTCTTCAACCGGATGTATAAAATCCAAGGATGGAATAATCATTTTGGAGAAAGACGAAATACTCTAACGGTGGGAAGAATATATAAAAGATCTTGTCCACGACAAGAAAGAGAAACTGATAATACACAAAGATGTTGACGGACCTAAAATATTAAAGTCTGATGTGGACTCTGCAATAGCCAAACTGAATAGAAACAAAGCAGCGGGACCAGACGGCGTAGTCATAGAGCTGCTGATAGCACTGGATGAATTAGGCAGAAAGAAAATTACAGAAAGTATAATACTTGAAATTTATAATAGAGGTGTAATATCACATGACCTCAGCAAGTCAATCTTCATAGAGCTGCCTAGGAAGCCAGAAGCAAACAAGTGAGAATTCCACAGAACCATCAGTTTAATGAATCATGTAACAAAGCTGATTGTCCAAATTCTGATGAATAGAGCGAGAAGCAGAATCAGGCCAGAGATACGACAAGAACATTGCGATTTCGTCAAAGACATTGAAACAAGGAACGCCATATTTATGATTAGGATACTCTCTGAAAGAACAATACAAATAAAGGGCTTGTACTTATGTTTTACAGATTATGCAAAGGCGGTTGACAAAAGAGGACACAAAGAATTGATGATGATGGTTGGCAGCTTCGACATATTTGGGAAAGACCTAAGAGTAATCAAGAATCTCTACTGGCATCAAACTGCCTGCATACGAGCAGGCATCGAATTCAGCATTTATACTTAGATTGAAAGGGGCGTAAGACAAGGATGCGTCTTTTCACAGTACCTATTCAACTTTTACAGCAAGACTACTCTGAGAATACTAAAAGTTATGCCAGGATTCGTCATCAGAGGCCACAATTTACACAATATTAGGTACGTAGATGATACAGTGCTGATAGCAGACACAGAAAGAAAATTACAAGACCTCCTAAAGGGGTTAGCTGAAGAGAGTGACAAGAAAGGACTAAAATAAACTGCAATAAAACCGAATGCATTATCATTAGCAAAAAGGGAAGCCCAAAATGCTAATTACAGGTGAGGGACTCTAAAATCAAGCAGGTACAAAAATTTAAACACCTTGTGTTGTAACAGAAGACGGAAAGTGCGACACTGAGATACGAAGGCTAAATAGTATGGCGAAAGAAGCATTTCAAAGGTTGAGTAAAGTATTAAGAAAAAGAACAATTTCAATAGAAACAAAGACGAGAGTACTGGATTTCTATGTGATGTCGGTTCTTCAATATGGCAGCGAATGTTGGACAATATCTTCGAAGATGAGGGAAAACCCGAAGCAGCTAAAGTGTAGTACTACAGAAGGATGCTGAGGATACCATGGACCGAGAATGTGAGCAATGACGAGGTTTTAGAAAGGATGGAAACGAAAACGAAATTAATACCAAGCATCAAGAAGAGATAACCAAAGTTCTTGGGACAGGCAATGAAGAAGTAGGGCTTGAAGAACCTGTTACTAACCGGCCAGATAGAGGGAAAAAGAGACAGAGGAGAGCAGCGGATAACATATTTGAGGGAACTCATCAGGTGGATGACGGAAGGAGGATTGCATGGTGCAACAGGAGAAATAGTGCTAAGAGCCACCATGGACAGGAAGATGTGGAGAGCCATGACCGGCTACGTCCTGAAAAGACATGTCACATAAAAGAAGAAGAAGGTAGCATCTTTTTGATTCTAAAAGGCTGTGAGAAGAATGACATAACAAGGACGAATGTCACACGTAGTTTCAGCATGCCTTTGATGTTGGTCTTAGCCAGTCACTAACCCGGGTGTGGGTGTCATATCAACGCTTCAGAATACACGCAGTCTTCTGTTAACATATATTCAAAACCTTGACAAAACAATCCTTCACTATCAAAATAGCACGCACACGAGATTCTCTGCTAATTGCTAACAATACTTGCCCTGACCTTCACATTTTTAACAGAATGTAAATAATGAAAATCATTATTAGAAGAAAGAAAATGTGTATTTACGTTTCGATAAATTCCTTAAACTGTAGGAGTTTGATAAAAACACATGCTGATTTATTATGTTGCTTCATTACATGGTGTCTAAACGAAAAGAGATAATTAGGGTTGAAAAAAGGAAATGCTTAGAACAATTTGAAAATACATAATTCAGTGAATAAGTACTGTTCGTTTAATTAGTGTGCTTCTGAGGAAGACATAAATAATTTTCTTTGTATATATTTAGATTTTTTTAAATTCTGTATTTGGCAAATGCATCATGAAGTGTATATGTGTTTTATAAATCATAAAAATATTTGGGAAATAACATAAAAAATAACTGTTGAAGTGATTGGCATATTTTGGAAGAGTATTAGAATAATGAAGATTCTATATTAGCAGGAAACCTTTTGAATGGGTATAAAAATGAGTTCTGTAGAAAGGGTATTAGAATAATGAAGATTCTATATTGGCACGAAACCAACCTCCTGAATGGGTATAGAAAATTAGTTCAGAAGGTAGGGTATTAGAATAATGAAAATTATATATAGGCAGGAAACCTGCTGAATGGGTATAGAAAATTAGTTCAGTCGATAGGATATTAAAATGATGAAGATTCTATATTGGCAGGAAACCTCCTGAATGGGTATAGAAAATTAGTTCAATAGAAAGGGTATTAAAATAATGAAGATTCTATATTGGCAGGAAACCTCCTGAATGGGTATAGAAAATTAGTTCAGTCGATAGGATATTAAAATGATGAAGATTCTATATTGGCAGGAAACCTCCTGAATGGGTATAGAAAATTAGTTCAATAGAAAGGGAATTAGAATAATGAAGATTCTATATTGGCAGGAAATCTCCTGAATTGGTATAGAAATTAGTTCAGTATATGTACAAAAATAGGAAGAGGTGTAAGACAAGAATTTTTAATAAATACTCGTATTTGAGAAGACGCTCTTTGATTTATTAAACCGTATATTGGTTTATTTTTGGCCTATTCGAAAAATCGTACGCAGGGCGTATTTTTTGTAAATAAGATTTCTAGAACATTGAGGACGGTAGGCAAAATAAAATAAAACATACCGCATTTGTCTATAGTATGAGGTAGTATTTACAGTCATTACATTATTCGGACTATTGTCCTCATCTTTGTTGCCATTTGTACGACATTCCGGCCGTTGTACGCTCCGGCCTTCTTCAGGTGATAGGAATTTCGAACCGAACCCATTATTACAATCACTGGGGTATATGAACTCCATTCCTTGACTAATGCATCTTCTGGAAGTAATGAGTTACCTCCCTCTAACCCTGTAAATATACTTGTTTCCCACTGCTGTAGCCTGGTATTGAACACACAACTCTTTGGGTCAAGTCATAGGAACTGACTATATCCACTGGGCCATGTGTTCTTAACGAAAAAAACTGAACATTTGAGACTTACAAACCTAATGTCCATTAACTCTTTTTTCGGTACGACATTTTCATCACCTAAAGAAGGCCGGATCGTACAACGGCCAAAACGTCGTACTAATGGCAACAAAGATGATGGCAATAGTCTGAATTTTTGTCGAGTAAGTACCTGACTTTTTGTCGAGTAAGTACCTGACTACGCATTCTATCTTCTGCCTTTATAAGAGACAGATCAGGCCTACAATGAATAATGTTTCCATAATGGGAAGCGATATACCAAGGCCCCACTTTCAAGTTTTGATGGAGTTAAAAAAAATCGTTTTTTGAGAAAAACTATTTTGCACCCTCTAACTTTTTTCTCTTAGGCTCAATGTGGCGAATTTAACACAGTTCTTTCGTTATCCCATAAAGTGCATCCACGGACTGCATTTCTTGATTTCACCAAGTGTGACCATTACGACTCTGATCTTCCATTCCATTTACATTTAAGGGGATTATACTTAGACAAGAAAAGAATAAACGAAAACTTAAAATTCTAGAAGCTATCTACATCAAACGGTTTAAACCTAGCTTAAATAAAATAAATTTCCACACCTCGACTAACATACTTCAATGCCTATAATCGACGGGAGAGGTCATAGTTATTATATTACCCCCTACACCCATAGTAGTAGCAGTTCCCAGACCAATCCCCTCATGCCACTATACACTCAATTGACCAAAAACCTACTACCACCACTTCGTTCTCGGCCAGCGACTATCTGCGACGCAAAAAATGGACCTGTTTAATCTTCTCTGTTTAACTCCACTCTGTTAATAATTTAAATGTTTTATGTTCACTATATATTAAATGTTCATAACGGCTTTTGTAAGCCGAAAGCTCAGACCTGATAAAAAAATCAACTTGTCGTCTTTTCCTGACAACACTATCAAGCTAATCAGATCATACAAAAGAATCTTACACAAAAAAAAAAAAAAAAATAGACAGAACTTGTCTATATATTTTTTTTAATCATTTCACCCCGAGCAAGGCGGAAACGCCACTGATGTGCAGAGGGCTACATAAATGTAAAAACATTAATTAGAAAAGAGTGAGGAGTACAAACTAGTTAGAAAGGAACAATAGAAAGCTGAGAAAGCAGGTGCGATGACAGATACATAGGTGGAGAGAAAGGGAGGGTTATACAGGGGTGAGGAGAGAGCTAGAGTCCAGTGGTTAGTAGATGAGTATTGACTTTGCATTTAAATTTCTGGAGGTTGTAGCCGTCAGGAAAGCAAGAATACCGGAGCGAGTTCCACAGGCGGGAAGTGCGAGAGAAGAAGCTGCAGGAGTACAATTGTCGTCTGCATTTGGCTAACCTGGCTGTGAATCCGTGAATGGGTGGGACCTAGTTGCCAATCTGGTTATATTATTCAATGAAACCTGTATTAATATATATATATATATATATATATATATATATATATATGTAATTCTATAATTTTAAATCCAACTGCTATTTTTATTTATCATCTTTAGCACTTCTTGATAAATAATGTATTCAGGATGTGCGTTATGGTGCAGTGGATATCGACTCGGAACGACAAATCGGGGGTGCCGAGTTCGAATTCCAGTTGAATTCCTTGCATTTACTTACGCACAAATACCCTTGGGAAAGATATTAATCCGTCTCTTCCCTCCAGTTATGGGTTAAATAACAGGACAGATTGGGTTCTATAGCCAATGGCAACCTACTGCAGGCTAATCTTCTGCCCAGTCAGTCATGTCTCTTTCGAAGCATGATCGCCCAAAGCTTGTATCACATATGGCACTCAACTGACTGACCGTATTCAGTGCGTAATATGGGTCTGACCTAAATTTATTTTCAAAGAAATCAATGCAAAATATTTCCAAATTATTATTCAGCAATTTGCAAATGAAATAGAAGACAACGTAAACTTAATGATGACTTAACTGTAAGTATAGAAAAAGTTCCTTCAGAATGAGTATACAGAAAAGTGAGAAGACATTTTTATAAAATTTAAGAATCAGTTGTTTTATTTAATCATTAAATTTCACAAAGTTCATATTCATTCTTATTTTATATTAATTTTTCCGATTACTTTCGAATGTTGCTACATTTGTTTTGAGGTATAGTGCCTAGCATGTATTTAGGTAACTTATTTGGGGTTGATTCCGATATACACATGAAAATATAACAAATAAAGTAATTAATACTAACATAAGTAGATAACACAATTTAAGATAACAGTATTTTTCTTTTGTATCGAACACAGCGAAAAGAAAAAGTCCAAATTCTAGAGGCTATTTGCAATACTAGAAAAACAGTTCACATTAAGTGAGGAATGTTGGACTATAAATAAATCTAGATTCTTCACCGGACTATATATATCTTTCTTAAAACTATCGTTTCCACTTTGAAGGACTTGTTTAAATTACGTGGCAAATTAAAGGGAAGGTGTAGGATAGGACTTTCTTGGGCGTGGCAAAGTGTAGTAATTCTACATAGTATGTATAATTGGTGGGAAAAACTCAGGGGAGAAGTAGAGCAATTCCACTCCATAGCTGTCAACATTCTTTGCTATTTTAAGAAAAGAATTTCACGGATGAATAAAGAATATCCACTAAGTCCAATGACAATGTGATTATTCTATTGGAAGGAGTCATCTTTTAGTCCACATCAAGTCCATATTATTTTTAAATTTACAAGTGTACATTCTATAAGGCCAAAGAGCCACTCGAGGTAGAGAGTTACAGAGTAGAATTCTATTGGGAAAGATCATGCTTAACCCTAGAATTGAACAAAATCGCAGAGTTTTGGTAATCTTCCTTCTGCAGTCGATTCTCTAAAGTAGCAGTACATATGATGAAGCTGCCCGCCTGGAATACTTCTCCATGTTTATCATAGTCTGACTCTTGAAAAGTTATAGGCTAACAGAAGGAATCGGGTACTTACTGGACTGGTACAGGGAACTGAACATTTTTCCTGTATATTTAGCGATCGATTCTATGTACGAGTTCCCATTGCAATTTGGTTAGAGCCTGGGTCGCATCTGACACTCAGGGTAAGTAACCTCAATAAAAATTTACCCGTTCATCGATATAGGCGAAAATGCAGAGTCAGTTTCGAGATTATAGGACACAGCCAGTTTTATTTTCGAGACACTGATAGTGACCAGACATATTTTTTCCCACTAGGCTGTTAGAAATAGTTCTAAGCTTTTAGGATCTTATGATCAAATTTTTTAAGCAGATCATTTCTCTGAAGTAGAAAGAGTGATGGAGAATTGAATACGTGGAAATAACTACTTTGGAGATCAGCGGTCGATCAGGTTTTGGGGGTAACAAATGTCCCCAAACCAAGGTACGTGAGGACACACAAAACTACAATGGAATCCCTAACAGTCTACACTGCGCCTTGTTAGCTAAGACCTGCAGCCTGGTAGTTCCTGTACCATGCCCGACCCTATCATCAGTCTGAAATAATTTTAGTCAAGACTTATTGGTTAAAGCAATGTTACTAATCCTCCAAATGTCTTCAGAATCACAAAAATGGAATGTTACACCCACAAGACACAAACTATCATGTCACTTAAGAACTCAGCCAATTCATGTCGTCTTATCATCACCAACATTTACAGTGATTTGCCACATTTCACAGAACAACAGAACTTGGTTTGAACATTCTTTTGGCATCAATTTACAACGGTATTACTTTTACATGCAAATAACTCCTGACTTTTAGCACGTCTGTCTAATTTTTGGTTTGGGGAAATTAAATTTCATTCAAACAGAAGTATTCTGTTCTCTTAATATTATATATGGCAGAAGTATAATTTATTACTGTGTGTCATATTCTTGCAGAGATTTGTGTGGTTAGTCATCGATCACTATGAAGAGCGCTTTGATCGATCAAGTCAAACAACAATGTTTGTCTGGTTTTTAATCAAGTCTCTATGAATGAAAGACTATTTCTTAAATACACGTACACTCATATATGTGTGTGTGAGTGTGTATGTGTGTGTGTGTGTATGTGTGTTAAATCAACATAGCTTTGTTGTCTGGCGTATGAATCGAAAGAAAATAGATAAAAGGCGCTTTCAACGACCATATTAGCTTTCGTTTAATAATGTTTTTGATGTCCTTAACAGCCATCTTCTGAACACTGAAATTGTTCAGATCGGCTTTATGTACGCGTCAGTGACAGAGGATTGCTGGCTTTTTTCCCTCTTTTGTTCATGATTCTACCTTCCAGACGAATGTGTCTTTAACATATGATCCCCACCCACTTACTGCGTATACCGCTTTTCCTCTTTTCAGCGTAGAAAATTAAAAAGTCAGAATGATTAACTTAATTTGTCATATATAAACATATAGACCAGACGCCCATTAAAGAAGGGCTAGCAAACTAGACTCGATAATATTGATAGTTTAATGAGATTTATATTAAAGTAATCTACCATTTTGTGGTTGTATACAAGACAAAGAAAATGTATTTAATGACTGGTTTTCAATGAAGAAATAGTTTAAACTTAGGTCTAATATAACGAAATAGAATTATACAAATGTTTTTAAGCAAGCCTTAGATAAGTACACGAATATCTAGATCCATTTATTCGAAAATTGTTTTGACTGACCATCAGAAACCACTTAAAATCTATTTAATAATACAAGCCTGATTCATTGATTTTTTCAATCGGTATCATTTCATGGAAGGCATTAAAGCTAGTATGATTCAAGGAATTACAAGCTGTGCAAGAATTAGTAAGGGAAACATTAATAATGAGCGGGAAGAGGAACTATTGCTCACGAGGACAGTAGATAACAATTGATATTGCATGGAAATTTTTGAAGATTAAAGTTAGCTGGAATGCATGTGGCCGGGAAGAAGTTCAACTAGCGAGAAGTGCAAGTAAAGAAACCTAAAATTTACGACTACATCAGGCCAGCGCATCTGTAAATTGATGGGATCTAGACGCCAGTTAAGTACTTTACTTAAGTTTTAAAAAGTCTAGGTACCATAGCAAATAGTTTGTCCAAACGATTTTTATGAAAACACATATAAAAGATACAGACAGGCGACCTTACAATGATGAGAAAGGGACTGAAACCGAGATGTCAGATCAGAACCAACAATGATGATTATTTAACACCAATCTAAATCAACTGTCTAGATTATATTAGACTGTCCTTAAAGTTCGTAAACACTTGCGAAATGGTTCTAACTGGTCCAGCACAATCGAGACAAGCGATGGGTTCAGAAAGGGCAAGAGACACCGTCGGTTCCAAAACAAGATCGATTCGGCAAGAAAGTTATGTTATGCGTTTGGTGGAATTTTAAAGGAATCGTGCATTTTGAGTTGGTTTCGAATGGTCGTGCCATCAATGCCGAAATTTACTGTCAGCAACTTGAGCGGGTCTATGAAAAGTTGAAGCAAAAGTACCCGGGTCTGATCAACCGAAAGCGCGCTTTGATGCAGCAGGACAATGCCAAGCCTCACACCGCTAGGAAGACCAAAGACAAGTTTGAAGAGCTGGAGGGTGTTGAGGTTCTGCCACATCTAGCCTACAGTTCTGACTGTGCTCCATCAAATTACAGCTTTTTCCGTTCAATGCAACACTGTCTGAAGAGCCGCCGATTCAACTCGTTTGATGAAGTCGAGGAAGCGTGTCAAGGATTTTTTGATTCGAAACCGGCTGAATGGTACTTTGACCAGATCCGAAAGCTTGCAGATCAATGGTAGAAAGTCTTGGAAAATGATGAGCTTTATTTTGAGCAATAATGTTTGTTCTTCTTGCGAGTTTAAATTTCTATTTTTTGCAAGTCTTTACGAACGTTTGGGACAATTTAATATATACAGTGACACACATAAGTATTGGATTCATGTTATTTTCTATTATAACTCTAGTTTATGTTAGTCATGAAAATGTTTTTTTTTTTCACATTTCTGTTGATCCACCTTGAAGTCCTCTCATTTATTTTTCTCGGTCTTCCATTTCTTGTATGTTTTGCCCTACCAACGCCATACATTTTATAATTTCTGATACGATTTCCTTCTCTACTTAGTGTTAGATTCATTTCTTTGCTAATGTACGGTAACCTTGCCATTCCTTGTGACGTTCTATCTGGCATCTCTCCTGATAATTCTTTATTTTTTCCCATTTTTAATCCTTGAATTGCAGCATGCACATCAAAGAGTCAGATAATTAGTAGCACTATCTTTTAAGCAATTGTGTGCTTCTCTGATTGGTCAGAGATAACATTCCAATACTATGGAAAATTTGAATATCTATATTTTGTCGAGAACCTCAAGGTAAATAGCAGGAGCACCCGACCCGATATGGCAACAGCATTTAATGATCCGACCAATGGTGATTTATAAATGTCTAAGATGGATTCTGATGAGAACCTCGAGATGAATAGTAGGAGCACCCGACCAGATATGGCAACAGCATTCAGTGAACGGACCAATGGTGATTTATAAATGTCTAAGATGGATTCTGATGAGAACCTCGAGATGAATAGTAGGAGCACCCGACCAGATATGGCAACAGCATTCAGTGAACGGACCAATGGTGATTTATAAATGTCTAAGATGGATTCTGATGAGAACCTCGAGATGAATAGTAGGAGCACCCGACCAGATATGGCAACAGCATTCAGTGAACGGACCAATGGTGATTTATAAATGTCTAAGATGGATTCTGATGAGAACCTCGAGATGAATTGTAGGAGCACCCGACCAGATATGGCAACAGTATTCAGTGAACGGACCAATGGTGATTTATAAATGTCTAAGATGGATTCTGATGAGAACCTCGAGATGAATAGTAGGAGCACCCGACCAGATATGGCAACAGTATTCAGTGAACGGACCAATGGTGATTTATAAATGTCTAAGATGGATTCTGATGAGAACCTCGAGATGAATAGTAGGAGCACCCGACCAGATATGGCAACAGTATTCAATGCTCGGATTAATGACAGATATATAAATGTGCAAGATTGATTTTTGACGCGAAATATTTACTGGCCTGACACAGTGACCCAAACTTCCCATCAGCAGCCATAGATTCGTGGTAGTCACTTTATTTGAGATCATTTGAGAAAGTAAGATTAAGGAGGTGAAGTGTGATTAGGGTCATTCATTCTAATTGTAGTCAAGAACGTTTCTTTAAGGTAGTTAAAAGAGAGCAGTTTCGTTTTAGGGGCTTTAAAATTTACGAGCCATTTCCTCACCGATTCACTCACCGATTCTAAGTCATTTCGAGAGCAGCGGCTAAGTTACTTTGTCAGCCTTGGCAGATTTCTTATTGAGACGAGAGTAAATGGATCATGGATAGTTTTAGAATAATAGTACAAGTTTAAACCAGAAACTGTTTTAGCGCGTACACCTTAAGAAAAACAGATTGCGTTAGAAGTCAGAAAGGTAAGATTAATCTGTAATCTTGTCAACATTAAACTGATTTCAGTGTGAGATCAAACTTTAAATCATATGAAGATCGTAAAAATGTCGAAAAACATGAAAATTTCATGGATGTTGACATTATCATCAGCGTTGTTTATAAACTTACCTAATTTTTTTATAATCATATCGCCTCAAGCAAGACATTGTACTGCCACCATTTTTCAGGGGGTTATATAGGAAGAAAGTTATGAGAAAGAGAGTGATAGGTTATAGGGGGTGTCAGGAAGTGAGTAAGAAAAGGATGAGAATACTGATGAGAGTGGAGTGGAAGGAGAAAGGAGCATGAGAGTGAGAGAGGATGCAGGTTAGTGAGGTAGGAGATGACTATTGACTTGATATTTACATTCTTGAACATTATATCTGTCAGGGAAGCAAGTAAATGGAAGAGAATTCCACAGGTGGGAATTGCGAGAAAAGAACCTGGTGGAGTAGAATTTGCGTTTACAATTTATGGGTTTCACAGTAAAAGGGTGGGACCTATTTGCTAATCTTGTGGCACGAGCAAATTCATGCAAAGTGGGTACCAGTAAGCTAAGTTCATCAGAGCAGAAGCCGTGAAAGTATTTGTAGAAGAGACACAGGGAAGCCACATTCCGCCGGTGAGAAAGTGACTGTATCTGAGCTGCAAATCTATTCTATCACATTACAGATTTTCCGTTGGATTTTGTCAAGGACACCTAGGTGGATAGCAGGAGCAACTGACCAGATATGGCAGCTGCATTCAATACACGGGCGGATGGTAGATTTATATATGTGCAGGATTGTTTCAGACGGGAAAAATTTCCTGGCCCTACAAGGAGAACCGACCTTCTTAGCAGCGGATTTAGCTATGGATTCTATCTAGTCATTCCACTTGAGGTCTGTTGTGACAGTTAACCCGAGGAGTTAATTATTAACAGAATATGAATGAGACACACAACATTGTACTGATTTTCTAAGCGTAGGTTAGTAGCACATGGCCTAAAAATGTGGATTACCCAGTGAGAATCACACACTTTTATGTCGTAAAGATCGAACTCTCTACCCAGTTGTTATAGCGAGTTTAGCTTGCTAAGGATTACGCTACGGCAATGTGCCTAAAATATAACATTATGTATATAAAAACGAAACAAATAAAAAAGAATGATCAACGAACAATATAAAAGAAATGGGATATTTCTCTTCGGATTCTTCATCGTAGGATCAAATTATAAGTAGACCTCGCTAGGATAAAATTGATATATTCTCATACATTTATTTAATCTTCTTCGGAGGCGATCATTGACTTCCACCTTCCTTGTCACTCTTAATATTTTTTCTCGCTCTATTAAATATATCTCACGATGCTTTTCCTTGTCTCTCTTTTCCTCTATCCGTCTTGTGAGTATTAGATTCTTTATACCCTTCTTTCTCGTTACGTGTCCCAGCTGTCTCCTCCTGATTCTAAGTACGAGTTTTTTTTTTTCGTTTGCATCCACTCCAGCATTTTGTCGTTGTTCACGTTCTCTGTCCATCGTATCTTCAGAATCCTTTTAAAGAACCAAATTTCTGCTGCTTGAGTCTCTCCTTCATCCTGGAATATTTCTCCAGTTATTCGCTACTATATATGAGGAAAAATATCATATAGCTGTATAGAAGTTTTTATTTATTTTATGGTCTCTTAGTCAGTCAGTTAAGTGCCATACGTGATACACGCTTGGGCGATCAGGTCTCGAAAAAGACATGACTGACTGGGCAGAAGATTATCCCGCAGTAGGTTGCCATTGCTTTCCGTGGTATACTGGTTGCCGACCAAAGCTATAGTACCTAGTTATTTAATACATAACTGGAGTCAAGAGACAGATTAATACCTTTCCCAATGGTATTTGCGCGTAAGTGAATGCAAGGAATTCAACTGGAACTCCCACTCAGCTGCCCGATTTCTCGTTCCGAGCCGATATCCACTGCGCCACAACGCACATCCGCTGTTTGGTTAATTTTTTAAATACCATGCCAATGCGTCTTCAAATCTCCCTGTCACATTTTCCTTCCTCTGTCTGAAGTTTCCAGGTATTTAAATTTATTTACTTGTTTAGTTTTAGTTTTCTCGACATGTATGTGGTATTTTGGAGTTTTCGTTTTGCTGATGTCCATGCATTTAGTTTTTTAATTGTCATACCTGATACACACTTGAGTGGTCATGTCTCGAAAATGGGCAGAAAGATGTCTTTATTTTTTGCTATAGACTGGTTGCCGACCAAGGCTATAGAATGCAATCTGTTTTGCTATTTAATCAATAGCTGGAAGTAGAATAAACGGAATATTACCTTTCCTCGTGGGTATTTGCGCGTAAGTGAATGGTACGAATTCAACTTAATCACTTTCACAGAAATAGAATAATTGAGACGACATAAAATTAAACAACATTTTTTTTATTCGAGATTATTTACTTTTATGTAGCGTGCTTTAAAATCAAAATTATTTATTCATTTTTTAATTTTGTTTTCATTCAAGAATAAAATAAGAAAATACGAGCTGGGTATATCTTGGAAAATGTAACTTTATTCAATGATAAAAAAAAATTCAACCATGTTTAAGTAATCCGTATTTTGATACAAACAGGCAAATATATTCCGTCATATTTAAGTTTTAATATTTGCATCCATGATATAATTATATTATGCATGGGCGAAAGAGCTCATTATCACAAAAGAAATTGGCCATGTAGGTCAATACCGAGCGGCGACAGACTGCTTTGTTGCCTAAACCTAATCATCAGACACATGGGCTTCGTTTTCACCACCCCTATATTTAATTTAAATAATTATATATATATATATATATATATATATATATATATGATTATTTAAAGGCTTATAAACATGAGAGTATATATAAAAGAAAAGTAAAATCACTTTTAAGTAAAGATGAAAATAAAATTTAATACACTCATAGACAAAGACATAAGAAACACAATAGTGCAGAAAATCGATAATATATAGATATATATATAAAAGGCAATATGTTTGTGTGTGCGTCACTTTATCTGCCTCTTTATTTTTTCAGCACTTTTATTTTAGTTTTTGCTTCGGGTTTGGCACTAAGTAGGTATAATTGTAGTTCTTAGTCTCAGCCATGAGCTCAGAGGACTTATTTAGCCTTCACAATTTAGTTTACGACGGAATAAACTTGTTTGATATCGATACCAGGAAATCAAAATTTGACTTACATACATTCATTTTTCTTTCAGTTTAAGGTTTCGCGTTAACTGGAAATAACTATTGCTTTTTAGTCTTTCGTGCCAACGTCCAAAAAGTCTGAGCTTCAGGAGCATGGATTAGTTTTAAAGCTTTCATTACACCCGAGCAACGCCGGGCTATACTGCTAGTATATATATATATCCGAGTGAGTATAGAATGAGGAGAGAAAAAAGAATTTTTTTTCCGTCCAAAACATTAATTTAAAACAGTGCTCGATATATGGTGTATAGAGCAGTGAATGATTGTAGAAAGAGGACATATAGAGAAGAAATAATGTACATGTTCTAAAACATAATTTATAATATATATATATATATATATATATATATATATAATTATTAAAAAGCTCATAAATATGAGAGTATATATGTAAGAAAAGTAAAACCACTTTTAAGTAAAGATGAAAATAAAAGAACAAGAATTAGGAATGCAGAAAAAAGAATTGACATTGAATTTAAACTGCTGAAGATCACAGATGACTTGGAAGGCAAAAAACGGACGATAGTTCGACAAACGTAGAGCACCTGAAAAAATTTTTAATATCGAACATACGGTTACATCTCGCTCTATATAAGTTTACAATAAAATTTATTATAATTAAAATAGTAAATGAAAACGTGATATTTGTGAAAATATTATCACAAGATAATTTTGTATAAAATGTGGAATAATAAATATATTAATATATAATAATATTCAATACATAGATTTTATAAAAAATAATATATATAAAATAATATTGATAATTTATATGTAGCAATTAAAATACTCCATAAAATGTCAAAATCCATTTTCTAAAAATAACTTTAAAAAATGTAGGTAAATAATGCACATGTACTATTTTAATTAATGAATACTCGTCAATAACATAAATAAAATAAGGAATGATATAATCGTATATATGATATAATAACATTATCGGAAGTTACTAATAAAAATGATATCTATGTTATTAATAGAACTTTGTAAAATATATTATTTTATTCAATTAAATAAAATTTATTTATTACTTGAATTCATTTTGTTTATGTTTCAGACACAAAAATAAAAGCAAGCAGATATCAACTTTGGGGGATCAAAATTACTCAATTGTATTTCTTAAATAATGGAACGTTTTTTTTTACATTCGACCTATTGTCCTCATCTTTGTTGTTGTTATCTCAATGTTTGTACCCTCATGTTTTGATTGTAACGTCATTTATTTAGTTTTGTTTTTGAAAAGAGGCGTTTTGAAAAACGCGACTGACAATCGCCAAAGAATAGGCAGAGAATGGCTGAAAGCAATTGGAAAAATAATTACGGAACATTTTAGATTCCTTATCTCCAGCGAAAAGAAAATATGTACGAATATTGAAAAAACTAAACAAAAAATTAATAGACTTTACCGGAATATGCTTAGAAGAAAAGTTGCTTCCCAAATATACTTTAATATATATATATATATATATATATATATGTGTGTAGTTTTGGTTTTAGTGCAGCTGTCTACAGAGGCGCCTAAAAGATTGCAACGACTGAATAAAAAATGACATTTTCTTTTTATTCTGATGTGGTTAATGTTTTAAAAAAAGTGGAATAAACGTATTCAAATGGCGCCTGTGTGGTTAAGACTTCGGTTTTGGAGTCAGAACTGAAACCGAATCAAAAGATATCAGCCGTCAAATTTTGTTTAAATCATCTTTGTTTCTCAAGTGTAAAGAAAAATCAGTTCAGGGGAGACAACCACTTATGACTTGACCTTTAAATCTGCTCACAGGAATCGACTTCGTAGAAAGAGTTGCTTGGCAAATATGCTCTACTTTAAATATTTTCTCTTTTTTGTTATTTCTATCTATGTGACTATCTATCTTAAGCTGTCCAATCGATCCTTATGCTTTTGTTTATATTAATGAATACATCCGTGTGTATATTAAATACAAAAGACTATTTAGAAAATTTCTTAGCCATGTCTCGCCGATGAACCCGCGCATAAACAAAATTGTATTGCACAAGATCAAATTATTGGTGTAACAAAATGCGATTCCTTTTAATCGAATTACGCCAACTGAATTTGATGTACGTATCGGCTCAAAACGAGACCTCGGACAGCCGAGTTCGAATTCAAGTCGAATTCGTTGTGTTTATTTACGTGAAAATGTCATTACACCTTTTCTCTCGCCAATTATGACTTATAGCAGATTTGTTTTTATAGCCTTGGTTGGTAACTACTCTACTGCAGAAAGTAAAGGTAACCTAATGGGAAGGGGACTCTCAGCTCTGTCAGTTATGTCTCTTTTGAGACATGGTTGTGTATCGCGTATGGCACTTAAATAAATCCTTACTGTTTTTGTTTTTGGAAAGCATTTCAACACTAATTTTTATTTATTTGTTTAATTTCTCCAAGTTTGTGGATTATGAAAATTTTTATGATTTACTAATGTTTGTGTTATAAAATAAAATTATTTTTTTCTGTTGATGTTACACATTGTTAATGGCTTTTGCATTTCCTCTGTTAATTTATTATGAATGCTTCACTGATTCCTCTTTAGTGACACTTAGGTTGCCAACAGTTTGTTGCTCATAGAAATATTTCTGTTAAAGTGATCAACAACTTTCTTGTTGATAACCAACTCAAAAGATTTGCGTATGAATCTAATGAGGTGATAGTATGAAGGATATTGTTTCTTGATGAGGCGATATTTTAAAGAAGATGAGCGTTTACCAACTTTCTTGGAAACGTACACCTCACACCTATCGTTTTGTGAAATATTTCTCCTTCAAGCCACAAGTTAATCAATTTTGCCAAGATTAGAGATCCTGGATAAGGTTCTTACGAACAACCACAGGAGTTTTATCTGGGCCAGTAGCCATCATAGAGTCAAGAATTTTGATAATCCTGTAAACTTCAAGAGACGAGTTAATGATTTCGCAACGTTTGTGTTCTGTTAGAGAAGCCAGGTATGCGTTGCCTCTTGACACCTGATGTGGATTTAGACGCAAAGAGATAATCTCTGGGCTATTTGAATGCATCAATTTTCTCTCCTCTATTGAAAACTTTGTTTGCAATTTTCCAGAATTCTTTTGTTTTCGGTTTTCAATGGTGATATACTCAGATTAAATATAACATAAGAAAGTAGCTAGAAATATGTGAAGTTGTTGTCAAAATTATATGCTCCCACTGAATATTTCTTAAATCATGTTATCTCAAGCAAATCAATAAAGTTACGAGTGTTCTAGGAGTTACTAAGTGTTAGAGAGTATGAGAAAATCTTTTATTAGGGAGAGAGGACAACAGAAGAACAAGGAGTAAGAAGAAAGTAAATAACGATTGACACCGGGTTAAAATTTTTGAGGATCAAACTTGACTGGGAAGAAAGATGCCGGAAAAGAGTTCCACAATCAAGTGAAAAAAAAACCCCCAAAAAACTGTTAGTAATAAAACTTACAGTTGCATATAACTATTTCAATTGTAAAATTATAATACCTATCCGCTAGTCTAGTCAGTCAGTTAAATGCCATGGGTGATCATCTCTCGAAAGAGACATGATTGACTAGGCAGAAGATTATCCTGCAGTAGGTTGTCATAACATTCGGCGGTAGACTGGTTGCCAGCCAAGTCTATAGAACCCAATCTGTTCTGTAATTTGACTCATAGCTAGAGAGGGGAAGATATGTATTATATTATTACGTAGTAATTAGTGGGAGATCAGTTTATTACATCATTACAATATAAAACTAATCCCCCACTTTATACCCAGTAGAAGCCTTAATCCTGTTTTCAACTATTATATTCAGTCAGTCAATTAAGTGCCATACGTGATACACATTTTGGGTGATCATGTCTCGAAAGAGACATGGCTGACTAGGCAGAAGATTATCCTGCAGTAGGTTGTCATTACTTTCGGCAGTAGACTGGTCACTAGCCAAGGCTATAGAACCCAATCTGTCCTGTTGTTTGACTCATAGATAGAGGAGGAAGAGATAGATTATATTATGAATTAGTAATTAGTAGGAGATCATTTTATTGCTTCATAACAATATAAAACTGATCCTCGACGTTATACCCAGCAGAAGCCTTAATCATGTTTCCAACTATTATATTCTATCAGTCAGTTAAGTGCCATACATGATACACGCTTGGGTGATTATGTCTCGAAAGAGACATGACTGACTGGGCAGATTAACCTGCAGTAAGTTGCCATTGCTTTTTGCGGTAGACTGGTTGCCAGCCAAGTCTATAGAACCCAATCTGTCCTATTATTTAACCCATAATTGGAAGAGGAATTAATATCCTTCCTAAGGGGATTTGCGCGTAGGTGAATGCAACGAATTCAACTTTACAACCTCTCAATCAGAAGCCTTGCTGCTAGATCTAGTTTAACATCATACTGAGGACCTCATTAAATTTCAGGTAGCATTACAGAAATTTCATCAGAATAATTACCATGAAATATTTATAGAGAAAGCATAAGGAAGCTATATTATGTCGATGGGAAACAGACTGAAGCCGAGATGCCATATCATGACCAATAAAATTGCAGATTCTTTGTATTTTATCAAGAATATCTAAATATATAGCAGAAGCACTAAACCAGATGTGGTAGTAATATTCAAAGCAAAGACTTAGATTAGATTTATATATATATAAGGTCAATTATGGCGAGAATAGATAGGAAATGCGAATACTTTCAAGTATTTAATGAATCTGTCATAAACAGTTTATTCTGTATTTGTGTTTAAATTAGTTGTGAATTCCTTTGAAAAGTTCCAATTAATTCCTGTCACTGTTTTTTCAAAAATTGGTCTAGCGCAAAATGATTTTCCTTATGAAAATTATGAAAATTATCTGCGGTAATTGTAATGTTTTTCCTTTGTTATATTTTGATTAATTTGATATATAATACAAGCACCTTATAGAAATGAAACAGTATTGGTATGATTATAGAGACTGGCAAGTGGATCTCACCCATTCACAGTTAGATCAAGCAAATGCAAACGACAATTATACTCCTTCAGCTTCTTTTCCCGCACTGTGGAAATCGCTTCCTTATTTTTTCTTTCCTGACGGCTACAACCTCCAGGAATTTAAATGCAAGGTCAATGCTCACCTCTTAACTACTTGATCCTAGTTCTTTCCGCACCGTCCTGTAGATCTTTTCCTTTCTCTCTACCTTTTCAACTGTCATCACACCTGTATTCACATCGTTCTCTTGCTCCTTTCTAACTGGTTCGTGCTTCTCCTTACTCTCCTCTAATCTTTTTAATCTTATGTAGCCCCCTGCACATCAGTGGCGTTATCGCCTTGCTCGGGGTGATATGATTAAAAAGAAATTCTAGAAAGTTTTGGTGAAAGCAACAGGTGATTGCCACGTACCGCGATAATTAATTCGTTATGCAATGCCGATGACTGATTGACTTGACCATCAGAAGTAAGATAGATGACAAAGACAAGCAAAGTAATATATATATACACAACTTTCTAAATGTTTTAGTGGTTTTAATTTGTTTGTTTAACGGCATATCACTACCTTATGGGTCATTTAGTGCAGAAATTTAATTTTCTGAAAACAATTTTTAGCTTCAGTTAAATTTATCTTGAACCTATTCGTCTGTGCATTACTGTTGCCATATCTGTTCAGATGCTCCTGCTATACATCATGAGGTTCTCGAAAACAGCTAAAGAAGGATCGATTTAATCGATTCTGCTTTGGCATCTCGACTTCAGTCACTTTCACACTGGCGTGATGTGGCTTCCGTTTATCGTTTCTACATGTATTTTTAAAGTAACAGCTCTGACGAGCCTTTTTCTCTGATTCTCCGACAAAATGTGTTTACTCGTGCTAAAAGATTGATATCAAGGTCCACAAAACGCAGGTGTATTACTTCAACTACAGATAAATTCTATTGCTGGTCCTTTTGCAATAAAATGTATTGTTGAAACTTGTGCTATAGAATGTATTGCTTGTCATCTAAATCTAAACTTATTTTATAAATGGAACTTTATTTCTCTGTATGTGTGTGTGTCTCTGTGTGTATGTGTGTGTCCGTTACCTATAGAATCCGAAACGGCTGAACCGATTTTCATGAAAATTTACACAGTTGTACTATAAGCGTCTGCGAGTGTTTTTAGCTAGGTTTTATGTCGAAGTACCCCCGATAAATATAAAAAATCGATAATTGAAAAAATCTGGTTATAGAAGGAGTGGTCCGATTTTAATCAAATTCGATACACTCATAGACAAAGACATAAGAAACGATATCCAGAAGTTTCAAGGTTGCAGCTCTTACAATAGTGCAGAAAATTTGATAATATATGTATATAAAAGGCAAGATGTTTATGTGTATGTCTGTTTATCTGTTTGTATGTCACCAAACTTCAAAATTTGACTTACATCCATTCATTTTTCTTTCGGTCTACGATTTCGCTTTAAATGGAAACAACTATTGCTTTTTAGTCTTTCGTGCTAACGTCCAAAGGGTTTGAGCTCCAGGATCATGGATTAGTTTTAAAGCTTTCATTACACCCGAGCAACGCCGGGCTATACTGCTAGTTTACTATAAATATATAATGGTGGTAATTTTATTATGAATACATATTGTTGGTAATTTTTTCATATATAATGCATTGATGTTGTTTTTACTATGCAAAAATATTTTCATACTTACTTAGTATTTTGTTGTTTTTTTTTGGGGGGGGGGGCGGTTCCCTATTTGCCCGTAGCAGTGGCCATAACAGGTGTTAGATAACAGGTGTGAGCCTGAGAAAAACAGTAATGAAGAGGTGGTTCGACGGACCCCAAGACCTTCAATGTTATGATCAGATGCCTTTGTTGCTGAAGGTAGCATTATCACATAATACAATGGGACCCATTCTTTTGAGAATTAAAGACTGGAAGAAAACTGTTAACGTATATAATTATCGAAAAGAACAGTTTTCTCTAGGAAGCCTGATTAACGGTGAAGTACATTATCAATGATATACGGAAACCAGGATTGAATGTATCGAGGAAGAGAATCACGAGATGCATTTATTGAGCAGAATATCGAGATTGTTGTTTGAGGAATACTACCTTGCTTAAGGCCGACACCTAAAAAGTAGATTAACTTATGATTAAATGAGAGTGAAAGTTGTAATTAATGGTCACATGAACTACCTGTATAAATAGAGTAAAACAATTACGTTTAAACACAGCGATGTGTGCATTATGTTTTAGGGATCTTTCGCTGCTTCTGGACCAGGAGAACGTGTTGGAGTTCAAGAATATCATGTTTAATGAATCTTATTTGGCTTGTCTTTAAAATAAAACATCTATACAGATAATCACACCATTTACTCCCGTCCCAACAAGTAATCTGTCAGAGCTGAAAAAGTAAACCTGCTCTTGAAAAGAACATCCAATCTATGACTAATTGGGGTATATTTGAAAATTTGAATGATAAAAAAGAAAGTTTTCTTTAAACCACCATAGAGATACTTTCTTAATCAGTATGCAATACACCAGTCTCCCAGAAAACGATATATTGCACCTACTCGACCTTATTCTCTCAGCCGACCTCAAGTGGAACGATTACATCGAATTAATAGATGCATCTACTCCTAGGAAAGTTGGGTCACTGTGTTGGGCTAGGAATTTCATCTAGTCAGAATATATCTTGCACATATACAAATCTATCTGTCGTCTGTGCATGGAATACTGTTGTTGCCATGTCTGGTCCAGTGCTCCTGCTATTCATCTCAGTGTTCTCGACAAAATTCAAAGGAGGAACTGCATTGTAATCAATCCCGATTTGGCAGCTCGAATTTAGTCACTTGTTCAACGGCGGAATCTGACTTGCCTCTGTCTTTTCTAAAAATATGTTCATGGCATCTGATCTGATGAGTTTATCTCCCTGGTGGCCTGGCCACACGAATTCACTCGAGCCACTAGATTGGCAACCAAGCTCCCACATTTTACAGAAAATGTATCCCCCACTTCTACTCTGAGAGTTTCTTTTCTCGCACTTCCTGTGTGTTGAACTCCCTTTCGTATACTTGCTTATCTGATAGCTGAAATCTCTAAGAGTTTAAGTGCAACGTAATTTGCTATCCTTTTTCTCCTTGATTCCAATCTTTCCCTTGTCCTTTTTCAGATACTCCCTGTACTTTGTCTTTCTTTTTGCTTTCCTCTTATGTAACTCTCTACGCACCAGTCGTAGTACTCCCTTGATTGGGGTGAAAAGATTATAATAATAAAAAAATCAAATTGCATGAAAGTTGTCTTAGGGCGTCACTGCACATTCCAACCTGACAATACCCGAAACACACGACAAACATTGTTGCAAAATACTTAGATGACAGCATAAGTAACGTTTCGGCGGATACCACACAAAGTTCTGATCTCAATCAGATTGAACATGCCTGCCATTATTTGAAAATAAAAGTCGAAGACAGAAATGTTTTGAATTTGGAGGAATTAGAAATTTTTCCAGGGAAAAATGAAACAATGAATGTGCGGAGTAATTTTGTAAAGAAACGAGCAGATGTAATAATCGAGAATAAAGGTTGTTGTGACATGTCGGTTGATAGCGACGTTAAATGTTTATTAGATGTCATTGCTACTGCTGTTTTAAGTTAGAATAAGATTTCGGAGCATATTTGAGTATTATTTCAAATCTAATATGTGCGTGTTTGTGAGTTTTTGTGTGTGTAGTAAGAATTTTTCTTTGAAAGCCATGCACTTGATTAGAAAGTAGAAAACCAAATTTTGAAAACACACACACAGAAGAATTAGATAAGTTTGCACAAGGTACAAAAGAATTATTAGTAATTTTTTCATTCAAATTTCAGTAACTTTCCATTGCATCTCACTCGGAAAGGTGCATGAAAAAATGCAGGTGAAAGGAAAGTAACGCTTATCCTGAATTCTGTTATGTCCTATCGCTTTTTTCTTGCATTTCAAAAGTAGATATGTTCTTCAAATTTGAAATAAAAGGAAGTACATTTTCGTACACCCATTAATCGGGTAAGACAGCACTAAATACACTCTCTTTCACCCTCTCTCTCCCTTTTCCCCTCTCTCTTTGTCTTACACACACACACTCTCTGTCACACACGCACATATTATCTATCTATCTATCTATCTATCTATCTATCTATCTATCTATCTATCTATCTATCTATCTAAGCCCATTCATTATCTATCTATCTATCTATCTATCTATCTATCTATCTATCTATCTAAGTGAGCTCCTTCATATCTATCTATCTATCTATCTATCTATCTATCTATCTATCTATCTATCTATCTGAGTCTGTTCATATCTATCTATCTATCTATCTGAGTCTGTTCATATCTATCTATCTATCTATCTATCTATCTATCTATCTATCTATCTATCTAGTCTGTTCATATCTATCTATCTATCTATCTATCTATCTATCTATCTATCTATCTATCTATCTGAGTCTGTTCATATCTATCTATCTATCTATCTATCTATCTATCTATCTATCTATCTATCTATTCAGTGCAGCTAGATTTAACGTTTTGGAAAAACTTTTTTTAACTTTAAGGAAAAAGTTTTTTTTTTAAATGCAGTTGCAAATTGATATTACACAAGAGGCCTTTCTATTCAAGTAGCAGCATTATGAGGTGACAATTTATACTAATTTTGGTATTTTTAATATAATTTTCAAAGGTGATGATCATTCTAAATAAAAAAATCAACAACAATCGTATTGATGCCTCCTTCGTGTGCACTGTCTTTCATTTTATGTATTTATTCAAAATAATATTTAGATATTTTATTATATATACATGTTTTGTCCCGGAATTTAATTTTATAATACGTAACGGCGGTAAACCAGCATGCATATTTATTTATTATAATCAGGTGAAGTAAGAAATTTTTAGCCATATAGACTACGTTTTGCAATGACATACTAACATATCATTTTGTCCTAACATGTAGTCCCCAACAATCCGAGATATTTAAAAAATAAACTTCAATATATTCTAGTGAATTGTAAAAATATATTTTGTGTTATGAATATTTAAATTTATTTGATAATGTTGCTACAATATATTATGCACTTCTATTATTTTTTCATAATATTTGGAATATAATATACGATTATTTTATATTTGTTGATGATGTAAGAATGTGTATCAAAGAGAAATGATGAATTTTATATTAAAGTGTTGTAAACGACAGAAAAACGGGCTTAACTTAAAAACCATTAGTCTACTTTTAATGAAAGTTGCCACTGAACTCAGAAGAACTTCAGGGTGTAATATGTTTCTAAACTAGTTGGGGTGTTATGTATCGTTTAAACATTATCTCTGGAACAACTATACATACATACTATTGTGGGATCTCGTCTTTTTCTATGATAATGGACTCGACTTGAGTATACATATACTCCTGGCATAGTGAGATACGTCAAAACCGTAGATATCTGTTAGAGACATCGGAAATGATTCGTAAGTTACTGAACGATACCGACGTTACACAGAGAATACCGCGTCAGTAGTCATAGTAGCTCTGACCTCCACTCAACCAGAATAATATTACACGGATATACTATTTTAACACAGCTTCACTTCAAGACTTGTATATATATATATATATATATATATATATATATATATATATATATATATATATATGAAAAACTACTAAAAAGTTGTAAGCTAAAAATGTATTTTTTGACAGTATTTATTTATTTCTATTATTATTTTTGTTACTATATATATATATATATATATATATATATATATATATATATATATATATATTTGATATTTCGGACCGGCCTCGGCCTTTCATCAGAAAAAAAATGATTTTAAAATTTAAACTAGAAGCGTCCGATTACGATTAGTAAGGAATATATTAGACGATTATAAGATTAGTAAAGTATATATATATATATATATATTCCATACTAATCGTATTTCTGGATCATTAACCTGCATTCCAGTCTGCATATTTACGTTCAATATAACCTATTTTTCTATCTCAAATATATGTTTTGTTGTTCATTATTTTGTGTGGTGCCTCACCCAGATTCACGACACATACATACAAAATTATTATACTATGATTATATATATATATATATATATATATATATATATATATATATATATAAGTACATGGATTTTACAAGGCAACTATTACGATTAATATTATTGTTGACATAATCAGTTTGAACGATTGGGTGACATATTCAGAAGTTTTAGTACATCTCTCAGAGATCTTTAGCACGACCTTTCTGAAATGTTAGATGGCAAGTTATTTTGTCAAATAGTAATGAAGGCAGTATTTTCTGATTTGAAGCGTTTGGAGGCGATCAGCCATAGATGTGTTTTGACAAATTGCCAAGAGAATATTTAGATTATTGTGCACCACTCGTATTGATATAAAATCCGGAGTCAGAGGTCCGAGACAGAATCAGAAATGCTCACTATACAAACTTGAGCGATGTAAAGACGCCGAGAAGGCAATAAAGATTTGGTCAGAAAGTCTCTTGCAGACATTGACGCTTCCTTCACCGCTGGTATTATTACGCTTTTTTTCCGCTTCTTCCCACAAACCGCTGCTCTGTGGAATTAACTCCGAATAAGCTCCTTCCCCGATCACTACAGTCTTAACCTGTTCTAGGGTTAGCTGTTATCTTCCCCACACCCCCATAAATATTTGTGTCTTATTCTTTAACCCTCTTTTTCGAGTAGTTTCTGGCTGGTTCTGGGAGAACGTCATTGTAACAAAATGATTAGAGAAAAGTCGAAGATAATTCTTTTACGTATACGAGTAACATATTTGTCTTCTAATTATCTGAATTATCTAATTATCTATCTAGAAATCGATGCAAGATTTGAAAGACCCAATAACACCATTTCTTTAGACATTACCTCTCATGACAATTAGATATGAGATTTGGATAATCCCGAAAAAAAATTTGAAAACGCAAAGAACTTGAAATCAAAAGACGATGTGTAGCTATTAAAACAACAGTTTTTTTCGACGAGAATAGTAATGTATTAGGGAGGGTTACACTTAGATGTGCGTTGTAGTACAATGGATATCGGCTCGGAACGAGAAACCGGGGAGCCGAGTTCGAATTCCAGTTGAATTCATTGTATTCACTTACGCGCAAATGCCCTTGGGAAAGGTATTAATCCGTCTCATCCTTCCAGTTATGGGTTAAATAGCAGGACAGATTGGGTTCTATAGCCTTGGTCGGCAACCAGTCTACCGCAGAAAGCAATGGCAACCTACTGCGGGATAATCTTCTGCCCAGTCAGTCATGTCTCTTTCGAGACATGGTCGTCCAAGCGTGTATCACGTATGGCACTTAACTGACTGACTGACACTTAGTTTAACTGAAACAACCAACAGACTTTGCTGCGATTTAATATCAGCTTTAGTAGACTAAAAAAAATTGTGAAAATTTGACGGTTTTCATTTTTGAATTTTTCGATTAGTATTAATTTTTAAATTAATCATTGAATAATTTCATGCCGAGATTTGCAACAATACAATATCCCTATAAATAATAAAATAATAATTTTAATAAATAATAAAATATCCCTATAAATAATAAAATAATAATTTTAATAAATAATAAAATATCCCTATAAATTACCATGTCGCATTGTTGAATATATGAACATAACATTTTTAATAAAATATTTCAATAATTTTTTTATAATCATATCGCCCCAAGTAAAGAATATACTGCCACTGGTGCACAGGGGGTTACAAAGGAGGAAAGAGTAACAAGTTATAGGGGGTGTCAGGAAATGGGTAAGAGAAGGATGACAATACTGATGAGAGTGTAGTGGATAGAGAAAGGAGCATGAGAGAGAGGATGCAGTGAGACAGGAGATGACTATTGACTTTACATTTGAATTCTTGAAGATTGTAGTTGTCTGAGAAGCAATTAAACTGAAGGGAATTCCACAGGCGGGAAGTGCGAGAAAGAGACCTGGTGGAATATAATTTGCATTTTATTGGTTTCACAGTAAAAGGGTGGGATATAGTTGCTAATCTTGTAGCTCGAGTAAATTCATATATAAGGTGCACAAGTGTGCCGTGAAAGTATTTGTGGAAGAGACACAGAGAAGCCACATTGCGCCTGTGAGAATATCACTGTATCAGAGCTGCCAAATCGGGATTGGCATTACAGATTTTTCATTGGATTTTGTAAAGGACCTCTAGGTGGATAGCGGGAGCACCTGACCAGATATGGCAGCAATATTCAATGCACGGGCGGATGGTAGATTTATATATATGCAGGATGGTTTCAGACGGGAAAAACTTCCTGGACCTACAAAGAGAACCGACCTTCTTAGCAGCGGATTTAGCTATGGGTTCTATATAGTCATTCCACTTGAGGTCTGTTGTGACAGTTAACCTGAGGAGTTAATTATTATCAGAATATGAATGAGACACACAATATGGCAGCAATATTCAATGCACGGGCGGATGGTAGATTTATATATGTGCAGGATGGTTTCAGACGGGCAAAACTTCCTGGCCCTACACGGAGAACCGAATTTCTAAGTAGCAGATTTAGCTATGGGTTCTGTATAGACATTCAACTTGAGGTCTGTTGTGAGAGTTAACCTGAAGAGGCGCAGTGTTTTGGTTTCAGACTAGCCTGATCCATGCTAATGGTGGGCAGGAGCGATTGTCTGTGATGGTCAAAAGATAGCAGCTTCGTTTTGGAAGCAGTAACATTGCCGAGCCATTTCTTACCCCAATTTATACGGATTGGAGGCCCTTTTCAAGCTCAGCGAGGTTTGTTTTGTCAGCTTCGGCAGATTTTTGATCGAGGCGAGAGTAAACCGTAGTGTCGTCAGCGTATATGCTTACTTGGGATTTTGTTACATCATCAGTCATTAACTTTACAATATCTCCTGTATTTTATGCTTTTATTTCCTTCGTAAAAATGTGTGTATATAAAATTTGAAAATATCGTTTAGGTAGTTACACTATAATACTCTTTTTGCAGCATGAGGTACAACTTTTGAGTTGAGTAATCTTAGGTTACTATCTTTAACATAAAACTATTGTTGAATTGTACCTGCTATATTTACCATGCACATCCTTCGAACATCACCAATTTTGGTTTGTTTAATCAATTTTATTGTAATTGACTTAATTAAAATCTAAAAGTGAGTATCTAAAAAATGCTTTTTACTAAAAGAAATATCGATCCTGATCATGGGTGTACTAAATTATTCTTATTGCCAATCTGACAGTAATTCCTATACATTCACGTAGTACAATATTTAATTTCAGTTTATTGTCCTCATTTTTGTTGTTTTTTAATACAACGTTTCGAGGATGTGCCCTTCGGCCTTCTTCAGGTGCATATCGATCTGCGTGACCTTCATGGGATTCCGAATTTTACTTGATTTAGGACCGTTTAGTCATTTCTCATCCGTTTTTGCTGAATCCACTCACATGAACTAAGAACCCTTACTTCACCGAATTCTCAAACCAAATCTTTTATCAGCTAGAGCATTGCTGTAAGACAAGTTGCTTTAGTCTTAGCAATCTAACCCTGGACCGCATTAGTAACAGTTAGAATATGACAGTCAGTCAGCATTTTCAGCACTCGCAATTTAATCAGTAATCAGTTTAAGGTTCAAATATTACGATAGTAAATGAGCAATATAAATGATAAACGTCTATCCATGTAAATTAAATAAAGGTTAAGGTCGGAATTCCCATGTAGGTTACTCAAATCGATATTTATCTGAAGAAGAACGAAGGGCAAAAACGCGGAAACGTTTTGATAACAACAAAAAAGTTAGGTACTATAGTCCGAATATAAATAGTGTAAATAGTGATAACTTATCTAAATTCACATAAATCATAAATGACTGATATATCATTTTTTGAAAATCATTTTCGCATTACTAATTATTTCTTGTAAAAAAGATATCAGAAGATATCATGAATTTTTCACGGTTTAAAAGTCAAAGAAATGGAAGTGATAAAAAATTCCATAAATCGGAAAATAGTCATGCATAGAGAAAGAAGATAAATATTTATTTTAAGTTATTTTAAAAGAAAGTGTCGTTGTGTTGAAGAATTTTAATTCATAATAAAGACAAAAACCCAAAATAGGAAAATCAAGATGAATATTTAAATAAAAAAGTCATATTAAGTTTCAACAATCTGAATAAAGTGAGGAAATTTAATAAGTAAATGACATCTGCGAATTGCGCTAAAGATCAAATTTATTTCATGGTAATCTTCTTGGTGTAGCTTAGATGTTGCACAAGGATAAATGTATGGAGCATCGAACTCAATATTCAGATGAAATTGATTTGGTGAGACAAGTTTGCTAAATATTATACCACATCGAAGTGCCCAAATCATTTCATTTTATGTTCGACATGTAAAATTAGAATGATTTCCTAACGACAGACTTTCAATGGTTTCTAAAGCAAATTTAGTGTCAGTCATTCAATTAGGGCCATACGTGATAAACGTTTGGGTGTCTCTCAAGATCCATGACTAGCAAGGATATTTCCTCTAGTATATTGCAATTTCTGTGCCTTCTTGCACTAACATCTTTAGTTGGAATCAAGTGAAAAGAATACACTAAATCAGTTGCTAAGCCTGCAGCTATGCAAATTGGTTTATAGTTTTGAGTTCTGTTTAACGGCATATCCACCTCTGTAGGTTATTTAATGCCAAAAAGTTGGGGTTTTAAGGTATTTTTTAATGTTTGGTTATAGTGAGAAGGTTGATTTAGTCAGATTTTGATGAATGTTTTAATTTTTTTATTTTAGGAAACTGAAGATGTCTTCTAGTTTTGTATTAAAAAATGTATTGCTGCTAATAGATTTTTATCCTTTACAAATGTATTCTGGCAATATTTTTTTGTTTCCTTTAAAAATGTGTTATGGTAAGAATTTGTTTCCTTCAAAATATATTCTTGGTAATATCTTTCTATAAAAAAATTATTTTTATACTTTCGTGGTGTTTTATAATAAAAAAAACAATTTTGATCCTGGGTATGATGGTAAACTGAATCCTTCTTGATTGAAAGTTGTGAGGAGGATGGATCCATCTCTTAAATGCTGTTGTTCCTAGGTCCACCTTGGCCTGGAGTGGTAGCAACTGTTATGGGCCAAGCTACGGACAAATAGTTAACCCTCAAACTGGGGTAAAAAAACTATGAAATTATAAAAATATTCTAAAGAAAAATATACATTTTTGAAAGAAAAAATAATTACCAAAACACATTATTGAAGGAAAGCAATACATTTTTAAATGCAAAACTAGAAGACATCTTCATTTTTCTAAAATGAAATATTTTATCCAAATCTGACTAAATCAACCGTTTCACAATAACCGAACATTTATAAAAAAAAGTACACAAAGCCCTACCTTTTTGGCATTAAATAACCCACAGAGGTGTTGATATGTCGTTAAACAAAACTCAAACTCAAACTCAATTTTTTTTACAGCACGCCGACTGCTGGGTTGCACGACACCAGAGTTGAATGGGATTTAATTTGATTAATCTGTTGTTTGGTTGATATCGTTGTCAGATTAGAAGATTCAGGTACTAGTATCACCTTCTGGGTTTCTGGGTTTTTATGCGTCTGTCAATAATTTTTAGTGTATCTCTGCTAATTCTTCTCCGGAAAAAATAGCTACATGAATTGCTTACACGAGACAAAAGTACCAAAGATAAAGTTTTCTTGTCCTCACAGTCATTTTGCAATTAAACGGTGTTGTCGTTTGATTATTGTCCTTACTTTCCGCCATCATTTTCGTCGTAATCATTTTAACAATAACACCTAACTGGAGTGGCTCTAGAATCTAGTATTACTGCAATGATAATCCCTTTAAGTCAACGGTAAATCGTTATCTATCCTCTTTTATTCTCATAATCTTCTTTTCCCATAACCTCTTGCATTTATATCATCCACCTCGTTTATCCAGTTTAATAATAACGCGCTACCTGGGTAGCTCTCGAAACTCGTATTACTGCAATGATAATTCCTTTAATTCAAAAGTAAATATGGATTATCTATCCTCTTTCTCCTCATAATCTTCTTTTACTATAACCTCCTCTTGAATTTTATATCATCCACCTCGTTTATCCAGTTTAATAATAACGCGCTACTGGAGTGGCTCTCGAAACTCGTATTACTGCAATGATAATTCCTTTTAATTCAAAAGTAAATGATTATCTATCCTCTTTCTCCTCATAATCTTCTTTTATAACCTCCTCTTGAATTTATATCATCCACCTCGTTTATCCAGTTTAATAATAACGCGCTACTGGAGTAGCTCTCGAAAACTCGTATTACTGCAATGATAATTCCTTTAATTCAAAAGTAAATAGTTATCTGTATCCTCTTTCTCCTCATAATCTTCTTTTACTATAACCTCCTCTTGAATTTATATCATCCACCTCGTTTATCCAGTTTAATAATAACGCGCTACTGGAGTGGCTCTCGAAACTCGTATTACTGCAATGATAATTCTTTTAATTCAAAAGTAAATAGTTATCTATCCTCTTTCTCCTCACTTAATCTTCTTTTACTATAACCTCCTCTTGAATTTATATCATCACCTCGTTTATCCAGTTTAATAACGCTACATAGGTGGCTCTCGAAACTCGTATTACTGCAATGATAATTCCTTTAATTCAAAGTAAATAGTTATCTATCCTCTTTCTCCTCATAATCTTCTTTTACTATAACCTCCTCTTGAATTTATATCATCCCACCTCGTTTATCCAGTTTAATAATAACGCGCTACTGGAGTGGCTCTCGAAACTCGTATTACTGCAATGATAATTCCTTTAATTCAAAAGTAAATGATTATCTATCCTCTTTCTCCTCATAATCTTCTTTTACTATAACCTCCTCTTGAATTTATATCATCCACCTCGTTTATCCAGTTTAATAATAACGCGCTACTGGAGTAGCTCTCGAAACTCGTATTACTGCAATGATAATTCCTTTAATTCAAAAAGTAAGTAGTTATCTATCCTCTTTCTCCTCATAATCTTCTTTTATAACCTCCTCCGAATTTATATCGACATCCACCTCGTTTATCCAGTTTAATAATAACGCGCGCTACTGGAGTGGCTCTCGAAAACTCGTATTACTGCAATGATAATTCCTTTAATTCAAAAGTAAACTAGTTATCTATCCTCTTTCTCCTCATAATCTTCTTTTACTATAACCTCTCTTGAATTTATATCATCCACCTCGTTTATCCAGTTTAATAATAACGCTACTGGAGTGGCTCTCGAAACTCGTATTACTGCAATGATAATTCCTTTAATTCAAAAGTAAATAGTTATCTATCCTCTTTCTCTCATAATCTTCTTTTATAACCTCCTCTTGAATTTATATCATCCACCTCGTTTATCGCTATCCAGTTTAATAATAACGCGCTACTGGAGTGGCTCTCGAACACCATTGTTACTGCAATGATAATTCTTTAATTCAAAAGTAAATAGTTATCTATCCTCTTTCTCCTCATAATCTTCATTTACTATAACCTCCTCTTGAATTTATATCATCCACCTCGTTTATCGCTATCCAGTTTAATAACGCTCCTGGAGTGGCTCTCGAACCTCGTATTACTGCAATGATAATTACTTTAATTCAAAAGTAAATAGTTATCTATCCTCTTTCTCCTCATAATCTTCTTTTACTATAACCTCCTCTGGCATTTATATCATGCATCTCGTTTATCATAACAAGTTTAATACTAACGCTCTACCTGGAGTGGCTCTCGAACCTCGAATTACTGCAATGATAATTCCTTCAATTCAGAAGTAAATAGTTATCTATCCTCTTTCTCCTCATAATCTTCTTTTACTATAACCTCGGCTTGCATTTATATCATGCACCTCGTTTATCATAACCAGTTTAATAATAACACGTTACCTGGAGTGGCTCTCGAACCTCGAATTACTGCAATGATAATTCCTTTAATTCAAAAGTAAATAGTTATCTATCCTCTTTCTCCTCATAATCTTCATTTACTATAACCTCCTCTTGCCTTCATATCGTACACCTCGTTTATCATAACCAGTTTAATAATACCTCTCCAGTCGAACATTGCATTGGGCAAAGATGAATTTTCTAAACGCACAAATAAGCCTGCTGAGTCTACATCTGGAGAAAGCCGAGATTATCTCATACAGTTTTCACTTCAAATGTTTCAAACGTCAGTTTATATATTACACGTATAAAAGCATTTTTAGACATGTCTTGTTACAAAAATCACAGTTTATACTGTGTTTTCAAGAATTTGTTTTAAAAAAAATATATTTTAAATATAATCATTTCACCCCCAGCAAGGTAGTGCTGCCACTGGTTTGCATGGGGGTACATAATAGTACAGTGATGAGAAAGAGGAACAAGTTACAGGGGGTGTCAAAAAATGAGTAACAGAAGGATGAGAACACTGGTGTGCAGACAGCTGCATGAGAGTAGACTGTAGAGGGGAAATAACCTGATACAAGGGTTGTCAGGGAAAGAATGCATGTCAAGGAGATAGAAGACGGCAATTGTCTATGGTGGTTAACAGATAGCAGCTTTGTTTTGAAGCATTAAAATTCATGAGCCATTTCTTACCCCAGTCCACCACAGATTGGAGATCCTTTTCAAGCTTAGTATATGTGCAGACATAAGAATTTTTAACTGACATCTTTTTTCTTCTATGTGCCTTGTCCTTTCAGGGCGTAGACGATCATGGCCTTCCACGTCTCCCTATCCCTGGTGGCTCTTAGAACACTTTCTCTTGTAACATCTCATAATCCCCGTTCTGTTATCGACTTGCTCAGGTCCTTCCAATATGTTACTCGCTGCTTGCCTATGTCTCTTTATCCCTCTATCTGGCCTGTTAGTATCAGGTTCTCCAAGCTCTCCTTCCTCAATACATGTCCCGCTCTTTTTTGCTTATGACAATGCATTCGTCATTTGTAGTCGTTTTGTCACTCTCGTCAGCTACCTTCTGTAGGAGGTCTTGTAATTTTCTTTGTGTGTCTGCTATCAGCATTGTATTATCTGTGTATTTTATGTTGTTCAAATTGTGACCTCCGATGACAAATCCTAGCATAACATCTTCTTCTTCTATGTGCCCTGTTCTTTACAGACGTAGGCGATCATGGCTTTCCACATCTCCCTATCCCTGGTGGCTCTTAGCACGCCTTCTCCTGTTACATCAGGCAAACCTCCTTCCGTCATCACCCTGTTGAGGTTCTTCAAATATGTTATACGCTTCTTTCCCCTGTCTCTTTTTCCCTCTATCTGGCCTGTTAGTATCAGGTTCTCCAAACCCTCCTTCCTCATTGCATGTCCCAGGAACTTCAGCTGTCTCTGCCTGATGCTCGGTATTAATTTCCTTTTCGTTTCCATCATTTCTAAGACCTCATCATTGCTCACATGCTCAATCCATGATATTCACTGCATCCTTCTGTAGAACCAAATTTCAGTTGCTTCAAGTTTTTCCTTCATCTTTGATGATATTTCCCAGCATTCACTGCCATCTTGAAGAACTGACAACACATAGTAATCCAGTACTCTCTTCTTTGTTTCTAGCGAAATTGTCCTGTTTCTTAATACTTTACTCAACTTCTGGAATGCTTCTTTGCCATACCAATTCGCCTTCGGATCTCTGTGTCGCCCTTTGGATCTCAGGGATATAAATGTATAGAAACTGCTGTGATCACAAAGTGAGGGGTCAGTTTATATAATGATTGTAATATGAAATTGATCCCCCACTTTATATACAATATGCTTCTGTAGAACCACATTTCAGTTACTTCATGTTTTTCCTTCATCTTCGATGATATTTTCCAGCATTCACTGCCATCTTGAAGAACTGACATCACATAGCAATCCAGTACTCTCTTTTTTGTTTCTAGCGAAATTGTCCTGTTTCTTAATACTTTACTCACCTTCTGGAATGCTTTTTCGCCATGCCAATTCACATTCGGATCTCTGTGTCGCACTTTCTGTCTTCTGCTATAACACTTCCCAGGTATTTAAATTTTTGTACCTGCTTGATTTTAATATCCCCCACCTGTATTTGGCATATTGGGCTGCGCTTTTTACTGATGACCATGCATTTGGTTTTCTTGCAGTTTAATAGTCATTCTTTCTTGTCACTCTCATCAGCTATCTTCTGTAGGATGTCTTGTAGTTTGCTTTCTGTGTCTGTTATCAGCACTGTATTATCTGCGTAACATAGGTTGTTTAAATTGTGACCCCCCCCCCATGACAAATTCAGATTTAATTTTTAGGTTCCTCAAAATATTCTCGCTAAACAAGTTGAACAGATCCGGTGAAAAGACACATACTTGTCTTAGGCCCCTTTTTATCTTTGTATATACTGCTGAATTCGTTACCTGTCCTTATACAAGCAATTTGCTGCCAGTAAAGATTCTTGATTACTCTTAAGTCTTTCCCAAATATGTCAAGGCTGCCGAGCATCTCCATCAATTCTTTGTGATGTATTTTGTCAAACGCCTTTACATAATCAGTAAAGCACAGTTATAAATCCTTCTTCATTTGTATTGCCCTTTCAGAGAGCATCCTAATCATAAATATGTCGTTCCTTGTTTCAGTGTCTTTGACGAAACCGCACTGTTTTAGCCTTATCTATGGCCTGATTCTGCTTCTCGCTCTATTCATCAAGATTCGGACGATCTGTTTTGTTATATGGCTTATTAAACTGATGGTTCTGTGGAGTTTGCACTCGTTTGCTTCTGGCTTCTTGGGTAGTGCTATGAAGATCGACTTACTGGGGTCATCTGATATTATACCACTATTATAAATTTCATTTATTATTTCTGTAATTCTCTCTATGCCAAATTCTTCCAGTGCTATCAGCAGCTCTATGACTATGCCGTCTGGTCCCGCTGCTTTGTTTCTATTCAGTTTGGCTATTGCAGAGTCCACTTCAGACTTTAATATTTTCGGTCCGTCGACATCTTCGTGTATTATCAGTTGCTCTTTCTTGTCGTGGACAAGATCTTTTATATATTCTTCCCACCGTTAGAGTATTTCGTCTTTCTCCAAAATGATTGTTCCATCCTTGGATTTTATGCATCCGGTTGAAGAGCAGGTTTTTTGCATTGTTAGTTCTTTTATTTCTTTATGCATGTCGGCTTCATTATTCCTTCTCAATCTTTCTACTTCTGCACATTTGTCATTGAGCCATTCCTCTTTAGCCTGTCTGCCTTCTCTTCTTATTTCCTTGTGTATTTTCCTGTATTCCATTCCATGTCTTGATCTCATTTTCTGTCTCCTTTGTATCATGTCGAGAATCTCTTCAGTCATACACTCGTTTTTTCTTCTGAGCCTGATTTTCTTTTGGGGCAATGTTGTTTGCTGATGTCACTATCGCTTCCTTGAGTGAGTCCCATTTCGATCGGCTTTTTCCAACTTTTTCTTCATATTGGATTTTCAAGCTGTTAATGTATTCTTTCTATAGGTTGAGGTCATTTACGAGCGTGTTGTATTTCAGTTTTGGTGCTGCACTAGGATTATTCAATGTCCGGAGTTTCACCTTTAGTTTAGTTTATTGGAGTAGTCACATTCCACCCACGCCTATTGAACAGGTGAAGAGGCTCATCCCTTTTTTCCTGTTTAGGATGTGGTTTCCGGTTTTCCCTTTTCCAATCTTTTCACTCTTACGTAGCCCCCTGCACATCAGTGGCGTTACTGCCTTGCTCGGGGTGATATGATTAAAAAAAAAAGTTTGCAGATGACTGGGACGTAGCCAAATCCACAGTCGGCGCCTGGATATGCTTTGATTTAAACCACTGTATTTCTGAATTTCCTGTTTATTGTTATGTAGTCTATCTGGTTTTTAGTGTCGCCTCCTGGGCTTCATCATGACCATAGACATCGTAGGTGTTCTTGAAACCATGTGTTATTTATTACCTGGTCATTTGCTGTGCATCATTGAATCCATTTTTCTACTCGTTCGTTGCGGATTCCTAAACCAAAGTTGCCAGTTGTTATACTTTCCCGATTTTTGCCTACTTTAGGCTTTCAAATCTCCCATGATGATCCTGATTTCTTGGCTTTTACATTGAGCCTTGGCATTTTCTAGAGTGGAGTAAAAAAGATGCTATTTTGTTCTCAGTGCTTTGTGTTGTTGGTGCATATATGACTACAATTGCTACGTTTAATGGTCTCTCTTTCAGTTTTACCAAGAGAACTCTTTCGGAGAATTGACAGTATCCCAAAACACATTTCTTCACTTCTTTGTCCAAAGCCGACTCCTTTTTCATTAGTTTTGCCTCCTGCGTATTTTATCCCATGGTTGTCGCTGCTGAAGTCTCCATTATTTGGCCATCTGGTTTCGCATATTCCTAGAATATTGATGTTCCGTCTGTTCATCTCCTGCTTGACATTCTCTAGTTGTCCGCAGTTATTTAACGTCCTGACGTTCCATGCCCCCAAGGTAATCATTTCTTTGTTGAGCACAGTCACGGGGTAACGGTCTAGAGACACCTATTGCTCATGTCGTTCCTTCCCGGGCTGTTGAGTCATCAAGAATTCCTCCGCCCTTTGTAGGTTTAATTTTTTTTAAACTACCAGATTTCTAACATCCCGTTAAAAAAAGAGAAAAGAGTAGGTAGGTGGGTGATAAATAACATAATTATGAAGTATATACTTAATATAAGTTTAAACATTAGTCATGTAAGAAAAAGTCCATTTCCCTAGTTTCTACTAACTAGCAAAAGAAACTATTTAATATCCAGTAACAGAAGAGATTTACTTTGAAATTTCGTACTTTCTTAAAGACATTTTCTGTTTCATTTACATAATTCCGGCAAATGCATATTTTGTAACTATGAACTTGAACAGAACAGTAAGTGGTCCAAGGAAGTGGGGGAGAAAGAGAGAGGAATTATAACGCTATTAAATATTTTACATTACAAAACTCATTTTAAATCAAATATATATATTACAAAGTTGAGAACAAAAAAAAAATAAATGAATAAATTATTCTGAAAAGGAAAATATTAAAAACAAATCATAAAAAACCTGGTGAAACGAAGATTTTTTTCTTTCTAATCTTAAAGGCTATCTTATCAAAAGATTAAAGGTTCCTCAAAATAGTCTAACAACAGTGGTCGGTTTTCTCGCATCACTGGAATCTAAAAGCTTCTGTTTTTACTGTTTGCATGCTTTTCCAACTTGTAAGTTTGCAATATCCAGTTTTCATATCTTCCTAAATATAATAAATATCATTCTTGCTTTTTGTATCATTTTTAAAAAATCTTTTAATGCTTTATTTGAACTGTATATTGCCTTATTTAAGATGTTTATTTATTACCGCACAGCCGGTTCGTGATTCAGAGTACACCAACTGCACTTCTTCAGAGAGTTAAAACCCCTCATTGAGGCGTCCTAGCTTTGATGATTAACAACATACGGCAACAAGACCTCTAATTGGGGTGTTTTCTGGAGCATGGAATTGCTACACTGACCTGGGGTGGTAGCACCAGTTAGGGTCCCAGCTATGGCAAAATATTTAGCCCCTAAACTGGAGTCAAGACACAATAAAAGTATAAACATAGATTTTTATAGTGAAAATTTCAGCAATATTTTTGAGCATTTAAATACCACCTAAAAATGTTATCAGAAGTCAGTTGCCAGAATTATATTTATGGAAAAAAAATATTACCAACAATACATTTTTGAAGAAAAAAATATTAACAACAGTATATTCTTTAAGCAAAAAGACATCTAGCAGTAATACATCTGATTCACGACGAAACCTTCTTTACTAAAATATGTTAATGAAATTAGATCTACAAACTCATTTTTTACAAAGAATACATATTCTATTTATACTAATCCATTGTAAAAATCTCGTTGGTATTATATAACCGATTGAAGTGGCAGTATATATATTATCATCCTCATTCTTTGCGTGAAGATTTTATTGGAAGTCATGAATTATCTCCCTCTAACCTTACAAGTTACATGTTCACCACTGCTGTAGCCTGGTATAGAACTCACAACTATTTAGGTTAAGTCACAGGGACTAACCAAAGTCTATATCTACTAGGCCATGTGTTCTTAAAAGTACAAGGGGCAACAAAGATGGGGATAATAATCCAAATAATGTAAATATTGTAAATACTACCCCGTTTCGGAAAAAAAAGACAAATAGAATGATCTATTATTAAACGTTGTACAAATGGTAATAGAGACGAGGACAATAGTCCGAATAGTGTAAATAATGTAAATACAACCTCATCTCAGAAAAATATATACAAATAAAATGATCTATTATTAAATATTAAATATATAAATGTCACAAATGACACCAAAGATGAGGACAATAGTCCGAATAATGTAAATACTGTAAATACTACCTCATATCAGCAATATAGGCAAAGAGAATGATCTATTATTAAAGGTTGTACAAATGACAACAAAGATGAGGACAATAGTCCGAATAATATAAATACTACCTCATCTCAGAAATATAGAAAAATAGAATGATCTATTATTAAACGTCGTACAAAGTTCAACAAATTTGAAGACAATAGTCCGAATAATATAAATACTGTACATAGTACCTCATCTCAGAAATACAAACAAATACAATGATGTCATGTTAAACGTCGTCCAAATGACAACAAAGATGAGGACAATAGTCCGAATAATGTAAATACTGTAAATACGAACTCATCTTTGAAATATAGGTAAATAGAATGATTTATTATTAAACTTCGTACAAATGGCAACAAAGATGAGGACAATAGTCTGAGTAATGTAAATACTGTAAATACTACCGCACCTCAAAATTGTAGACAAATACAATAACCGAGTATTAAACCACGTACAAATGGCAATAAAGATGAGAACAATAGTCCGAATAATGTAAATACTGTAAATGCTATCTCATCTCAGAAATATAGACAAAAAGAATGATCTATTATTAAACGTCGTAGAAATGGCAGCAAAGATGAGGACAATAGTCCGAATAATGTAAATACTGTAAATACTACCTCATCTCAGAAATATAGACAAATAGAATGATCTATTATTAAACGTCGTACAAATGGCAACAAAGATGAGGACGATAGTCCGAAAAATGTAAATACTGTAAATACTACCTCATCTCAGAAATATAGAAAAATGGAATGATCTATTATTAAACGTCATACAAATGGCAACAAAGATGAGGTCATTAGTCCGAATAGTGTAATTACTGTAAATACTAACTTGTCTTTGAAATATAGGCAAATAGAATGATCTATTATTAAATGTCGTACAAATGGCAATAAAAATGAGAACAATAGCCCGAGTAATGTAAATCCTGTAAATACTACCTCGTCTTTGAAATATAGGCAAATTGAATGATTTATTATTAAACGTCGTAAAAATAGCATAAAGATGAGGAAAATAGTTCGGATTATGTAAATACTGCAAATACTACCTAATCTCATAAAAACATATACTACTAGAATGATCTATTATTAAACGTCGTACAAATGGCAACAAAGATGAGGACAATAGTCCGAATAATGTAAATACTGTAAATACTACCTCATCTCAAAAATATAGACAAATAGAAGGATGAGGACAATAGTCCGAATGATGTAAATACTGTAAATACTACCTCATCTCAGAAATATAGACAAATAGAATGGTCTATTACTAAACGTCGTAAAATGGCAATAAAGATGAGGACAATAGTCCGAATAATGTAAATACTGTAAATATTAGCCCATCTCAGAAACACAGACAATTACATTTGAAGTTGATATGCCATAAAACAAAACAAAAGAAACCAAATAATTATTAATTTTTATTTTCAGCCGTAGAAAATTGAATGATGGCTTAGAAAATGCGTATATTAAATGTATGGGGTTAAAATAAAGGAAAAGGTAAGGAACTAACATTTAATAAAGGAAAGATACTGGAAATTCGATTTTTTTTTTCCCTTATCAAATGTCGATCTAAGTTAGAACAAATGTGCATAATGACTAAAAGTGTAAACACAAATACACTGCATTAATTATGATACGAACACTGAAACCAAAGCAATGAGGCATGAAAACCTTACATTCTACATGTTGAGTTAATTTTCTTTGTTTGGAATATTTCAAAAGTACGTAAAAAGAAACTGAATTAGGATATTATTTATTTAATATCGTACAATACGGATAATTTAATTTTATAAGGTGGAATACGACCAGACTGAAACAACGCTTCCCGTACGAGCAGAGTCCAGCATGGTCGGTACTTTCATGTATGACTGATTGGGAATAACAGTTGTTGCAAGATTGGATGGACTCGGAATTGTTAATCGTGCAACCGAATTCGAATTCCTGTTGGATTGGATTCACTTGTCGCGAATTAGCCTTATAGAAAAGTAAGAATTCCCTTTCTTCTCAATGAGACAAGGGCTAATTAGTAAGACTTTTATCGCTAAATCATTATCAACTCAAAAAAGAAAATTCTTACAATCTAAATATAGTGCCTGGCTTTAAATAACCGGCAAAGGGTCGATGAGCTGTCAAAAAATAAAAAAAATAAAATAAAAAATGTTGCTCTGTCTAACAATTTCCAAATCAGTGAATCTATCACAAATCCGACAACGTTTTTATTTTATTGTTATTTTTTAATCGATACTTATGTTTGAAACAGATGCCCAGTTTTACATTTTTGAACTGTGTATATCACTTATGTGCGTTGTGGTGCATTGGATATCGGCTCAGAACGAGAAATCGGTGAGCCGAGTTCGAATTCCAGCTGAATTCATTGCATTTCCTTACGCGCAAATACTCTTGGGAAAGGTATTAATCCGTCTCTTCCTTTAGGTTATGGGTTAAATAACAGTACAGATTGGGTTCTATAGCCTTGGCTGACAACCAGTCTACCGCAGAAAGCAATGGCAACCTACTGCGGGACAATCTTCTGCCCAGTCAGTCATGTCTCTAGCACGTATGGCACTTAACTGACTGACTGATATCACTTATATCGGTCTGTGTATCCAAGAAAAGTTAATAGTGAGAAGATTTCTTTTATTAAGTTTTTTAGGGTGCACAGGCTCGAGATACGTAGCACACAATGTTTAAAATAAAATAAAAGGATTGACGTCTGGTTCAAACGTGGTTATCTACTAAAAAATAAAATTTGTTTAACCAAATAAAAGTTATGAAAGACAATATAATGTACCGGTTATTTGTGTGATTGATTCTATTTCATTCAGTTCGTGATAATGCTCTTAGAAAAGGCATCAATGACCTACCTCTACCTAAGAGCAAAATAATAAAGCAGACTATTCTACCTACTAATTTAGGGGAAGGAAAAAAATCAAAAGTGCATCGATTATCTGAACTTATTTATAAATGAAACTTTGTCTGTGTGTCTGTGTGTGTATCCGTTACCTATAGACTCCGAAACGGCTGAACCGATTTTCTTGAAAATTTATACAGTTGTACTATAAGCGTCTGCGAGTGTTCTTAGCTAAATTTTGTGTCGAGGGATCCTCGATAAATATCGAAAATCGATAATCAAACAAATCGGGTTATAGAAGGAGTGGTCCGATTTTAATCAAATTTAATACACTCATAGACAAAGATATAAGAAGCGATATTCAGAACTTTCAAATTTGCAGTTCTTACAATAGTGCAGAAAATCGATAATATATATATATATGTATATAAAAGGCAAGATGTGTGTGTGTGTGTGTGTGTGTGTGTCTGTTTATCTATCTGTATGTCCTTTATACAAATCCACGATTTTTATCCGATTCTCACCAAACTTCACACAAATATTCTTTAGGCAGAGTCTGAGCTCCAGGACCATGAATTAGTTTTAAAGCTTTCATTACACCCGAGCAACGCCGGGCTATACTGCTAGTTTATTATATTTTTATACTTTTATCGCGTTTTGACCTAAGTTTGTGGGTTAACTATCGGCCTTTAGCTAGGACGCTCACAGGTGATATTACCCTGGGTAAACGTGGACCTGGAAATAACAGCAATTAAGAGGTGGTCTCACGCTCCTCAAAAACTCCCAATCATAGGCCTTGTTGCCGAATTCTAAATTGAACTGTGGGGTATTCATAAGTAGACATCGATGGGAAAACTAATGTCACAATTTATCAACGTTTTGTTTATATTATCCGCAATAATTCTCAATTGTGATATCATCGAAAGACAACTGATAAAGAATGAAAAAAGATAAATTATAATATAAACATGATTTAAATTTGATATCAGATGTCAAAGTACTTTTAAAAGTCACCATAGAAATTGTAGACCATGTTACGGTAGCCATTTACATACCACAGGGTATATAGGGCCACAGCCTCACCACGTTACAGCCACAGCCTTATAATGTTACGGTAAGACACTCACTATTTTGAACTTGTTTAACATATTTATTTGAATTGTTTCGGTGCTAAATCTTGACAATGAATATGAGGAACATGAAAAAGAATCGATTCATATCTCTTTGAAAATCTGAACATGTGCTATATAGCTAAGGAAAATTGAAGAGTGTATCGACCGAAATGAAAAATTCACGGACTAATAATCTTCGAATCTGAGACAACATTTCATAGCAAAAAAAAAAAAAAAAAAAGAATCGACTCAAATTTAATTCTTTTATTGGAATTTTCTGACTGTGCTTTACTTGATGCGACGAATAACGTCAATAAAATTGTGTTTTGACAGCGAAAATGGATTACTTTATACTTTATTTCCAATAAAGCAATTCGAATTTTACTTTATGTCTTTCAGCAAGTTGAATTGTATTTGTTTGGTCTGAAAATTCTAAAAATAGAGATGAATCCAAAATGTATTCATATCTGGAATCGTACTATGAAGAATGCAGTCATCTGGTAACATTCAGTAATAAAATGCAGTCATCTGGTAACATTCAGTAATAAAATGCAGTCATCTGGTAACATTCAGTAATAAAATGCAGTCATCTGGTAACATTCAGTAATAAAATGCAGTCATCTGGTAACATTCAGTAATAAAATGCAGTCATCTGGTAACATTCAGTAATAAAATGTAGTCATCTGGTAACATTCAGTAATAAAAATGACCGAAGTGATACAAAAGGTATTGTAATGTGACACGCCAAAAATATATCTGATCAATTATTGATCTTTCTAGTGTGGTTTCGAACGATAGATTAAAAAAGGGACGATTAATGTTGGGACAATGAGAGTTGGAATTTTTTCACCATTGATTAAATAAACTGAACAGGTTTAAACAAATAAATAAACTGAACAGGTTTACAAATAAATAAACTGAACAGGTTTACAAATAAATAAACTGAACAGGTTTACAAATAAATAAACTGAACAGGGTTACAAATAAATAAACTGAACAGGTTTACAAATAAATAAACTGAACAGGTTTATAAATAAATAAACTGAACAGGTTTACAAATAAATAAACTGAACAGGTTTACAAATAAATAAACTGAACAGGTTTACAAATAAATAAACTGAACAGGTTTACAAATAAATAAACTGAACAGGTTTACAAATAAATAAACTGAACAGGTTTATAAATAAATAAACTGAACAGGTTTACAAATAAATAAACTGAACAGGTTTACAAATAAATAAACTGAACAGGGTTACAAATAAATAAACTGAACAGGTTTACAAATAAATAAACTGAACAGGTTTACAAATAAATAAACTGAACAGGTTTACAAATAAATAAACTGAACAGGGTTACAAATAAATAAACTGAACAGGTTTACAAATAAATAAACTGAACAGGTTTACAAATAAATAAACTGAACAGGTTTACAAATAAATAAACTGAACAGGTTTACAAATAAATAAACTGAACAGGTTTACAAATAAATAAACTGAACAGGTTTACAAATAAATAAACTGAACAGGGTTACAAATAATATTCACTTTCCTTGAATAAATGTTGCGAATGCTAACAAAAATAATAAAGAAACAGAAAAATTTCGTTAAAAACAAATAAGCAAAAGCTTAATTTCTATGTAAATGCTTAAACAAAATTCTTTAACGTATGTATTTTACGTGCTATTAAATAACTATTTAAAAACCATTAATTTTCCATTATTTTATAAACTGAACTTAAATTTTAACATAAACAATGCGTTTATTTTATTATATCATTCACTAACACTTTCATGAAGCTAACCTTTAGGTTACCAGTTTCAGGATGTACACTACCGGCCATAATTATTAGGTAACCCCAGTTTGTTTGTTTTTTAAAGAAATGATGTATTTCATATTATTTTTATTATTTATTGACAAATGAAAATAGAATGTTTCTTTTGTTATTATTACTTTGCAGAATTTTACAAGGCAAGGAAGCAAAGATGAACTCGTCTGAATCGCCCGAAATTTTCTTCATTCTTTAATTGATGAAACTTCAATATAAGTAATTATTAAATATTTATAAATTCATTTGATGCACATGTTATTGTGTTGTATTAACAAAAGAACCATTTTATTTTCAGTTACAATAATTCACTTGACATAAATACTAAAGAAATGTATGAAATACATAATTTCTTTAAGCACTGGGGTCCCCTGATAATTATGGCCGATAGTGTACGTTCCTGGATTCGTACTTCTGCACGCGTTCCCCAATACACAGCGGAAGTGGGTGAGATGCGATCAGAGTCTTTCGTGTTGTCTCGCTACATTCATTAAGATTAACCATTTTCGCCTTTGCTCTATGTTTTTTTCGTTGGAACCCTTCCCTCGCAAATTAAATGCAAATCCGGCCCTTCACTGAATCTGTTCGTCTGATGCTATGATGAAATTTCAGTGATTTTGTCTAGCAGATCCGAGATTTACGAAGTCAACAAAGAGAGCAGAGGATACGAGACGGTGATCGGGACCAAGATACGTTTGGGAGGTTGAACTTGTGATTGTGGATAATAGTATCTCTTCCCGGCCTTTACCTATGGAGAGACGTGCCTGTTAAGCTACTCATCGTCTGGTTCGGTCTGGATCTCTTGCTGGAAATGAATTGGTTAGAGGTGTTGGAGAATATCGAGCGCGCACTTTGTCTGTGGTCCCGGTGAAAACATTCCTTAAAGGGGAAGGTGGAAGTTCGTGTTATGATATTAAACATCTAAATAATTTTCTTTTATAAACGCTCCGTGTTTCTACTCTTGTATGCTATAGTAATAAAATTAATTGTGGTCATGTTCTCCTTTATCTAGGTAGGCAATGCTTCCAAGGTATGTCAGGAAATCTCTTACCTCCACCATTGTGAAGGCTGTCTGGTTATCCTAAGCATTTGGATTCATCAACATGCGCTTCGCATCTCGTTCCTAGAACGGAAGGAAATGGAAAATTCTTTCAGAAAGTAATAACATCCCCTTTTGTCTCCTGGCGTAATGCAGTTATATCTGGTATTAGTGAGAATGGTCTGTTCAATATAAGCTGATTTCTGAGTTCTGTTTAACAAAACAGAAGCAACTAAAGATTAGACATCACTCACTAGCCTGGTGATGCAAAAGGGCCCCTGGGTCAGCAAAAAGAAACTGTTTTTAACGGGATTAAAAATTCTTTCAGCTGCGTCCGTTGCAGTGAGTCGGATCTTACGCCTTCTTCCTCTGAAAAATCTTAGTCTCGTTGTGCAAGTTTATTGAAGTCATCATTGTTCGCTTATTGCGAGGAAAGTTCTTTGTTCTTGAGGCTTGTTCTGTGTATAACAATGTGGTACCGTCGTTAACTAAGGCTGACCATTATGTGCTCTTGTGATTTTTTCAGGTGTTCTGCGAGTCGTGATAGGGATGATACGACAGAAGAAATTCTATGGAGACGAGAAGTATAACTCTTCCCAACTCATTAGGACAGAAACGCAACGAGTCGTCTATTAAAATTTTGCAAAAGATGGGTGACTCTTTGTTGTGGACCTGAATAGGTCCAGAAGAAAACACAATTCGGGTATTAGGGTAACAAAAATATATTTACGAAAAACAAATAAAAGTATTACATGTTAGACTGACTGTCAAATGAAGACCAAGCTCAACTCCCCTGTCAATCGTCAATTGCCGAATGTCCACTTGAGACAGTCTTCCTATATTTATAGTCATGAGAAGACTTCATTAAGACACAACGAGTAGGTCCCATAACACTCTTTTGCGGAGCTCAAGTGAAAGGAGCTGACTTAGAGTGGCATTTTGATGACGGTTAGGCATCAGGATATTGGGAACGCTGTGTGAAATTTGGCGACCACGCCAAAATTAGTTAAGTGTAGGTTTTTAGTTTTATGCAAAGATAAATTACGTAGGTGTGCTTATTGGCCTCATTTATTTTTGTACTCAATTCATCTAGTTTAATTTCTCAACTGTGGATGTGCGTTGTGGTGCAGTGGATATCAGCTTGGAACGAGAAATCGGTGAGTTAATCATGTCTCTTTCGAGACATGATCGCCCAAGCGTGTATCGCGTATGGCACTTAACTGACTGAATTTCTCATTCCGATCTCCGTTAGGTGGCCAGAAATGTTACTGCATCCCTGGTAGGTGCGTGGTACCTTTCGTATTTCGTGTGTGTTTTTCCTCTTTTTTTGTCGTATTTGGATTAGGGCGTAATTGTTTATATAGTTGGTTGGATAACTGGTTTTAATTTATGCAAATTCCGCAGAAATGTTATCCAGTTAACTGATATTTCTATCAAAGTTATGGACTGTGGTCTTTTTTTTATTACTAACATACTTTTGTTTACTTTCTTGTATATATATATTATTATGTACAGTGTAAATATTCATGAGGGTTTTGATTTTTAAACGTTGTTAATTTATTTCCCATTCTCCGCAGACAAATTTTACATATGAGACAAGTTCAGAGTTCATAGAGTCATTGAGTTATTATGAGTGTGTAGTAATAACGGTAAGTAACAACGTGCTATTTCAGTGCAAGGAATATTGTATAGTCTGTTTGGGTCAGTGACTGGGGCTAGCCATGTTTTCAATATATGGCAGATGAATACCAGCGTTACACGTCCTCAATTTTTAGCCTAGTGTCCCATGTTTTTTATTTATACAAAAATACATATTACTGCTACGAGACAACTAGCCGTAAGGGAACTTCATATAATCCTACAGATTTCCAAGCGATATATTTTTTTACCACTGCTCAATGTAAGGAAGTCATAACAATATTTAAGCTCATTGAGGTCTACATGTCAAACGCAGAAACACTGACGAAACTAAATAAAGTTGCATATTTACAATGAAGAAGGCATGAAACTACTCTTTTGTGACCTAGCTACGAGAGAGCAGTGGTTGGGCAACTGGCTGATTACATTCAATGTTAACAAAACGCATCATCATTGAACGGACCCACAATTTTCATCGATCACGAAAAACGGTTATTTTCTCAGAGAGTATCCGTATAGGCAGCGCTTATTTTTCCTTATGCTCACACAGGATTTCGAGCTAAACTCATAGACTCGATAATATCACTAAATATTCTGGAAAAATTATTAGTTCCGTTGTATCGATTCAGTAAGTACCATACTATTTGATTTATTCTCTACTTCTACGAAAACCAGGCCTAAAATGGGGTTCTACCATATATAGGCCGGAGCTGTACAATCTGAACTTTCCTGTGTCGATGGTGTTCAAAAATATCTATGCGTCTTTTTGGGTGATGAATTACTTTCCTCTCTGCAACCCCTTTTTCTACAGATGAAACTTTGCTAGCCTCTGGATGCTCTATAGCTATTTCAGTGGCAAACGTTCAGATAAAATACAATCGTTAGTTACACCAGTTCTAACCCACAGAGTTAAGACTTTTCATGCCAGGCAACTTGGGAACATCTATTATTCTCTTTTCCTACTAACTACTACGTGGTCAATTTGTCAAACAAACTGCAAACTTAAACTGTTCAAGTTTAAGACTTACTTTTATTTTCCTCACAGAATTCCCTTCCCAATACTTGCTTCCCCGACAGCTACAATCTCCAGGAATTTAAATGTAAGGTCAATAGACATCTATCTCACTAACTCGCATCCATTATCTCAAACACTCTTCCCATCTACCCAATCCCCATCTACAGTAACCTCATCCTTCTACCACCCTCCTTCCGACATTTCCTATAACTAATTATGTTATATATAGCGACAAATAACAAACACGTGTGTATATAAAAATATATCAGTGATATTTTTATTAATGAACGATGGACCGTGTGGCCTAGTGAACAGAGAGTTGAGGGAGCGCGCCTCTAAGGGTTGACAGGGTGACGGGGGGGGGTGTCGTCGTATCTGTTCTCCTCTACGTCTCTCTGCCTAGACTGCCTGTCGAGACTGACTGACTGACGACTCGTCTGCCGACTCGTCTGTCGAGACTGACTGACTGCCGACTCGTCTGTCGAGACTGACTGACTGACTGACTCTTCTAGCTTCTTCTTCGACTTCTGGCGAATCCTTGTTTTCGAGGTCTTTTTATATCTTCCAAAACCGGAACTTGTTTCTTCCGGGTTTTGCCTCGATCCGCGACGCCTACACGACGCCTACGTAAATTCTCAGAGACACCTGTTCTGTCTGCCTCTTGTGGCCATTTCCGCTACTGCCGGAAATAAGGTCAAACAACCATCAGTTCCTTTCAACGGCCGGAAAACGCCCCCGCTTCCTCACTTCCTTCTTCGGGTGGGGCCAGATTATTATATTACAATTACTCTTCCTCACCATTTTCCCCTGTGTAACCCCCTGCGCAATAGTGGCAGTGGAATGCCTTGCTTGGTGCGAAATGATTAAAAAAAATCCACATAACTTGTAGCTTTTATTTCTTACTCTGTAACACATTATCTTGAGTGCATCCCGATTATTGCGTAATGAGAACGTTATTTTAGAAAAAAAAAAAAAGAATGTTTAATTAATAACGTCGATGCTAGCATTTATCTATTTCTACGAGTGAAGATTTTGCTTGTTCCAGTTTTTAATGTCTTGTCGAGCCTTCTCTTGGAGTTACTCTAGTTTCCTCGTATCTTCAATCAACACGGAGTCAATTACGTATCTTATCTTCTTAAGATTGTGTCAAACGATTATAAATACGGGTAGAAACTTTGGTTATTTTTTATTACTTCACCGTAAAGGTTAATTAAGTCCGGTGCAAAGACAAACCATTTTCTATTTATGTGTCCTCGCTCGGGTTTAAGTGGGAAGACATTGCATTACTTCTGTACATAAATATCTATATCTGTCTCTGAGTAGGAGAACTTAAGCTAATTTCAAAATTAAATTATTTACAATTGCTTAAGGTAATACCATAAGGACTTTTTTTTACGCCATTGTTTTCAGTGGAGCATAGGCCACCGAAGACCTCTCAGTATCGACAAGGTAGGGTGGTCGATGTTTCTGTAATTTATCTTTTTTACAGGTTGGGATGTTGATCTTACAATTTATCCTTTGGGAGACGTAGACTCGTTGCTAAACAAGGCTAAGGAACTCAATATATATCTGTTCTGCAATTTCACTTATTCCTGGAGAGATAGGAGATAAATTAATACCTTTGCCAGCAAGTGAATAAAACGAATTCAAGTGAAATTCGAACTCGGCTCTCTGGCTTCTCATTCAAAGTAGATATCCACTGCATCACAAAGCGCACTCATCGTAAGAAATGCGTGAATTTAAATAACCTTGAAATCGATGACATTGCCCAGTGTATGTACTTTTTTTTATTGAATTGTGTTGGTTGATGAGCGAGGGTTAAATTCAGTAACTGCCGAATTATGAAGTGTTTTCAGAAGATAAGATAACAAATTGATGGGTAAATTCCCCTGTGTAAAGACAGCTTCACTGTCTTGTGAGAACAGGTTTTGTTTGTTACGTCTGCCTATAAATGTTCGGCAAAAAGCCAAATTTATTGATGTCTAAAGGCATATTGACGCCAACATCACAACAGGATGCAATTCTGTTCACCCGTACCTCTTCAATCATATTTATTCGAAATCATGTCAGATAATAGAAGGAATATTTGGAAATGGAGAAAGCCATGTAATTGTTTTCTGGTTCTCTTTTAAAGTGGGTAGCTTCCAGAAACGCAGACCAAATTAAACTTAAAGAAATACTATTGAAAATTAATAACGATTAAAATACTTCCATTTATAAGAAAAATTAACATGATATTAAACAGAGTTGTATTAACTATTAAGGTCCCACCTTGAACCCCTACACAGTAAGAAAAACACCATGAAAGTATAATAATATACTTTGGAGTAAAAACGCCACGAATACATATTATATTAAAAATTAAAACAATAATAATAATAATAATAATAATAATAATAATAATAATAATAAAGAAAAGTTGTCTATTAATTGATATGGCTTGTCCAGCGGATTGTAACATAGCAATCAAGGAATTTGAAAAACTGTCAAAATATAAAGACCTGGAAATTGAAATAGAAAAATGTGGAAATTGAAAACAAGAGTGGTGCCAGTGATAGTAGGTGCACTTGGAATGATAAAAAATGGAACACAACAACACATTGAAAGAATCCCTGGAAGCCCCAGCTTAAGAGATATACAAAAAATTGTCTTATTAAGTACAGCCCACACACTAAGGAAAACTTTATCTATGTAATGCTAGGGATGATGGGGAAGATAGAAAAACATGAAATGGAGCCATAACAACACGCCACTACCTGCCTTAGGTCTCCCCGCAGACTTGGTTGGTAGTGAGACCAAAGCAGAAATCGAAATATGATGAAAAATGACATAATAATAATAATAATAACAAAAATAATAAGGCTAATACTAATAATTGTTATACTATATTTTAGTTCGTCTCGAAAAACCCACCGAGAACAAATTCGGAGGAGAAAGAAGGAGAAGTAAAAAAGGAAACAAAAAAGTACTTAAGCATACGTCAAATACTCGTAGGAAAGAAAAAAAAACCCGAGGCAAAAACCTTAACACCATATATATATATATATATATATATATATATATATATTGAGAGAAATACTAAGCACATAATTAAACGGTTATAAACGCAGAATTCATTTCGGTAATGTAAGACAAATAGGCAAATGCTAACCTCACACCTCTGATAATTAGACTCAGAATTTTTAAAAGAAATCGTTTTTATCAGAAGAAAATGAACTATGTGTCATTTAAACCCGAAATTTATTGAGAATATCACAATACAGAATAAGGAATGTATACATTAAATGACGTCTACGGCTATATCGTGTTGAATACACCGGTTCCCGTCCGAGCACCGAACTTAAGCAACATCGAGCATGGTGAGTACTTAATGAGTGACTATTTGGGAATACCAGGTGCTTTAAACTTTAGGACCAAGAATCGTCCACCGGTCCTCCAGGTTAGGGGGTTTGGGTGCAGGGCTAACAACCCTGCCCTGTAAAAAAACAGCTTGTTACAGAAACAGCAACAAAAGGTTGCCGCCCTATGCACCATTGTGTGGGATCGATAAATGATAATATTAAATGACACATAGACAAAACAAATATTATGACAAAATATATACACACACAAAAAAGAGGAAATGAATAGACAACGCAATACAAATACCAAGTTATATAGATAAATATCTATCTATCTATCTATCTATCTATCTATCTATCTATCTATCTATCTTAATCTGTTCATATCTATCTATCTATCTATCTATCTATCTATCTATCTATCTATGCTTATATATATAGCTATCAATCAATATCTATCATTCTATCACGGCCTCTTCATATCTATCTATCTATCTATCTATCTATCTATCTATCTATCTGTGTTTGTTCATATCTATCTATCTATCTATCTATCTATCTATCTATCTATCTATCTATCCTGATAACTATCTGACTCATTCTGTTTTCCAATTCATTCTGTGTTCATTATCTATCGTGGTTTGTTTTCGTCTGATAGATAGATAGATAGATAGATAGATAGATAGATATGAACAAACTGAGATAGATATGAACAGACGGAGATTGATAGATAAATAGATAGATAGAGAGAGAGATATGAACAGACTGAGATAAATAGATAGATAATGAACAGACTGAGATAGATAGATAGATAGATAGATAGATAGATAGATAGATAGATAGATAGATAGATAGATATGAACAGATTAAGATAGATAGATAGATAGATAGATAGATAGATAGATAGATAGATAGATAGATAGATAGATAGATAGATAGAAACATTTAATTACACGAACACAAAAAACATATGGTGGACTCTTCTCGTGAACGATAAATTAGAGTCAGCAGTGGATTGTGCCCTTCGTTTTTCACCTGTGCATGAGATTTCAGTTCTGCATGCATTTGTGTTGAACAATCAGGCATCCATTTAATGATCAATCTGCACTTTGTTTAAAGAGTGTGGGTAAGAGAAGAATGGAAGTGCTAGATTGAAGAGGGTTACATGAGGGTAGAATGAAAAGGGAAAAGCACAAGATAAATGGGGTGTCGGGAAAGGTTAAAAATTGAGATTGTAGTAATCAGGGAAGCAAGTTTCCACAGAAGGGAGTTCCACAAACAGGAAGTGGGAGAAAAGAATCTTGTAGAAGAGACAGAGAGAAGCGACATCTTATTGGTGGAAAATTAACTTTGAGTCATGTTGCCAGCTCGAGATCGGTTACATTGCCGATTGTTCTTATGATTTTGTCGAGAAACCTTAGATAAATAGCAGGGGCGTCCGACCAGATATGACAACAGTATTCAATGCACGATCGGGTGGTTGATTTGTATATGTGCAAGATAGACTTATCTAAGAAAAGCTAACTGGCCCGACACAGTGACGCAATATAGGGAACATAACCGTTCATGTTTAGGATGTGAAGGTATGCCCGTTCAATACGACATTTATGATGCGGTTTGTTAGGAAAGATTGAATCAAATCAAGCAAACGCCCTGTGACACCATAACACTGTACCTTGTACAGAAGGCCAGAGTGCCAAACCCTATCAAATGCTTTGTAGATGTCCAGGGTACCAGCTCAAGCTTTGCCGGACTTATCACAATATCCACAGCGTCATTAATCTTCAAAATAATAAAATATTTGACTATTTTTTAATAATCACTAAATAAATATAAATCACCCCTATAACTGTAGAATTAATGATAACCGTCCAGTTGAAGGTATATGCATGCCGAAAAGTCATGTACCAAGTTATTAATTTCCGTCAAAAATATGATAAAGAAAAGAAAGTATATTTTGGAATTTGTGCCGGGCGTTGGAAACCGTAATTATGTAATCATAAATATTCCTTCTCTAGGCCCCTCCACCTTAAATCCCAGACAACTCTATCTAAATATTTATGAAAATTAAAAGATAGACGACTCTATTCACAAATCAAATTGAAGACAATTGATAAATCACAAACATCTATTAGCTTTAGAAATAGGTGTAAACTATGCTTAAATGAAAAAAAAAATCAAATTTTATGGTAGATACCAGCTTTTAAACCAACAGAATGAAGTTATTTTTAAATGTCGTCACAAGGATAAATTTAACATCGGATTTGTAGGATTAATTCAAATTCAACTGCTATCTATCTCACCATTGCGATTCCGCTTCTTTATTATTATTTTCTTTGTATTTTTTATTTTTTATTTTCTACTTTCTAAATCCTTAATAGTTTTATTAATTTCTTTATTAATAACTTAGTCTTTAATTTTTGAAAAGCTTTTGTTCATTTATTCTATAAATTTCCGACTTTATTCTAATTTTCTATATCTAAATCGGTTGAAAATTGACTTTGGTTTTGTAATGTTGGACACTTCAGTCTGTATATTGTTGTTTTTTACTACATTGGCTGAGTCGTTATTATCTGTGAATATATGCATTAATATTTTGTGTATAATACTTTCTCTTGTAATTTTTTTTAACGATTTTTTAAAAATCATTTTTAAAATGAGAATGTTTTCAAAATGGATTGAAAAATTATCTTTAAAATTCTTTCTATCAGTTATTTTTGTAACTGTAAATGTATTAACAGTCTTTTTTTCTCTTTTATTTTTTCTCTCTCCCGTTCTCCTTCTTAATGTCTTTGAGATTATATTGTATATGTCTATTCCTATCTTTCCCTTTTATTTGTGTGCCTATATATTCTCTCTTAATTCTTATATATTCGTGTGATTTAATGTATGTATATATCTAATCTGTGTGCTTTTCCGCGTTTGTCCATTTCTATATAGGTTTATGTGTATGTGTGTACATATTCCCCTTTTAGTATAGGTATGGGTTAATTTGTGTCTTTTTATTCTGTGTGTCTATTGTGTGATTTTTTGTATTCTTAATTGATTTCAGTTTCAATAATCACTTTCATTGATCACGTTCCTTGTCAAAAACTGTCCTGAGAATATTCTATGTGAAATTTACCTTGATGTTTTATTTTCAACAGTGAGTGAGCTAAAAAAAAATAAAATTAATTTTTAAGGAGAATGTCTTTTGGAACACATTAAAAAAATTATTTTCTAAAAAATGTTTTTCGTGAGCTAATATTTGTGAGTGTATATATTATCTGTCCCCGTTCACTTCCACTTTTGTCTTTTCATTTTTAAGTATAATTTGTTTAGATTTTGTGTCTGATTATATTATCTACGAAATGGTTTTTGCATAGGTGCAAAAAAAATGCTATCTACTACTGACCTTAATTTATCATTTATGATAAAAGTGTCCCGCGTACACTCTCTCCTAATTAGTGCTTTTGTTTGTGTGATTTAATATATATATATATATATATATATATATTATTGTCATCCGCAAACAGGTCTGTTTTGCTGTATCACAGCTCATCAGTACGGTTAAACTCCGATTGCTACACAACCCAGGCTCGAAACCCGACCGATTTGGCGTCAGTTGGTGACTCTACCCCTTGGTATTTACTTTGCGTTGTCTATTCCTTTCCTCCTTTTTGTGTGTGTATATATTTCCTCATAATATTTGTTTTGTGTATGTGTGGTTTAATGTATGCATTCCTTCTTCTGTATTTAGTTATATGGCTGATTTGATGTATCTATTCTCAATTTAGTTCCGGCTTAAATGATACAAGGTTCATTTTTTCTGTTACAAACGTTTTTTATTTCTAAGTCAAAAGATCATTTATTTATTTTACAGCGATCTGAAAGTGGGTAATTGCATTTGATTTTACATTGCCAAAATAAATTCTGGATTTATAACTGCTTAATTACGTGTTGAATGTCCCTCTAAATATTTTATATTGCTCTTGAATATATTCATTGAGATCTCTATTTTTATCTAATTAATAATATATTATATTGATTAAGATCTTTTGTATTTTTTTTTTGTGTATGTGTGATTTAATGTATGTATTTCTTATTCTGTATTGATAAAATATCTGATTTGATGTATCTATTATCAATTTAGTTCCGGTTTAGATGATACAATGTTCACTTATTATTGTTATATGATTATATTCTCTGTCTTTATGGATTTGTCATTGCATTTTTTATGTAAGTATATATTCTTTACATTTTTATATAATTGTGTGATTGATTATGAAATTTCTGTCTGTGTACGCTATTTTGTATCTGTCTAATTAAAAACAATCGTGTATGTATATATATTCTCATAATTTTTTAATGCATGTGTAAAGATATATATATATATATATATATATATGTGTGTGTGTGTGTGTGTGTGTGTGTGTGTGTTAACTTATTTGTAATCTGATGTAACTCTTATCAATTACATTCCGGTTTAAATAATACAAGCTTCACTTCTTCTGTTAAATCTTATAAAAAATATTTTAAGTGAATTCATTTATTTTTCAACGGGCTGAAAGAGGCAATGTAAGTCAATTTGCTCTTTCGATACAAATCTCGATTTATAACCATCCAAATATGCGTTAGGTTTTCCTATTAATGTTTTTTCTATGTATATTTATTTCTCTATATTGTAAAATAACCAAAATATATTTTTAACGTCGAATTAACAACAATACATTTTATAACAAAATGACCAATTATACATTTTATCTGTAGTTAAAGCTATAAACACGTGTCCAGAATATTCGTATTTTGACATGAAATACCCTAATTCAATAGTCGATAATCAAAATCAACTAACCAACCTGCTATTACTACACCTGATATTACTAAAATATGAAAACAAAACTTTGGCGTTAAGTAAAGTTGAAAATAAAGGATATTTCTATATACTTAGATATAATTTATACCAACCGTAGGGTTATTGGGACTTAAATAGTGAAGAAAATATCCTGGAATTGAAATGGTTGTCGTGTAATAATCTTTGAGATTTTGAGCCTCACGGGATGTTTATTCTTCATTACCTATTAGCATTTTTATCAGTTTCACTGTAAACTTCCGGTATGAATAGTTATGATGAAAGAAAGTAAATTAAAAAAAAATGATGAAATACGAGCAAAATAACTAATGGCCTTTGTAAGCGATGGTTTCATTTAAAAAGTAATAATCCGATTAATTTTTAGCTCGAACAAATGCAACTAATAGCAGATTTTCTTGTCGTAGTTTAGATGCATCACAAGACTGAATGTATGAGGTACACAATGAAGACAGAATTTATCATTTAGCTTTTAAATGATGTAGGAAGGAAAGCTTGCTCACCAATAAAAACGCGACAAAGTGCCCCAACAAGTTACAGATATAATCATATTAGAAATTCAAATACAAACATTTTATTAACAATTTCCAAAGATTAATTTCTATCAGTAAAATCCGTAAATTTAAAACTGTTTTAGAATTAGATTATTAATAATTATTACAAGGTATAGTTCAGCCGTTGATTTTTTTTTTAATTTGTGCAATTTTTCAAGAGATTTTTATCATGTAAAACAGCATTTTTGATAATTTCTTTGATCGCTATCTAATCAATTTGATTTTTTTCTTTTCTCCCACGCTTCATCGTATTCATTAGCGCTTTGAGTATTCTTGAAATAAGATGTTACATACTATTTGCAGCATTTAGACCATCTTTCTGCGTGTTCGTTAAGTCTTCTTGACCTGTAAGATATTTCACCTTCACCTTACTAAGAAGATCGTCATTTTCTTTCGAGCTCCATTGAGTTTTCTGTGTCAATCATTTTGTCTTATATCCTTTGTACTCTCAGTGCGCTGACAGCACGAGCTGGAATGGTAAAGGGTTTCCGTTTCAGTTTAACTAAAGGAATTCTGCCAGAAAGCCGAAAATATCAAAGAAAATTTCTTCAAACCATTGTCTATTTTGACCCTGTCCACCATAGTTTATGGATATAGAGTATATCGCAGCACGTAATCTGTTCAATGAAACAACGTCAAAGATTACCATTCCCGAATCAGACACTCTACTGAACCGGATTAGATCAGCAATACTCAGAAAAATATGACCGCCCTTTATACACGTCGCATTGAATATTTTGAGCTTCCTAATTGGTTAAGAATTCTATTGGCAAACTATAAAATGGGTTAGCCCATGGCTGTCTCTCCAGTATATATAGTGACATAAAAAGTCCAACACTCTAATATTACGCTTTCTGCACTCATTTTAACTTTGAGAGGATGATTTAAAAAACTTACCGAAGTTTCTTGAATGGTCAACGGCTATATAGCACAATTGCATAGCCTGGTCTATACAAGCACTAGTGCTGTTAGGACACAGCATTATTGGGAGGTGAGATGCCTAGAATAAAATCCAAATCCAGGGAAGGGGGTTCTAGAAATGAAGTCGACGGACAGGTGTTCTTGTCAGAGACTACTCTCAAATTGAAGGATATTACACGTTTGACTAGGATTTCGATGACATAACCCAGCCCAACTAAAATAAAGGACATTACGCATGAATGAATACCTGTCCAATCCTATGCTGGGCACTGTTGCTGAAAAAAGAGTAAAATGACTTCATTCACTCTGCCAGCATATCTGGAAACAGCATGTTGTATGGCCAGGCATTCGCATCGGAAACTCCAAAACGAACATTTTAGAGAGTTTGGGTTTCTAACTGAGAATGGTGCAGATTGTTAAGAAAAAGTTGAATGAGTCTAATTGTGATTACGAATGAACGGCAGCTAAGAGATTTTACTCTGATCTTTCTGATTAAAAATGAACGCCCGAATTTGTTTCTGATGGTCTCAGATTCAACAAGAAATGCCTTGAGAAGATAATGTTGCCCTGGTCAAGAGGTTGGTTGTTAGAAGACCGCTAGCAACAGGACTTTCCACTATGACACTCAAGCATCTGCTCGCAGTGAGTGCAAGAGAACCCTAAATGAAGCCAAACAGTTGTTTGCTGAGAGAATGCGACAGCACATAGCTGACCGCAAGTTCGGCTCCAAGGACTATTGGAGGATTTGTAAACGAGTGCTCAACAATAGGAAATCCTCAATACCTCCTTTAATCCATGGATTTGATGTTCTCACGTCATCTGCGGAGAAAGCTGAGTGCTTTGCCCGCAGATTCTCATCCAACTCCACATTCGACTCGTCCGGAGTGCACCCACCCGACTTCCCTATTAGAACTGAGGCCAAACTGCACGACGTATATATTACCCCGACAATAGTATCCAGAGTAATTTCAAAACTCGACCCCCATAAGGCGTGTGGAGACGATGGAATCCCGATGATAGTCCTTAAGAGGTGTGCCCCTGAACTTTCCCCTGTCCTCTCTAAACTGTTTTACTACTGCCTTTCTGCTTCCTGCTTTCCTGCATGCTGGAAATTCTCCTCAGTCGTTCCTGTCTTTAAGAACTGTGGTGAACCCTCGGACCCATCCAACTATCGCCCTATCAGTCTTCTACCAATATTCGGGAAAGTGTTCGAGGGTATAATCAATGCTGAAATAGTTCATCATCTCACCGCCCACAAACTGTTCTCCGACAGGCAATATGGATTCCGATTTGACAGGTCCACGGCCGACCTGCTAACAACTGTAACGGAGTACATGCTACAGGCCCTTGATGAGTCTGACGAGGCTCGCGCGGTTGCTCTGGATATCTCCAAGGCTTTCGACAGGGTTTGGCACCCTGGCCTCCTATGCAAACTACGCGGTTATGGTATTACCCGTCGCCTGCTTGACCAATCTTTCTTAAATAACCGCAAAATGAAACTCGTTTTGAATGGGCGTGCCTCTTCGTCCTACAGTACGAATGCTGGTGTCCCACAAGGCTCTATCCTGGGCCCAACGCTCTTCCTTATTTTCATCAACGACCTCCCAGATGAGGTCAAGTCCCAAGTAGGCATCTACGCAGATGACACTACAATATACTCCCGCTCCAGTAAGAAACCTGTCGTGGCGGACAGACATAATCTCGCTGCTGACCTTGAGCAGGATCTACACACTGTGGTGAACTGGGGCAAGAAGTGGCTTGTCAACTTCAATTCCTCTAAGACCAAGCTCTTGTCTGTCAACCATTACAGGCAGCCTCTTCTGCCTCCCATAAGCATGGACCAGATGATTCTCCCGGAGAGTAATACACTACGCCTCCTCGGACTTACCCTGTCCTCAGACCTCAAATGGAACCACTATATTGAATCCATAGCAAAATCTACTGCTAAGAAGATTGGGTCACTATGTCGATCCAGGATGTTTTTTCCACCTGAATCCATCCTGCATATATACAAGTCAACCATCCGTCCGTGCATGGAGTACTGCTGCCATTTATGGTAAGGTGCCCCTGTCGTTCTCCTCAGTGTTCTTGACAAGCTCCAAAGGAGAGTCTGTAATGTGATAGGTACTGATCTGGCGACTCGTCTGCAGCCACTTTCCCATCGTCGAAATGTGGCCTCCCTCTGTCTCTTCTATAAATACTTCCATGGCTTCTGCTCGGATGAGCTTAAGTCACTGATGCCTCCTCAACAGGTGTTTACCCGTGCAACCAGACTGGCAACTGGGTCCCACCCATTCACAGTCAGGTTAGCCAAACGCAGACGACAATTCTACTCCTGAAGCTTCCTCTCTCGCACTTCCCGCCTGTGGAACTCACTCCCGTATTCTTGCTTTCCTGACGGCTACGACCTCCAGAAATTTAAAAGCAAAGTTAATACTCACCTACTAACCACTGGACTCTAGCTCTCTCCCCTCCCCTGTATAATCTTCACGTTCTCTCCGCCCATGTATCTGTCATTGCACCTGCTTTCTCAGCTTTCTATTGTTCCTTTCTAACTAGCCTGTACTCCTCACTCTTTTCTAATTAATCTTTCTACATTTATGTAAACCCCTGCACATCAGTGGCGTTTCTGCCTTGCTCGGGGTGAAATGATAAAAAAAAAAAAAAAAAAAAAAAAAAAAAGCAGGAGAACAGCCTCACCCCTTACCACTAGCCACCATCTATCTCCCTAGACTCCAAACCTCATGATTATTATGTATAGGGCAAAGTTGAACGAAATACTGAGAAAACTAAATGTATCACCAAAGATGAACTTCAAGCAAGGATTTTGACCGCATATACAGACAAGGAGGCTGTTCAGAAGAGTTGCAAGAGATTCCAAGATAATCTGGTGGCCCTGGCTAAAGCCAATGAGCATTTTATTAAATGAATTTACTCTTTAGTAATTCATGATGGTTTTGTTTGCAATTTTGGTAAATATATATTCAATTTTATTATCTATCTATCACTCTCTGGATATATATATATATATATATCTTAGGTTAAGTACAAACAAATAGGTTAACAGTCAGTGTTCGTACTATTTCTTTCTCTTAAGAGATCTGAACAGCAATTAAGTAGTGTTTATTCTGTACCTTGACATATATATATATATATATATATATATATATATATATATTCTTCGTGCTTCAATTTCAGATTATTTAAAACTCTCAGTATCAGCACATTTTATCTTTTAATACTTAAGCATACCGCGATATCGCATCAATAAACAAGAACATTTACGAAACATTAAGCTGAGTTTTCTTAAAAAATTAAAATTCACTTTTTATTGTCTGATTCAAAAGCTATCTGGTTTCACTAGATTTAATTTTTAATTTTTTATCTAAGCTTAAGTTACATCTATTTTTAAAGCTATAAAAGAGTTGTGATTTTCCTTTAATCTCGCATTCAACTTGTGCAGAAAGACCTCTCTCTTTTAACTTCCAGAAATATAGCCTAAAGAAAGAATATTTATGATTATAAAATCAGGGTTTCCAAGGCCCGACAGAAATCTCAAAGTATATTCTTATTTCTTTGTCATATTCTATATTGAAAATACTTTCTTGTTATTGTTATAACTTTTTTTCATATATATATATATATATATATATATATATATATATATATGTATATATATACCTCCAACTGAACAGTTACTTTTATTTCTACAATTACACGAGGGATTTGAATTTATTTGGTGATAATTATAAAGATTATCTAGTATTCGATTATTATGAGGATGTTTCTAGTGCAAGATTAATGTTGGATAATTGGTAGGAACGAGGATTGATCCATATATCTTTTCTTTCTAATTTTTGATTCATTAACGACGGTCTCATTAGGAGATTTTAGATTTGATGTTTAAATCCAATTTTGACAGTGTTACTATTAGAAATTTTATTCTCATTGAATATTTTAATATTGGGTATAATTTATTTATCCTAGTAGTAACAGAAGCAAGAATTTGTTTGATTACTTTGTTGGGATGGTTAGAATTAATATTCACCTATGTTGGAGAATCACTTTTTTATGATAGGGTTTAAAGTATTATTAAAATGTCCAAAGTATTATCAAAAAATGTAGTATTTTATGTTTGGAAGAAATTTCTAATTGGAGTAGATAGATCTATCTATCGCCCACGTCTATTGAACAGGTTAAGAGGCTCATCTCTTGTTCCCTGTTTAGGATGTGGTTTCCAGCTTTCTCTTTTCCAATCTTTTCACTATTACGTAGCCCCCTGCACATCAGTGGTGTTACCGCCTTGCTCGGGGTGATACGATAAAAAAAAAATCCAAGTATTTTGGAAGCCCTTATTTCCTTATTTTTTATTTTAGAGAATAGCGGATCATTAATACGAGGTATGACAACAAGCCCGTCATCCCTACATAGTCCGATATGTTTGGATGTAATAATCCAACTGAGAATGTTCAAAATATAAATGCACATTAAATCAGCAATTTTTAGCGGAGTGAGAAACAGCCATAAGAATATCAGATTTATCACAGCGGCTTTGTATCCAAGTAGAATTATTATTGGATGACACCGACATTTTAGATGCTAAAATAACTTTATATTCTTCATAGTTGTTAGTGAAATTTCACTTATTCAATAATACTGTGAAGCCAATAAATTGAACAACAGTGGCAGGAAAATGCCTTGCTTGTGGCGACACGTTTATAAAAAAAATATATCTTTAGAAATAGAACGGTATCTATAATATCGAATGGAATTAAGGTAGCTTTTTCTTTATTCTTAATGTAGTCGAATTATTCAATAGTCTCACAAGAATTTTTCCAAAGATTATTAAAGGATGATTTTTCAATCGAGCTAATTATTTTTTATTATATTTTTGGGAATTAGTCATAAATCATTTTTTTAATGGGGTTAATTAATCTGGTTCGTAATTTATTGTCGAAAGTATGAGCATGATTTTTAAATTTTCAGCATTTTTAAGGTGGATTTTACCCATTTTATCTTAAATGTTAAATATACTAGCAAACTTAGCAGGATCTTGGTTAATTTTCGAGACCGTTCCGTGATCTTTATCAATTTTATACTTGCTGGTAATATTATTAGGATAATTTTCTAATAACAGGAGGGATTAAATTATATATATGTTTTGAGCTTTCTGCCTTGAGCCGTAAATCATGTGAAGTTTTAATTTTATTCATGTATTGGTTCACCTTGTGTAAGTATTTATTAGAAGATCCTTTGAAGCTATTTTTTTAATTAAATTCAACAAATCAGCATTTAAGGATCTAGTAGCCTATTGTTTGAGGTATCTTGCAGTTTTAGATGAAAATTATGCTTAAATTTCATGGTGAGTAGGAAGGATTCAAATAGAATTGGCCTTTCTGAAGTAGTCTCATTAAAAAATATCAATGATTTTCTCCATCAAGGATCTGCAGAAGGAATTCGAAGATGGATAAGGAATAATTTTTTAAAGAATATCGAGGGGAAATATTTTCTATTTGTATGATAAAATTTGTATAAGTAGAGTTTTCAAAATCAGAGTAATCCAGAGAGAGCTCAACTAAAGTGTATCAGGAGCCATATAGGAAATAATGTCAAATCCATAAAACGGAGAGAATAATCCAAAAGATTTGTCTAATATAAATCTTTTTAATCATTTCACCCCAAGTAAGGCATTCCACTGCCACTATTGCGCAAGGGGTTATATAGGGGAAGGTAAAGAGAAAGAGTGGTTAGATATAGGAAATGTCAGAAGGAGGGTGATAGACGGACAAGACCGAGGCTGAGGGCTGGTTAGTTGGGAAGAGTGTTTGTGAGAATAGATGCGATTTAGCGTGTTAGGAGGTGTCTATTGACCTTAGATTTAAACTCCTGGAGATTGTAGCTGCCGGGTAAACAATCATGTGGAAGGGAATTCCACAGTCGGGAAGTGCGAGAAAAAAAACGAAATATTCACCCCTCATTTGCTACCTACAATTTAATCATATATGTCTCATCAGACTGTAAGGAAAAATGGTATTTCCTGACGCTTGTTTTCTTAATTCATTTTCCACCGAAACTGGTGTGAAGTGCACGAAAGGGAGATTATATATATATATATAAATGAAAAACAGAGCGCAATAGATATTATCCAGAGGAATAAAATATGCCGAAATGTAAATGACTCTCTGCACAGATTGAATGGAAGATTACAATATTGGATTGTTTTTCATTTAGGATTTATTTATGTATTTGTGTATGTTGCTGTATATGGATCTTTAATTTTTGTAACATTTCCGGTAAGATTGCACCATTTTAATGCTACGCTGTCACCTAACCTCAGTCGTAGAAAATTTTTTTCTCCGAGTTAATCTATTTATATATTTTTGGAATGTTCTAAATTAAATTAAACCATTTCAATTATTCAGAACTGACGAGACGGACTACAGCAATTAAGCAGCATTTGTAAACCCTTTAATTATGAGTTGAGTTTTCTTTTGCATATTATATTGCTCTGGATAATATTCATTTAGCTCTCTGTTTTCTCTTTTTAATATATTATTTTAATAAAATAAATTTTGGGGTTATCCTCACTACTTTACGGATCAGAAATTATTCCCCCCCCCCTCTCTCTCTCTCTCTCTCTCTCTCTCTCTCTCCGACTGACGACAATTCGGTCTGGTTTCAATGCTGGGTAAAAAGATTGGCCTCTTTTTCTGTTTTTTTTTTTTTGGTTTTTTTTATTTTTTGTTGTTGTTACTAACTTAATTACTTTGCTCAAGGCTGTGTCTTTTCACCGGATTTGTTCAACCTATACAGCGAGAATATTTTGAGGACCCTAGATGACACACCAGGATTTACTATTGGAGGCCACAACCTGAACAACATAAGATACGCGGACGATACAGTACTGATTGCGGACACGGAAAGGAAACTGCAAGATCTCATACAGAAAGTAGCAGTGGAGAGTGACAAGATGGGACTACAAATAAACTTTAAGAAAACTGAGTGCATGGTCATCAGCAAAAGATACCACCCAAAATGCCAAATACAGGTGGGGGATAACAGAATCAAACAAGTCCAAGAATTTAAGTACCTAGGAAGTGTTCTAACAGGAGATGGAAAGTGCGACACGGAGATCCGAAGGCGAATTGGCATGGCAAAGGACGCGTTCCAGAAGATGAGCAAAATACTAACACACAGGAAGATCTCAATAGAAACGAAGAAAAGAGTGCTAGACTGCTACGTGATGTCAGTTCTTCAGTACGGCTGTGAATGCTGGACAATATCATCGAAAATGAGGACAAAACTGGAAGCGGCCGAAATGTGGTTCTACAGAAGGATGCTACGGATATCGTGGACTGAGCATACAAGCAACGACGAAGTGTTAGAAAGAATGGCAACAAAAAGGAAATTGATGCTGAGCATCAGGAAGAGACAACTGAAGTTCCTGGGACATGCGATGAGGAAGGAAAGCCTGGAGAACCTGATACTGACTGGTCAGATAGAAGGAAGGAGAGACAGAGGAAGGCAGCGGATAACATATTTGCAGGGCCTGATCAGGTGGATGACGGAACGGGGGTTGCCAGGAGCAACAGGAGCAAACATACTAAGAGCCACAAGGGCTAGGGAGACGTGGAGATCCATGATCGCCTACGTCCTGAAGGGACAGGGCACATAGTAGAAGAAGAAGAAGAAGTTACTTTTGCGGTGCAATTAATAAGAATGTGTAAATTTTTTTGGCTTTCAAGTTTCGTTTTGATATAAATAGTTTGAGGTTTTATTTCTTATTTTTCTTAAGGATGCCGTCCTCTGAAAGAATTTAAGGGTAGTTATTCTTTGACTATCGATCATTTCCCAACCCCTCAAGATGGCTATTGGACACATGCTTCGTAGTCTCTCTTTCCCTCTTTAACTCGCTTTTTCTCTCTCTCTCTCTTTCATCCCGTTCTGGCCTACTTAACAGGCAGTTTAACTCGCCTGCAATATATATATATATATGTATGTATGTGTGTGTGTGTGTGTGTGTGTGTGTGTGTGTGTGTGTGTGTGTGTGTGTGTAAGATCAGCCATTTAAGCTACCGTGGATTAACCTGAGGAAACTGGAAAGGTCGAAACTGCGGTGGTGTCACCGGATGATCTTCTCTACCTAAATATCCAAAAAATCTGCAAGTTGATTCTTCATCTCCCTTCAAACATGATTTCAACACATACTAATACTACAGTATAATATCAGTGAAGTGCCATATGTGATACACGCGTTGGGCGATCACGTCTCAAAAGAAACATGGCTGACTGAGCAGAAGATTATCCCGCAGTTGTTTGCCATTGATTTCTGTGGTAGACTGGTTGCCGGCCAAGGTTATAGAACACAATCTGTCCTATTATTTAACCCATAACTGGAGGGAAGAGACGGAATAATACCTTTCTCAAGGTGTATTTGTGCGTAAGTGAATTCAACTCGAATTCGAACTCGGCTCCCCGATTTGTCGTTCCGAGTAGCTATCCACTGCACCACAACGCTCATCCGTATAAATTAACAAAAAATAAATGATGAACAAATTTAAAATTATTATTTTTAATTAAAATAATTAAATACTTAGTGATGAAATCAATGGAATTAATTTATAATTTATATAAATGTATATATATATATATATATATATAGAGAGAGAGAGAGAGAGAGAGTAAAAACATTAAAATAGTATTCATTTGAGAATCTGCTTAACTCGTAAGGAATGAAGTCTAAGAAAGTAGTACTACGGGTCCTTGACAAAATTCAACGGAGAATCTGATTTGGCAGCTCAGATACAGTCATTTTCTCAGCGACGCAATGTGGCTTCCCTGTGTCTATTCTACAAATAATTTTACGGATTCTGTTCCGATAAACTTAGCTCACTGCTGCCCACTATATATAAATTTACTCGAGCCACAAGATTACCACCTAGGTCCTACCATTTTACTGTGAAACCAATAAATTGTAAACGCAAATTCTACTTCAGCAGCTTCTTTTTCTCGCACTTCCCACCTTTGGAATTCCCTTCCATTTACTTGCTTCCGCGAGAGCTACAATCTCCAAGAATTTAAATGTAAAGTCAATAGTCATCTCCTATCTCACTAACCTGCATCTTCTCTCATGCTCCCTTCTCCGTCCACTTCTCTCTCATCAGTATTCTCATCCTTCGCTTAACTTTTTCATAATTTTCTTCCTATGCAACCCCCTGCAAAACAGTGGCAGTATAATGTCTTGCTTAGAGCGATATGATTATATAAAAAAATAAAAGTACCTTACCTGTTTTTCCTTCTGTCATACGAATCTTAGAAACATGAACATGTGGTCAGTACATACATTTCCCATATTAAAAGCAGCAATAATTCAATGCTTCGAACTCTATTTCAACAATTCCTACAATGACTGACGATATTTTTACTTCATCGACCTGACTGGTGTTAGGAATTAAGCGAATGACTTTTCCTTTTGGCTCCATCCACTTAATATCTGAAATAGTTGGACATCTTAAGAGATGCGGCGTCAATCAGCCTTTGTCTGTCGGTCTTAAAGTAATGTCAAGTCATATGGTGATTTTCAGAAGTGACAAGTAAATACCTTTAGATTCAAGCCGGACAGGAAATGAGAGAGCACGAGATCTGCCCGAACTGCCAAATTCATGAATCACGTCGATTTGAGATAAGAAAGTGGTAGTCAGTCATTTTTTGTCTTCGTCTTTGCAGTTTTGTTAGAACTAGCAGTATAGCCCGGCGTTGCTCGGGTGTAATGAAAGCTTTAAAACTAATCCATGGTCCTGGAGCTCATACTCTTTGGACGTTGACAGGAAAGACTCAAAAGCAATAGTTGTTTCCAGTTAAAGCGAAACCGTAGACTGAAAGAAAAAAAATGAATGGATGTGAATCAAATTTGGTTTCCTGGTATCGATATCAAATAATATTTTTCATCGTAAACTGAATTTTGAAGACTAAATAAGTCCTCTGAGTAAATGGTATCATGGCTGAGACTAAGAACTACAATTATACCTACTTACAGCCAAACCCGAAGCTAAAACTAAAATAAAAAGGCTGAAAAAAATACAGACATACTGGCAGATAAACAGATACAGACACAAACATCTTGCCTTATATATATATATATATATATATATATATATATATATATATATAAGGCAAGATGATACACACACAAACATCTTGCCTTATATATATATATATATATATATATATATATATATTTATTATCGTTTTTCTGCACTATTGTAAGAACTGCAACCTTGAAACTTCTGAATATCGTTTCTTATGTCTTTGTCTATGAGAGTATCAAATTTGATTAAAATCGGACCACTCCTTCTATAACTCGATTTTTCGATTATAGATTTTCGATATTTATCAGGCGGTACCTCGACACAAAACCTAGCTAAGTACATTCGCAGACGCTTATATTACAACTGTGTAAATTTTCAAGAAAATCGGTTCAGCCGTTTCGGAGTCTATAGGTAACGGATACACACACAGACACACACACAGACAAAGTTCCATTTATAAATGTTTAGATACCAATGGCTCTGAAATAAGAATCTGTTTAATGAATCTGTTTAATGATGACACCACTTACTTTGATAGGAATATTTATCGGGATTTCTACCTGGTAACCGAGACAGTTCATTTTTGCATCTGTGAAAGATATCCATTTTTGAAACTCCGTAAAAGGTTGTTTCTAAGTAGGCAAAGTATTTTTCTTATAATTGCTTTTGTTTCAAGAATACCTTCGAACAAATGAAGAACAAATTGGCGTCTTATATATGAGACTATGAACGCAGGATTACATAAATACAAGGTAACTAAAAAAGTTATGTCCGTTTTTAAAGGAAAATAGAAAACCATTCACAGTATGTGTAACTTATATTTAGTTCCCGAAGTAATCGTAATCGGCATCCAACACCTTTTGCCAACTTGTCTCCTGCTGTTCAATGACCTTGCGGTAGAACTCGGGTTGGAGGGGGGCGCAAAGAAGTCCGTGAGGGCTTTGCGCAAGTCGGTTTCATTCGTGAAGGAATTCCCCCGATGATTATCCAGGGAATGGAAGAGGGGGTAATCGGATGGCACAAGGTCAGAGGAGTAAGGTGGATGGCACAAAGTCTCCCAACCAAGTTGCTGTATGGTATCCCTGACCACTAGCGCGACATGCGGCCTGGCGTTGTCATGGAGAAAAAGCCCACCTTTGCGATTCACCAGTGCTGGTTCCTTCTGGTGCAATGCCTGTTGCACACGTTTCAATTGCTGCGAGTATAGGTCTCCAGTGACCGTTTGGCTCGTTGGTAGCAGTTTATAATGAACCACCTGACGACCTGTCCACCAGACAAAAAGCATAATCTTGCCTGTGTGCATAGACGGTCTTGCGGTGTGAGTGACAGCATCCTGAGGAGACAACCAATGTCTGGAACGCTTGGGAGTTTCGTACAGAACCCACTTTTCATTACTGGTAAGCACTAGATTGAATAAGGATACGGTACGGTGCCGAGAAAGCAGCGATACGCAGGCTGCCATTCGTTGTCCCTTGTAGACCTCCAACAGCGTTTGTGGGACCACTTGCTCAGTTTGTGCGTCTTACCTAGGCGGTGCAGGTGAAGTCTAACTGTTTCATCGGAAACGTTGAACTGTCTTGCAAGTTCACCACACGTTAGAGTACTGTCCTCTTCAATGGCCGCCTTCAGGACTACGTCATTCAAGATCTGTGGTCGTCCACTGCGAGGCTCATCATGGAGAGACAAATTTCTCGACTTGAATTTTCGAAACAAACGCATTGCTGTACGTTCATCTACAGCACTATCCCCAAACGCTTGACATATGCGGCGACTTAATGGCGCTGCAGATAAGCATACTTTGAAGTCGTAAAGCAAACAGCCCAGAACGAAAAAATCGGGTTATAGAAGGAGTGGTCCGATTTTAATCAAATTTGATACACTCAAAGACAAAGAGAGAAGAAACGATATTCAGAAGTTTCAAGGTTGCAGTTCTTACAATAGAGCAGAAAATCGATAATATATATATATATAAAAGATATTTGTGTGTGTGTCTGTTTATCTGCCTGTATGTCTGTATTTTTTTCCAGCCCTTTTATTTTAGTTTTTGCTTCAGGTTTGGCTCTAAGTTGGTATAATTGTAGTTCTTAGTTTCAACCATTATACCATTTACTCAGAGGACATATTTAGTCTTCAAAATGCAGTTTACGACGAAAAATCTTATATGATATCGATACCAGGAAATAAAATTTGACTTACATCCATTCATTTTTTTCTTTCATTCTACAGTTTCGCTTTAACTGGAAACAACTATTGCTTTTTAGTCTTTCGTGCCACCGTCCAAAGAGTCTGAGCTCCAGGACCATGGATTAGTTTTAAAGCTTTCATTACACCCGAGCAACACCGGACTGTACTGTTAGTAGGTTATGATTAGGAAGAGAGTGAAAACGCTGATTATGTTCAGATTCTAAATTTAAATTTAAAATTTTTAAATTTCTGTCTTTCAAAATTTAGATTTAAAATTATTAACACTTCCATGTGCCCTAGATTGTGTAAGGAATTGAAACGACGGAAGCTCTCAAAATAAAACACACAGAGAACAGTCCAAGATAAGAAACAACTTGTCGTTCCGTCGATCTCAGGATATAATGTGGCCATTACCCCAGTTGATGAATTAAAATATATCCAATAGGCTAGGTAATAAGAGGGTCATTCAATAAATAAGGTGAATTCTTCGGTATAAAGGCTTCTATGAGGGTCGTTCAGTAAATCAGATAAACCTTTTTGGTTTAAGAACTTCTACGAGGGTCAGTCAATAAATAAGGTGAAATATTCGGTTTTAAAACTTCTACGAGGGTCATTCAATTAGTAAGGCGAATTTATCGGTATATGGACTTCTACGAGGGTCATTCAATAAATAAGATGCATTTATCGGTATAAGGACTTCAACGAGGTTCATTCAATAAATAAGGTGAATTTATCGGTACAAGGACTTCTATGAGGTTCATTCAATAAATAAGGTGAATTTATGGGTATAAGGACTTCTACGAGGGTCATTCAATAAATAAGGTGAATTTATCGGTATAAGGACTTCTACGAGGGTCATTCAATAAATAAGGTGAATTTATCGGTATAAGGACTTCTACGAGGTTCATTCAATAAATAAGGTGAATTTATGGGTATAAGAACTTCTACGAGGGTCATTCAATAAATAAGGTGAATTTATCGGTATAAGGATTTCTACGAGGGTCATTCAATAAATAAGGTGAATTTATCGGTATAAGGACTTCTACGAGGGTCATTCATTAAATAAGGTGAATTTATCGGTATAAGGACTTCTACAAGGGTCATTCAATAAATAAGGTGAATTAATCGGTATAAGGACTTCTAAGAGGGTCATTCAATAAATAAGGTGAATTTATCGGTATAATGACTTCTACGAGGGTCATTCAATAAATAAGGTGAATTTTTCGGTATAAGGACTTATATTGTGAAAAAATATCCCGTGTAGTTAAGGCTGTCTCATATTTGGTCACGTAGTTTGAAGCTGGCTAAGCAAATTTCTAGAGCAGTTACTTGTTATTAATTTTCTGCTAAGGTTCGGGTCCATCTTGGCACTCGTTCTACTTCCCTGTTTATGAAAAAAGACTTACTTACTCCTCATCATATTTCCTCTGTTATTTACATAATTTTTTGTAGTTGTGGTAATGACTACATAGGAAGGACGTGGATTGTAGGATAAAACAGCATGTGTCACTAAGAATTCTCAAAACGGATGTTTGTGCGCGTCAACTTGGGAACACTTCCGGGTCAGCCATTGCTGAACACCTGATAAGTAGCAGAAGTTGTGTAAATGGTTGGACCATTTCACTGTTCTATCTGGTCTACACTTTACATTCGATTTACAGGCATTAAAGTCAATACAGGTTAAGACTAGAGCCCCGTCTCTCTGCAAATAGAGAGAATAAGTTATTGGATTCCCCATAATTAAAAAATTTTAAAAATTAAATTAAAAAATCCCAGGTTACCGTTAGAATAAAACCGGTCGGTCATTTTTTTGTATTTCTTATTGTTTATAACATCCACCATCTATAATGCCTGTATATATATATATATATATATATATATATATATATTGTTAAATATAAGAGACAGTGAATGTCTATTATGTTTAATCATGAGCCGTTCTAAAGGTAGTATTTTGGTTTTAATTTCAGTTGAAAATAAAGACAAATTTTTTTCAAAATTTGGATAATTTTTTATGAATTTGCATTTAAGCTTTCGGCTCACATGAGCCATCTTCAGAGAGGTTATTAAGACGGTAACACAATAACATCCACCATCATCGACGATACCATTTTGTGTTGACACAAAACTCTGCTAGGCATTGTGTTATTGTGTTAATAACCTCGCTGAAGATATATATATATATATATATATATATATATATATATATATATATATATATATACATACATATATATATATTGCAAAATTACCAAAATATTATTTTAATCCATATTAACAACAATACATTTTATACGAAAATGACCAAATATATAGTTAATCTGTCGTTGAAGCCAAAAATCGTGTTCAAATATTTTTGCCGTTTAAAAGGAGAAGCAATAGCATTAAGCTATGTGAATCTAATGGATGATGCATTGCCAGTTATTATTAATTTTTTGATAATATTCTTTTATCTTATTTTTGTTGCTTTTTTTTCTTAGTATTAATGATCTTGATCAACTGGCCAAACTCTACTCCTCAACGTAATGGGGCATTAAGCACAGGAACTTGTCAAGCAACATGATCACCCATGTTTTGATTGATATGCAACAGAGATCAATATATTATAAGAGTGGGAGGGAAAGAGAGAGTGGGAGAGGGAAAGAGAAGGAGAGTGATAGACTATTAGTTTCTTATATAAAACATTGTCATTATTATTAATCTTTTATAGGTGGTCTTTCGGAAGTCAAGGATGTGTTTTCTTACCGGATATTTTCAACCTGTACAGGGAAGAAAATATGAAAGAAATAAAAGCTTTGCCAGGATTCGTCATTGGACCCCACAATCTCAACCATATCCGATAGATGACACGGTGCTGATAGCAGGAAAGGAAAGGAAAATGCAGGACATGCTACAGAAGTTAGCAAAAGAATGTGAAAAGAAATGACTGAATGCATGCTCATCAGCAAAAAGAGAAGACCAATATGCCAATTGCATGTTGGAGAATCTAAAATAAAACAACTAAAATACTTCAAATACCTGGGAAGTGTTTTGACAGAGGATGGAAAATCCGACACGGAGATCCAAAGACGCATTGGCAAGACCAAAAACGCATTTCAGAAGCTAACTAGAGTACTGAAAGACAGGAAAATCTCTTAGAACCAAGGAAAAGAGTGCTATGTGATATCTATCCTTCTGTGTGGAATTGAACGCTGGACGATCTCATCAAAAATCAAGGAAAGGCTTGAGACAGCAGAAATGTGGTTTTACAGAAGGATACCAGGTACAGAGCACGTGTTCAATGATGAGGTGTTGGAAAGGATGCAAACGAGAAGAAAACTGATAAATATCAGGAAGAGACAAATGAGTCTGTCTTTTTTTCCTTCTATCTGGCCTGTCAGTATCAGGTTCTCCAAGCCTTCCTTCTTCATTGCATGTCCCAGGAATTTCAGTTGTCTCTTCCTGGTACTAACTATTAATTTTGTTTTCGTTGCCATTCTTTTAATCACCTCATCATTGTTCACATGCTGGGTCAATGATATCCGCATCATCCTTCTGTAGAACCACATTTCCGCTCTTTCATATTTTTCCTTCATCTTCGATGATATTGTCCAGCATTCACTGCCATATTAAAAAACTGACATCACATAGCAATCTAGCACTCCATTCTTTGTTTCTCATGCAAGTTTCCCGTGTCTTAATACTTTGCTCAGCTTCTAGAACGTCTCCATCGCCATGCCAATTCGCCTTCGATATCTCCGTGTTGCACTTTCCATCAGAATATTAAATTAACTTAAAGAGGAAGATTAATTACAATAAAATATTTCTAATATGCCCTACAACTGGTTAATTTTCTAAAACAATTCCCTATTCTAAGAAAAACTAGTATCCCAGTCAGTATTTATAAATTTAAACATAAATCTGAAACATTCAAGAATATTCGTAAGCGAAGTGATAAAATTTGAAATCGCCTCCTTTCGTTATAAGGATCATTAACCAGCTTTTCATTCTTGTTGAAGTCAGCTTAATCTACGTCAAACAACCACCAGTATTTTACGAGATCTTTGTCTAAGGCCCATAGGAAAAACCATAAAAATATAGAAATATAGAAGAATAATCCTCTTGACAGAAACAACTATAAATTTATTTCCTTTTTCCTCCTCGATGGGTTAGCACTGATATTTATAATGAAACGTGCACAAACAGAAAAGAATTTCTTTCTAATAATGATTTCTCTACTATCGATGACATTAATGTTTATAAGTGGCGGGGAGAGGAATGAGAAATTTGAAAACGTTTATTGACTCTTTTTTCTTTGAAAAGGCTGTTTATTTCTTTTCGAAATGCTTTTGATTCATCAGGATTTTGCTCTGGGTGCAGCCAAAATTAAACTATACTGCTAAAGAAGTAATGTACTAGGTAGAAAATTCCAAAATAAATATCACTATCGAAAATTTTCTCTATATACTTAAAATATAACTTTCTTTCCAGCTTTATGTCAACGTCTATCAGTAGAGAAGATGAAATTCAACCACACGAAACAAGTAGCTTCAAAATCATTTATGGTAAAAGCTGATATATTTTGTTGAAGAGACTTTACAGAAAATTGGTATACTCAATAAAATGAGTTACATGACATTTGCTTTTCCCAAAAGATCAGCTACCAAGAAAAATGTCGGCAAAATGGAAAAGACCAAGAGAAGAACAATACAAATAGTTATTGCAAAAGCTGATATATTTTGTTGAACAGATTTTACAGAAAATTGGTATACTCAATAAAATGAGTTACATGACATTTGCTTTTCCCAAAAGATCAGCTACCAAGAAAAATGTCGGCAAAATGGAAAAGACCAAGAGAAGAACAATACAAATAGTTATTGCAAAAGCTGATATATTTTGTTGAACAGATTTTACAGAAAATTAGTATACTCAATAAAAGGAGTTACATGACATTTGCTTTTCCCAAAAGATCAGCTACCAAGAAAAATGTCGGCAAAATGGAAACGACCAAGAGAAGAACAATACAAATAGTTTGTACTTTAAGTATTTATTATATTGTTTACATTTAAAATACCAAACAGCTCAGATTTGTAAACTTTCATCTTCATACAGCCATTGTATTGCATCTTAGATAGAAAGGTATTCAAACAATTGAATCCTTCATCTGACAATATAGATTTGGCTTACAAAATCAAATATATTTCTTGCAAAATAAAATATAGCAAAAAACAAAAGAAAAAATAATGGAATATTAACAGGAAGAATAACTAATATATGTCTGTATAACCAGACAGGAAAATAATGATAGAACCGAAATGCTGAAATTTTACGCAATCTTCAAAAACAGTTAGAAATAAAACATTTAAAATAATAAAAAAAAGAGCAATAAACAGATAACTTGAAACAATTGCTTTAAGGAAAATATTTTATAAATATTAAGCGACAGTATCACTAACACTTGGTCAATGTATCGAAAGTTTCTTGTATGGAAACGATTAATTCCATTATTACGATTTATCTATCTTTGATTTAAATAAATCTTATTCGTAATAACTGTAATAATGAAAGATACACAAGCATATATAGGAATACGAACGAGGTTTTCATTGGATATTTGACTTTAATTTCATTTGCATATTGACAAATAATGAACAATATGTTGTTTGATAAAATATACATTTTATTCTTCAAATTTGGTACACTATACACACAATAGGTAGGTATGAAAACAAATTACTACTATATAACCTATAATGAAATGATGAACAAAAAAAAAAAACTTCCATAAGTTAACGTTAAGACATATAAAAAAAAAATACAGAGAAAAGTATATAAAATGAAAGTGAAACAAATAATGTAATGCATACATTAATAAACAATTTATAAGTCACAGTCAGTCAGTTAAGAGCCATACGTGAAACACGCTTGGGCGATCATGTCTATTGGGCAGAAGATTATCCCGCAGCAGGTTGCCTTTGCTTTCTGCCAAAGACTGGTTGCCAGCCAAGGCTATTGAACTCTGTCCTATTATTTAACCCATAACTGGAGGGAATAGACGGATTAATATCTTTCCCAAGGGTATTTGCGAGTAAGTGAATGCAATGAATTCAACTAAAATTCGAACTCGGCTCCCTGATTTCTCGTTCCCGAGCGGTTACCCACTGCGCCACAAAACACAACACGGAATAAACCGAGGAAATGGCCTCTCAGAAACACCACGGAAGAAATTTCTTTCTTTCTTTTTATGTCTTTAATTGCGAAGTGATATATAAAATGCCTTGAAGGGGTTGTACAGTCCTGGGTCAAGTGGGTGGCTCCATGAAGATCCTATGTATGGCAAAAAGACCCTGAACAATGCCGCGCGAACAGAGAAACCCAGTCATGGCTGTCAGAGGATTTATACAGCCACATAACCCTTACTCTGGCCACCTAACTTCTCAGACTACATTGACTATTATGTGTTAGGCGCAGGTGAGCAAGAGACCAACAAAACTTCTTTTATCGACATGATAAACTGGAAGCAAGGGTTATAGCAGTATTGATCATCTTAAACAAGATAGCCGCCCAGAAACGATGCACGAGATTACGAACTCGTTTTGAGGCCGTGGTTAAAGCCAAAGACGGTTTATTTGAATAAATTTACTCTTTAATTATTTTGAGATATGTTTGTGTAACTTTGGCAAATATATCTAGTTCAATGAGAATTCAGTGGTATTTTCATTTTTATGTAATTTACAGGGCAATTTATCCATCGCACCTTAATATATATGTGCGTGTACGTCTGTGTGTGTGTTTATAACTTGATATGTGTGTGTGTGTGTGTGTGTGTGTGTGTGTGTGTATGTGTGTGTGTGTGGAAAAGACATAAAGAAATAGGCACTTTTTCTGAGAAAAATCTGGAGACGCAGGCCACAAATTACAAATTAAAAAGACGATTAGCACATCGTTTTGCATTAAATGTATTCTGACTCATTTAGAGCCACACGTTCGGTCATTTTCATATTTTGACAGAGGAAAACCGCACACTACCTAATCAACGGACGTTTGTAAATGGTTGCTAGTACAGACATCATACGATATATCAATAAAGGGTAATTTTACTAAGCTTTGCTGTTGTGCCTTGCAATTCTTTCTGCCTAGGAGTAGTCATTGCACACCTCTTCGTGTCCTTTGTGACAACAGGATTCCCCCCACCCCATACTTCTCCAGTTATTCTATATTTATACTTATCTACTAATCTGCGCACGGTACTAAAGTTGTAGAAGACAGGGAATTATGTATAGACTGAAAGGACACGGCACAAAGCCGAACTAATTCAATAAGCAAACTGGCAACAAGATCCCATACATTTACAGTTGGATCAACCAAATGCAACCGACGATTGTATTCCATCAGCTTCCTTTCTCGCACTTCCAACCAGTGGAACTCCCTTCCGAATACTTGCTTTCCTGACAGCTACAACTTCCAGGAATTTAAATGCAAAGTCCAGTTCTTTCTACATCACCCTGTTTATCCTGTTTTTTTCTTTTCTCTCTACCTTCGCAAAACTCTTCACACTTGTGTTCTCATCATTCTCTTACCCTTTCTCTGACACCCTATGTAACTGGTTCGTCTTTCTCTTCACTCTCCTCCTGTCTAAACGTTTACTCTCTTATGTAGCCCCCCTGCGCATCAGTGGCAGTAACGCCTTGCTTGTGGTGAAACGATTAAAAAAAAAAATAGAATAAATTCATTTCATTCTCTCGGTCAAGTGTATAAAAGCCACTAACGAATTGATAGTACAATGTTATCTCAAATGAATTCCACTCGAGAATTTTTATTCACTGCTGGTATGATTTTCGAATTTAAAATCAATAACATTATTTCTAGTCAGTCAAGTGTAAAGTAAGGTGACGTCGGGTATAATAGCGAGAAAACGCACGCGTGTATATTTTAGCGATACAAACTAAGGAATGTATTTCCAAATTTACACACTTTTAATCATCAGTAGCTTGTTCCAAGTCAAGTAATCACACATTAAAAGTTCGTAGATTCGATTAATTGTCAAGAAGCGAAAATGTTTATATTAAATCATCAGAAGCGAATTAAATTTCCAAAATAATTAAAACAAATTGAGTGAGTTCGTTTGGCACACAAAAATTATATGGTTGAATTCAGTCTAAACAAAGGTTTCTAAAATGCTTAAAACAAATCGAGAGGAGGTCGTGCAATTCGGAGTTGTCATTAAACGCTGATAATGTATCAGCCTGTAATTTGACACCGGCATTATTTAGATGAATGATCGGGGTTTTCTCTCGACCACTCTCCTTCTCCTCAACTCTCACTGACTGACCGGGTACGTTAATAATTCGGTCGGCTCAGTCTCGTGATCAGCTCAAAACATACTCATTTTTGGGCAAGTAGATATTAACACGGACCACTGAAAATTCATTTTGTTATTTTCTATGAATTTTTTATTGGGTATGTGGTGCAGAGGATATCTGCTCGGAACGAGAAATCTGAGAGCCGAGTTCGAATTCCAGTTGAATTCCTTACATTCACTTACGTGCAAATACCCTTGGGAAAGGTATTAATCTGCCTCTTCCATTGAGTTATGGGTTAAATAACTGGACAGATTGGGTTCTATAGCCTTGACTAGCAACCAGTCTACCGCAGAAAGCAATTGCAACCTACTGTGGGATAATCTTCTTCCCAGTCAATCATGTCTCTTTGGAGACAGGATCGCCCAAAGCGTGTATTACGCATGTCACTTAACTGACTGAAATATTTCACACTTGCTAGGGAAATTTTCCTTGATTTTTTTCTCAGCATGGAGGCAATTTTTTTTTTACTGTTGATCAAAAATAAATTTTTTACACAGTCTCATGAATTTGCAAACTGAAAAAAAAAGAAAAATAATTTTTATTTCTTATTCACCAAAAGTGCCATAGATGATACCCGTTTGGGCGATTATGTCTCGAAAGAGACATGGCTGACTAGGCAGAAGATATTCCCGCAGTAGGTTGCCTATTTTTACAGTTTGTTTGATTGGTGTTGTGTTTTTGTTGAAGTTATATTTTAGAATACACTTTGATTTTTGTAAGAAACTGTAGGATATTATATGGGTTGATGTCTTGAAAAAATTGTTTCATGTTTGTTGTTGGCTGGTTTTGCTTATCAGCATATCAACGTCTATATGTTATTTAATGTCGAAATCTAATTATTTTGAACATCATTTTATAGTTTTAACTAAATATATGTGAAAAGCAATTACATGCCTTCGACTTGGGATTGTTGATAATTCTAATATAAAAAGTATTACCAGACACTACTAGACATTACCAGATTACTAGACATTTCCTGTAAAGATATATCGTTAATAATTTTTTATACACAAATTTATTTTGGTACTTTCATAGTATTCTGTTTTAGTTTTTTCTTTTTCATTATTTGCCAATAGTTGAGATCCTAACAGGTACTACCACCCTGGTCAGAGTGGATCTAGAACAACAGCAATTAAGTGGTGGTTTCGCGCTTCTCAAAACCTCCAATCTTCCGATCAGAGGCCACTCTGCCGGATGTAGTTCATCGTTATACGCGGGATTTAGTTGACTCTAAATTATCAAACACCCAGCCCTGGAAATGAACTCATAGCTACGATACTTCACAGGAACTAGTACCTTACCCCACTATGTCTGAGCAAATAAACAGCGGAGCGAGGTTTGGAAGAGATACAAAGAGAAATAATATTGAGAGCGACAAGAGACAGAGCCATTTGTAAGTCCATGATCGTCTAAGGGACACGGAACATGGATATGAAGACACGGAGAGAGGAACAAGAACTCCAGCAGAGTAAATCTATCTATCTATCTATCTATCTATCTATCTATCTATCTATCTATCTCTTTTTTGGTCTTTTCATATCTATCTATCTATCTATCTATCTATCTATCTATCTATCTATCTATCTATCTATCTATCTGTTTTTAGTCTATTTTTTTATTTTTTCCTGTTTTCAGTATGTCCATTATCTATCTATCTATCTATCTATCTATCTATCTATCTATCTTTATCTATTTTTTTCTTAGTTTTATTTAGTCCTATTTTTTTATTTTTTCTTGTTTTCAGTATGTCCATTATCTATCTATCTATCTATCTATCTATCTATCTATCTATCTATCTATCTAGTTTTTAGTCTATTTTTTTATTTTTTCTTGTTTTCAGTATGTCCATTATCTATCTATCTATCTATCTATCTATCTATCTATCTATCTATCTATCTATCTCTTTTTTGGTCTTTTTATATCTATCTACCTGTCTATATCTATCTATCTATCTATCTATCTATCTATCTAGTTTTCCTTCAAAGTGAATTTGTAACACTTAATAAAAATATAACATTGTACACCTGCGGAAATGACTTAATGCAAATGGATCTTTTCTGAAAAGATTTTGTTTCCGATTTATAATTGGACCGATTCTTATTTTGTACAGAAAGTGTTTCAACATTTAATCAATAAACTTCAGGAAATTAACTAATTAGAATAACAAACAACGCACAGAGTCATCAACATCTGTGTGAATACTTTATAAATTAATCTGTCTGTCGCTTCAACCAAATTCTTAGATAGACGCTTGCATTTGTCCTTTTTTTAGTGAAATTGCTTTTGCCGTGTCTTTCGAATCATGATTTCTTATTACATAATGCTTTTTTCAGTGTCCAGCATTTTATTATTTTCTATTTCACACTTCAGTAAACTAAGTCGAGCCAAGTTCAAGGTGAATAACAGTGGATGACGGACAAAGTGATTGGAAGGAGTCAATGAGTTCATTTATCTTAATATATTTTTACATCTTTTCAAATTTCCCTCCATTCTTAACAACTGATTAATAAGTGAAATATATCTATATATGACAACTAAAATAATACTAGAGAGAAAAGAAAGCAGCTGACATTGACTACTAATATATAGATGAACAGATCTGAATATATATATATATATATATATATATATATATATATATATATATATATAGAGCGTGGGTAGTTAATCTAACAGATGAGGAAAAAATAACCTCACCCAGTTCTGTAAAATCTTTTCTACAACAAATACAGATGCTGATGATGGGTCGCCTGAAATAGGCCCAAACTCCCAATTTATCATAAAATAACGTGTCTACCTTAATTTTTCTTATATATATATATATATATATATGTATGTATGTATGTATGTATGTATGTATATATGCATATATATATGTATGTATGCATGTATGTATGTATATATATATATATATACAGAGAGAGAGAGAGAGAGAGAGAGAGAGAGAGAGAGAGAGAGAAGGAGAGGTTCAAAATCATAAGCTTTCTGTTTGTCTATTCATTGATTATTGGTGTCTCATCAAGTTGCATGCTTCTGTTATAAGTTTAGGGACTCTCAATAAAATTCAACAGCAAAACTGCATAGTTATTTTTCTTGACGTAGTATCTCAGGTTCAGTAAATTTCTTTATCGCTGTAACACGCTTCTTTGTGCATTTTTCTATATATATGAATTGTGGTATATATACATGGATTGTGATATATATATATATATATATATATATATATATATATATATATATATATAAGTCAAGATGTTTTTGTGTCTGTCTGTCTGTACGTCCAATATATAAAACCACAATTTCTATCTGATTCTCACCAAACTTCCCACAAATATTCTTTAGGCCTCCTGTCAAGTCATGGGCTACATATTTTTTACGATTTTACCCCGATATCAGAAATCGATACCCCGATATCCAATGAGGTCTGATCAAGATCAGGATTTCAGCCCTTTTATCGTGGGTTCTTGCTGCAGAATTTGCTCTTAATTGGTAAAATTATTGTTTTTAGTCTTGTCAGATGACTCATTTTTCCCGATATCGGAAATCGATACTCCCGGTATTTTATGGAATCTAATCAAAAAACGATATTTAGCCATCAATATGGCACATTTTCGCTAATTTTACTTCTGATGGATACGATGATTTTTTAATGGACTTACTTCGGTTAGTTAATCCTTGGATGACATATTTGACTCTGATGTTGGAAATTGATACCCCGGTATCCTATCGGGTCTGATCAAAATCAGGTTTTCAGCTCTTTTATTATGTTTTTTGCTTCGGGTTTTGCTCTAAGTATGTATAATTGTAGTTCTTAGTCTCAGCCATGATACCATTTATTTAAAAGACTTATTTAGCTTTCAAAATTCAGTTTGCGACGAAAAACTTATTTGATATCGATACCGGAAATCAAATTTTGACTTCCATCCATTCATTTTTCCTTCAGTCTACGGTTTCTCTGTAACTGGAAACAACTATTGCTTTTTAGTCTTTCGTGCCTATGTTCAAAAAGTCTGGACTATGGATTAGTTTTAAAGCTTCCATTACACCCGAGCAACCCCGGGCTATACTGCCAGTTAAAGATAATTGTAAATATTAAACAATGTTTTATTTAATACAGAATTCATCCTGTGTCTACGCAACATTTCTATGATGTCATCTATTAAAGTGTTTCAATCCATTATTTATTATTTGATATAAGTCTGCAAAAGAATAATATATTTAATATAATAATTGTTATTTTAATGTAATTATAAATTATTCTAATACAATTTTCGGTAACTCAGATTACTATTGTGTTACAAAACTATTCCACAATGATGTATATTAATAATAAAATTGAAGTTGATAACGTATTCTTTTGAATGTTTTGTTTCAATATGTAGAATCATTTTTATTGTGAGCAAAAGTATAATTCGCCATATCATAAATGAAGATCTTTTAAAATATCGAGAGATTATTTAAGAAAAAACTATCAATTATATTTTCTGTAAAATAGGGCTATTATGTTTAAAATTGAGATTGATTATTTGAACTTAATAAAGATGATATTTGTACAATAAAAAATCATTGACTAAATTATGAAGGTAATATCATTATCATCATCATTTATTCAGTTTATAAATTATGTGCCACTGTGGTCCACAATTCCTTCTCAAAATTATGGTTCATGGTTCACATTTAAAGCAGAATATTTCAACGGTTTGCCTTTTCGTTTTGCAATGGGATAGGTCAGGTTGACCCGTTGTTTCACTCAGAAATTAAAATGGCAAGAACAAGTGGTTACTTGAGTTCAAAATTTTCCTTCCCCTTGATTATTTATCCATGTCTGGGGAAAAACAGTGATTGTAAATTTCTCACTGATATTTTACACGTACGTGAATATAATGAACTCGACTGTAATTCGAACATAACTCCCTGATTCCATAATGCAAAATACTACCCATTATTCTACCGTGCATTCCTGCGTTTATTTTACAGGAGCATAATCTAGTTCCTCGTTTAGCATTTCACTCAGTTGTAAATAGATCACTTTTTATGACACTTTTTATTTAAGGAATCTCCTATGTACAAAGTGATAGAAAAGTAACCACCATTTTAAAATGCTTATATTTTATTTATCAAGAATATTTGAAGAAAGGTATAGGAGAGGAAAGCGTCTAGAATAAGATTTTATTTAAAAATTGATATAGGGATCATTTATAACTACAAGCTTCTCGAGCGGACAAGAAAGCAAGTGAACAGATTTCACCAGAAACTCTTGAGGAATAGAAGGCATAGCTTCTTGCATTCACCCTTCCAAAATAAAACATTAAACCGTGTTGCTGAAATATAAAGGCGGGTGAAAGGTAAAATAAAAATGGGGTAGACAGGGTATGAGTTAAAGGAGAAATAAGACAGAAAAAAAGAAATTAAGAAGAGGAAAAATCTTTGGTAGCAATGTTAACAAATGTCACATTCAGATGGTGAAAAGAAGGGACAGCTACATAAAAAGAAAAAGGAAAGGAAAAAAGAAAAGGGAAAATTAGAGAAAAAGAAAAAAGAGAAAGGGAAAAGTAGAGAACATTTAGCTCTGTTAAACATTTATCAACATTTTTTTACAGAAGGTACCTAAGTAAAATGTGCTTTGTGTCGCAGTAGATATCGACTCGGAACGACAAATCGGGGTGCCGAGATCGAATTCCAGTTGAAACCATTACATTCACTTATGCACAGCTACCATTGGGAAAGGTATTAATCCGCCTGTTCCATCTAGTTATGGGTTAAATAACAGGACATATTTGGTTCTATAGTCTTGGCTGGCAACCAGTCTACTGGAGAAACCAATGGCAGTCTACTGCGGGATAATCTTCTGCCCAGCCAGCCATGTCTCTTTCGAGACATGATCGCCCAAACATGTATCACGTATGGCTCTTGACTGACCTGAAGAGAGTGACAAGAAAGGACTACACATTCTTCAATATGGCAGTGAATGCTTGACAATATCATCGAATACGAAAGAAAAAAATGAAGCAACTGAAATGTGGTTCTACACAACGATGCTGCGAACATCATGGCTCGAGCATGTGATCGACGATGGAAACAAAAAGGACATTAATACTGAGCATCAGGAAGAAACAGCTGAAGTTCCTGGAACATGCAATGAGGAAGGAGTGCTTGGAGAACTTGATACTAACAGGTCAGATAGAGGGAAGCAGAGTCAGGGAGAAAAAGCGTGTAACGTACTTGACTGGTCTGAACAGGTGGATGGCAGAACAGAGGTTGCGTGCTGTAACAGGAGATAGCGTGCTAAGAGTCACCAAGAATAGGAAGACCTGGTAAGCCATGACTGCTTAGGTCCTGAAAGGACAAGGCACATAGAAGAAGATTTAAACGTAGTTGCGGATTGCACTACAGAGGAAGAATTACCCAAAGATTAAACACCAGAATTAAACAAAACTTACTAAGCTGTAATTGGAACTATTCTTCTTCATATACCCTGACCAATACATACGGGTATGCTATTGCGGAACAACTTATTAATAACCATAATTGTGCCGCTAATAGTCTGCGATTTTCTCTGTGACGTCCCTTGGAACAATACCGAATCCGAAAGTGGATTCGGACCTCAAAATTGACTTCTAGAAGCCAAGCAATCGAAATAGAAATATAAAAAATTAGTTATAAAGAAGAAAAAATGAGTAATCAACTCCTATGTAATATTTGAGTCTTGACGAAGTTTTATAAAAAATAAAAATAAAAAAGACACTAATTCTTAACCACAGAATGAGACAGTGGAAATTTCATGGTCAAATAATTACAAAAGAAAGCTTAGAAATATAAACACTGACAGGATATTTTGAAGGCAAGATAGACAGAAGATGACTGCATAACGTATCTAAACATAAATGTACATAAATACTTCGATGAACAGAAATTCGGATAAAAAGTAAAACGATAAAATCTACTACGAACTAAGAATTTGGAGAGATGAATGTTTGCTAACGACCTGAAGGAACAATGCATAATAGGATGTGAGTTCTATCCTCAGTCAGTGCTCCATACTTTCGGCCTTGTGCCACATCTGAACTAGGTTTGTAAATTTATTTATATTTTACCAAGATAATTAATTGGGATTACTTCTTAAGCAAAAAGAGCAGCCCAAATTGCCAAATACAGGCGAGGGATGTTAAAATCAAGCAGGTACGAAAATTTAAATATCTGGGAAGTGTTCTAACTGAAGACAGAAAGTGTGACACAGAGATCCAAAGACAAATTGGCATGGCGAAGGACGCATTCCAGACGCTGAGTAAAGTATTATGACACATGAGACTTTCACGAGAAACAAAGAAGAGAGTACTGGATTGCTATGTGATGTCAGTTCTTTAATATGGCAATAAATGTTGGACAATATCAACAAAGATGAAAAGAAAACATGAAGCAGCTGAAATGTGGTTTCACAGAAGAATGCTGCGGATATCGTGGATCGAGCGTGTGAGCAATGACGACGTATTGGGAAGAATCGAATTGAAAAGAAAATTAAAAGTGAACATCAGGAATGGACAACTGAAGTTCCTGGGACATGCAGTGAGGAAGGAGGGCTTGGAGAACCTGATACTAACATGCCAGATAGAGAGAAAAAGAGACAGAGACAAGCAGCGGATAACATATTTGAAATACCTGATCAGGTGGATGACAGAATCGGGGCTGCGAGATGTTACAGGAGAAGGTGTGCTAAGAGCCCCCAGGTATAGGGAGATGTGGAAGGATCGCCTACAATTTGAAAGAACACGGTACATAAAAGAAGAAGAATTTTTTTCTTTCAATATGAGTCACTTTCTATACGACGTGATGATGCATCCCTCTGTTATTTCTCTATTAACAGCAACTCTTCTGACGATTTTTTTCCTTTGGTTCCTGAATTATATGTATTTAAGAGTGCTACTAGATTAGGATATGCATTGTGGTGCAGTGGATATCGGCTCGGAACGAGAAATCAGGGAGCCGAGTTCGAATGCCAGTTAAATTCATGGCATTCACTTACGCTCAAATAACCTTGGGAAAGGTATTAATCCGTATCTTCCTTCCAGTTATGGGTTAAATAGCAGGGCAGATTGGGTTCTATAGCCTTGGATGGCAACCAATAGCAACCTACTGTGGAATAATCTTCTGCCCAGTCAATCATGTCTCTTTCAAGACATTATCGCCCAAGCGTGTATCACGTATGGCACTTAACTGACTGACTGAATATAATAGTTGAACATATGATTAACTGGGCATAAAAAGGGGGATCAGTTTTATATTGTTATGAAGTAATAAACTGATCCCCCACTTATTACTATATAATAATATAATACATATCTTCTCTTTCTAGCTATGAGTCAAATAATAAGACAGATTGGGTTCTATAGCCTTGGCTGGCAACCAATCTACCACAGAAAGCAATGGCAACCTACCGCGGAATAATCTTCTGCCCAGTCAATCATCTCTCTTTCAAGACATTATCGCCCAAGCGTGTATCACGTATGGCACTTAACTGACTGACTGACTAGATTAGCTCGAAATGCAACATCTACCTGAACCTGACGGCAATCGACATCTTCTGTTTTATTGAATTCCATCAAGTTTACTTTCAATCAGACGTCAATCTTCTCTTTCACTTTCACTCCCTGTAACTTCATACCTTTGTAGTGGCGTAACCTTTTTGCTTAGTTTGAAATGATTCAGAAAAATACTACTACAATTTCTTCCAATGCACTATACTTTATATTGTAAAAAATCCTTTATATTGTAAAAAAAGAACATCCAGAAAGATCCGCAAAGTTGTCGGAAATTTACAGATGTAACGGGTCTCCTGATTGGCTGATTTAACCCGAACCTCGTTTTGAACTTTAGGCGGGCTTTACCAGAGGTTTTGTTTTTTTTCTGATGGTTTTTTTTGTTCTCTCCTTCTTTCAGCTAGCACGAACAGTATCGGACGTATTTGTGCCGCTCCGGATTTTTGTTGCAGCGGGGCCTAAATTGGCGCCCACTTGTCTCGCTATATCGAGACCATCTTACCAATTCTTTGTAATCTTTTAGGCTAATGCCACAACTTTGTAACAGAGAAAATCTCTTGTTACCCTTCTTACCTTAAAAAGGATACCCTATGGGCAAAGCCTTGTCTTCCTAGAGAAAAATTCTCTAAGCACTATCATCTTATACCAAGATAAGAAACTGTGAAAGAAGCTGACCCAGAAGAAAGTTCCTGTACGTCGCGGATCGCAGTTCCTTGTGTCTTTTTCATCCCACTCCTAGACGGAGGATACTATACCAAGCTAAGCAGAGAAAAGAGACTATACCAAGCTACACAGTAGCAGCAAAATTCAGCATATTTTTGCAAGACAAATAAATTGTTTTTTCTATACCAGGTATGTCTTGTTATGTTTGATAATTTCCTTTCACTGCTTAAGCGCTAAGCTATGTGAATATATTTCTCACAAAGTAAATAGTTCTGAGAAGAACCGAAGCCATTTAAGAACCGATGCTATTTAAGAATTGTTAAAGTCTGTTAGATTTGACCGTATCCAAAAATAGGACAAGTGAAATGGTGAAAAGAGAGTTAGAGAAAGGTAGACAGATAGGCGAAGACAGAGACAGGTATTCTTTGGAGCATTAGTCAAAAGCAGATTTAACTTCTGTAAAGATGACGTGAGCAATCTGTCAGAGAGAGAATGTCACTAGAGAACACAAGAACTTTGAACTAAGACGGTCAATGTCTTGGTGCTAATAACTTGAGAGCTGGAAATGGTTCTGATTTTTTTTTTTGCAATGGTTTGGAAATATTAGAATTATGGAGAAGAAGAAAGAATATTCAGACGGTCGGAGTTTGAAATTGTCAAGTTCACTGAGGCGTGTGTTAGAATTTGGAAGAAGTTTGCTGTCGAGTGATCTTAGGTGAATCAAATTAATAAAAGGATAATCGTCATCATATTTAGCGTGTCTATACAACTACCAAAATATCATTATTTTCATCAAATTTCTGAAATTATCCATGTAAAATGAAACAGTAAAATAAAACATTTCGTGTCGCTTATTATTGTTTTCTGGAGGAAGCATTTGTTATCGTTGAATGAACTGAATGAAACAAGTCTTCCTATGTAACATTGTGGTTAATTTTTGTACTTTTTGCTAATCACTTTCCTGAATATTCCAAGTAGTCTAACAATGCTGGGTGCCACGGTAATAATTTTTTACGGCGGGCGATTACTTTATAGCTCATCCTCCTCCTCCTCCTCCTCCTACTTCTTCTTCTTCTTCTTCTTCTTCTTCTTCTTCTTCTTCTTCTTCTTCTTCTTCTTCTACATACCTTGTCCTTTCAGGCGATCATAGTTTTCCACGTCTCTTTATCCCTGGGGGCTCTTAGCACACCTTCTCCTGTTACACCATGCAACCCTCGTTCTGTCATCCATCTCCTCAGGCTCTTCAAATATGTTAGCCGCTGCTTTCTCCTGTCACTTTTTCCCTTTATTTGGCCTGTTAGTAACAGGTTCGTCAAACACTCCTTCCTCATTGTCTGTCCCAGAAACTTTAGTTGTCTCTTCCTGATGCTCAGTATTAATTTTCTTTTTGTTTCCACCATTTCTATGACCTCATCATTGCTCACATACTCGATCCATGATATCCGCAGCATCCTTCTGCAGAACTACATTTCAATTGCTTGAAGTATTTCCTTCATCTTTGATCATATTGTCCAGCATTCACTGCCATATTGAAGAACTGACGTCACATAGCAATCCAGTAATCTTGTTTTTGTTTCTAGCGAAATTTTTTAGTCTCTTAATAATTTACTCAACTTCTGCAATACGTCATTCACTATACCAATTTGCCTTCGGACTTCATACCATGAAGCTTTGAGTAAGGTTTTTGTGTTCATTATATTCTTAGATTGAATCGAAGTTCTATTTTAAGTAGTTTTTTTCTATAATCTTTTAAAATATTTGTGTTTTATTAAGCTGCGGTAATTTTTTTTTTAATCATTTCACTCCGAGCAAGGCAGAAACGCCACTGATGTGCAGGGGGTGACATAAATGTAAAAAGATTAATTAGAAAAGAGTGAGGAGTACAAGCTAGTTAGAAAGGAACAATAGAAAGCTGAGAAAGCAGGTGCAATGACAGATACATAGGCGGAGAGAAAGTGAAGGTTATACAGGGGAGGGGAGAGTCCAGTGGTTAGTAGATGAGTATTAACTTTGCATTTAAATTTCTGGAGGTTGTAGCCGTCAGGAAAGCAAGAATACGGGAGTGAGTTCCACAGGCGGGAAGTGCGAGAGAGGAAGCTGCAGGAGTAGAATTCTCGTCTGCATTTGGCTAACCTGACTGTGAATGGGTGGGACCCAGTTGCCAGTCTGGTTGCACGGGTAAACACCTGTTGAGGAGGCATCAGTGATTTAAGCTGATCCGAGCATAAGCCATGAAAGTATTTATAGAAGAGACAGAGGGAGGCCACATTTCGACGATGGGAAAGTGGCTGCAGTCGAGTCGCCAGATCAGTACCTATCACATTACAGACTCTCCTTTGTAGCTTGTCAAGAACACTGAGGAGAACGACAGGGGCACCTGTTCATAAATGGCAGCAGTACTCCATGCACGGACGGATGGCTGACTTGTATATATGCAGGATGGATTCAGGTGGAAAAAAACATTCTGGATCGACATAGTGACCCAATCTTCTTAGCAGTAGATTTTGCTATGGATTCAATATAGTGCTTCCATTTGAGGTCTGAGGACAGGGTAAGTCCGAGGAGGCGTAGTGTATTACTCTCCTGGAGAATCATCTGGTCCATGCCTATGGGAGGCAGAAGAGGTTGCCTGTAATGGTTGACAGACAACAGCTTGGTCTTAGAGGAATTGAAGTTGACAAGCCACTTCTTGCCCCAGTTCACCAAAGAGTGTAGATCACGCTCAAGGTCAGCAGCGAGATTATGTCTGTCCGCCACGACAGGTTTCTTACTGGAGCGGGAGTATATTGTAGTATCATCTGCGTAGATGCCTACTTGGGACTTGATCTCATCTGGGAGGTCATTGATGAAAATAAGGAAGAGCGTCGGGCCGAGGATAGAGCCTTGTGGGACACCAGCATTCGTGCTGTAGGACGAAGAGGCACGCCCATTCAGAACGACCTTCATTTTGCGGTTATTTAAGAAAGATTGGATTAGGTCAAGCAGACGACCGGTAACCATAACCGCGTAGTTTGCATAAGAGGCCAGGGTGCCAAACCCTGTCGAACGCCTTGGAGATGTCCAGAGCAACCGCGCGAGCCTCGTCAGACTCATCAAGGGCCTGTAGCATGTACTCCGTTACAGTTGTTAGCAGGTCGGCTGTGGACCTGTCAAAGCGGAATCCATATTGCCTGTCGGAGAACAGTTTGTGGGCGGTGAGATGATGAACTATTTCAGCATTGATTATAGCCTCGAATACTTTCCCGAATATCGGTAGAAGACTGATAGGGCGATAGTTGGATGGGTCCGAGGGTTCATCACAATTCTTAAAGACAGGAATTTCCAGCATGCAGGAAAGCAGGAAGCAGAAAGCCAATAGTTAAACAGTTTAGAGAGGACAGGGGAAAGTTCAAGGGCACACCTCTTAAGGACTATCACCGGGATTCCATCGTCTCCACACGCCTGGGGGTCGAGTTTTGAAATTACTCTGGACACTACTGTCGGGGTAATATATACCTCGTGCAGTTTGGCCTCAGTTCTTATAGGGAAGTCGGGTGGGTGTACACCGGACGAGTCGAATATGGAGTTGGATGAGAATCTGTGGGCAAAGCACTCAGCTTTGTCCGCAGATGACGTGAGAACTTCAAATCCATGGATTAAAGGAGGTATTGAGGATTTCCTATTGTTGAGCACTCGTTTACAAATCCTTCAATAGTCCTTGGAGCCGAACTTGCGGTCAGTTATGTGCTGTCGCATTCTCTCAGCAAACAACTGTTTGGCGTCATTTAGGGTTCTCTGGTACTCATTGCGAGAAGATGTGAACAGGCGCCTATTGTGATCAGTTGGCTGTCTCCGGAATAGACGGAAGTAATGGTTCCTGTGGGCAATGGCGGCTGAGCAGGCCGGGGAGAACCACGGAGAGAAATGAGGTTTTAAGCAATACTTCCTGGTGGGTATGAAGGCATCAATGCCAGCTTTCACCCATGACGAGACCTCAGAGGCACAATCATCAACTGATAGGTCAAACACTTTTCCCCAAGGGACGTTGCAGAGGAAATCGCGAAAGGCATCCCAGTCAGCTTTTTGGTACAGGTAGGAGGTTCTATAAGTAGGGGGCTCCTGGGGGGAGTGAGATTGGAAAGAAATACTGAGGGAGACTACAGCGTGGTCGGAGTTGCCGAGAGGGCAAAGCTGCGAGACTTGACAGGCGTCAGGCGCAGAAGTGAAACATATTCACTAATTCTATTGTAATATATTACTTTGACCCCCAAAGATATGATTGACAAAAATAGATTCCGGCCGTGGATCTTGGCGACGGGGTGCAACATCACAAGAAAGAAAAAGAGGCAAGAACGGAGAAAGATATGATTGACATCAAAGGCAGAAAACTCAGGTAATAGCTGACAAAGGATATGATTGACATCAAAGGTAAAACCACAGGCATTAGATAACAAGGATGATTGACAACAAAGACAGAAAACACAGGCAATAGCCGAGACAGATATGATTGAAATCAAAGGTAGAAAACAAACAGCGACAACAAAGGCTTGACATGCAATGGCTGCCAACGATGGGACTGACATCAATAGTGCGACAGCTTAAAGTACCAGATATTCGTGGATATTTTGGGTAATATAAGTTTGAGATCCGAAGGCGAATTGGCATGGCAAAGGACGCGTTCCAGAAGCTTGGTAAAGTACTAACACACAGGAAAGTTTCACTAGAAACAACGAAAAGAGTGCTGGATTGCTATGTGATGTCAGTTCTTCAATACGGCAGTGAATGCTGGACAATATCATCGAAAATGAGGACAAAACTGGAAGCAGCGGAAATGTGGTTCTACAGAAGGATGCTGCGGATATCGTGGACTGAGCATGCAAGCAGCGATGAGATGTTGGCAACAAAAAGGAAATTAATACTGAGTATCAGGAAGAAACAATTGAAGTTTCCAGGACACGCACTGAGGAAGGAGAGCTTGGAGAACCTGATACTGACTGGCCAGATATAAGGAAAGAGAGACAGATGAAGGCAGCGAATAACATATTTGCAGGGCCTGATCAGGTGGATGACGGAACGGGGGTTGCCAGGAGTAACAGGAGCAAACATACTAAGAGCCACAAGGGATAGGGAGACGTGGAGAACCATGATCGCCTACGCCCTGAAGGGACAGGGCACATAGAAGAAGGAGAAATCTTCTCTCAGAAAACAGAAGTCAGAACACCAACAGAGAGAGAGAGAGAGAGAGAGAGAGAGAGAGAGAGAGAGAGAGAGAATCCCGCTGGTCAACGATTACCCCGTCATCTCCTGCGTGGGAGCAATCTTTTTCCGGTCCCTCCTCCTCTATACAACCATCACCGACAAAGAATAAAAATATAAGTTTATATTTTTATACATGCGTCTTCTTGTAGATCGCTTAGTTGCAAAAGAATCTTCATTGTTGTTCGTCGAGATTCAGAGCCAGACAGTACATAAGACTCTAACGTCTTAAGCATGACTAACTTCATTTTATTACTACCTTTTGTTCCTTTCTAAATCTTATTTACGGTCTCAATTATATATATTTATTCAACCGACAGGCTAAATGTATTTATATTTTTATTGTTGTTCTATTATTTTATGTGTAAATTATTTCTAAATCCATATCTAAACTTATTCATAAATGGAACTTTGTGTGTGTGTGTGTGTCCGTTACATATAGACTCCAAAACGGCTGAATCGTTTTTCTTTAAAATTTACAAAGTTTCTGCGAGTATTCTTAGCTAGGTTTTGTGTCGAGGTACGCCCTATAAATAATCGATAATCGAAAAATTTGGTTATAGAAGGAGTGGCCCGATTTTAATCAAATTTGATACACTCATAGACAAAGACATAAGAAACGATATTCAGAAGTTTCAAGGCTGCAGTTCTTACAATAGTGCAGAAAAGCGGTAATGTATGTATATATATATATATATATATATATATATATATATATAAAATGTAAGATGATGTTTGCGTGTGTGTCTGTTTATCTGCCTGTATGTCTGTATTTTTTCAGCTCTTTTATTTTCCCTTTTGCTTCGAGTTTGGCTCTAGGTAGATAAAAGTGTAGTTCTTAGTCTCAGACATAATACCATTTACTCAGAGGACTTATTTAGCCTTCAAAATTCAGTTTACGACGAAAAAAACTTATTTGATATCGATACCAGGAAATCAAAATTTGACTTACATTCATTCATTTTTCTTTCAGTCTGTAGTTTCGCTTTTTAGTCTTTCGTGCCAATGTCTAAAGAGTCTAAGCTCCAGGACCATGGATTGGTTTTAAAGCTTTCATTAGACCCGAGCAACTCCAGGCTACACTGCTAGTCACAATTATAAACAGACGATTCTTTTTGTTCCAGTAATTTAGTCCGTTTCCTTCATTGTTAGGAGTTAAATGTTGTCAGTATAGTGAACGAGATTATGTTAGTTACATTCTGGCACTTTTGAAACCATTTGTCACCCGTGCACCTTTCGACCATGGCATCTAAATCCTCTTTTATGAATTGATATTGATTATACAGTTTATCAACTCGTAAAGTGAGATTCAAAACCGAACTATTTTAGATTGTAAGGATAACTCTTTTTCTGAATTCTTTTATGTGTAAGAATAACAGATGCCTTTTTAAAATACAAAACCTATATACTTTTTCGAGTAAGGGAATATAAAGAACCCGACAGGAATTCTAATTGACCGTCCTGATCTCTCATTCCGATCCAATATCCATTACACCATCCACACATCCTATCAAAATTTGTAAATTTTCAACTATTAAGATAGGGAATCGTAGATACGAGCAGAAATGTTATATTGCTTTCGCAGTTAGGAGGGATCATCATTGTAATTGTATTAAATATATTTACTTTCCTCTCAGGAGAGGATATGGATTTTAAAATATTTTATATGCTTATAAGATAAAGATATTTATGTATATAGTCTTGGAAAGATATGTTTTTGCAAAGATTCTTCTTCTTCTATGTGCTCTGTCCGTTGAGGACGTAGGAGATCGTGGCTTTCCAAGTTTCCCTATCCCTGTTGGCTCTGAGCACGCCCTCTTCTGTTTCATTGTGCAATCCTCGTTCTGCCATCCACCTGATTAGGGCCTTCAAATACGTTATCCGTTGCTTTCCCCTGTCCCTTTTTCTCTCTATCTGGCCTGTTAGTATCAGGTTCTCCAAGCCCTCCTTCCTCACTGCATGTCTCAGGAACTTCAGCAATTCCTGATGCTCAGTATTAATTTCCTTTTTGTTTCCATCATTTCCAAAACCTCATCATTGCTCACATGCTCGATCCATGAGATTTGCAGCATCCTTCTGTAGAACCACATTTCAATTGTTTCAAGCTTTTCCCTTTTGTGGTCTTCGATTACGAATCCAGGCATAACTTCTAGGGTCCTCAAAATATTCTCGCGGTACAAGTTGAACAGATCCGGTGAAAAGACACATCCTTGCCTTACGCCCCTTTTCAATCTTTGTATATCTACTCAGTTCATTACCTGTCCGTATGCAAGCGGTTTACTGCCAGTAAATATTCTTTATTACTCTCAAGCTTTTCCCAAATATGTCCAAATATCTCCATCAGTTCTTTGTGGCTTATTTTTTCAATCGCCTTCGCATAATAAATAAAGCACAGGTATAAGTCCTTCTTCATTTGTATTGCTCTTTCGGAGAGCATCCTAATCATAAATATGGCGTTCCTTGTTCCCGTGTCTTTAACGAAACCACACTGTTCTTGTTCTATCGCTGGCCTGATTCTGCTTCTCACTATATTCATCAGTTTCTGTTCGTATTATATTAGTAAGGAGTAAGTTCCATTCGGGAAGCCAGTCCGCAGAAACCGCTGATTTGTACAGTAGGATGTTTACCCAAGTCACTGCCATCTTGACCTCATGAAGGCTTGCGGTAAATGTTGTTTCTTGCATAACCCCACTAAACATTTATCACGCTAATACGGCACTAAACAGTAACCATCTTCAGTTTAAACGGTACACGCATATATTAAAGGAAAACTGTTCAGCTTAAACGGTACACGCATATTTTATTTTAAAAAAACAGCTTTAAAAAATGTCAGGATGAAAACAATAAAATATTGACTACCATTATGACAATATTTAGAATTTAGGAAATATATAGACGGTCGTAAGAAAGTGACAGAAATAAACAATTTATGAAGTTTTGATAGACAAAAAGCAGTAAGCTAAATTTGAAATAAATAGGTAATGTTTAAAATATGCCATTCATGACGAGACCGTGGTCACTATAAGTATATAGGTAGAGATTAAATATGGCCTAAAATGATTTTACATGAAAGCTACAAGTATCAATCTACCTCAGTCTGTTCATATCTATCTATCTATCTATCTATCTATCTATCTATCTATCTCAGTCTGTTCATATCTATCTATCTATCTATCTATCTATCTATCTATCTACCTCTATCTACCTCAGTCTGTTCATATCTATCTATCTATCTATCTATCTATCTATCTATCTATCTCATCTATCTATCTATCTATCTATCTCAGTCTGTTCATATCTATCTATCTATCTATCTATCTATCTATCCTATCTATCTATCTATCTACTCCAGTCTGTTCATATCTATCTATCTATCTATCTATCTATCTATCTATCTACCTCAGTCTGTTCATATCTATCTATCTATCTATCTATCTATCTATCTATCTATCTCAGTCTGTTCATATCTATCTATCTATTCTATCTATCTATCTATCTATCTATCTATCTATCTATCTATCTCAGTCTGTTCATATCTATCTATCTATCTATCTATCTATCTATCTATCTATCTATCTATCTCAGTCTGTTCATATCTATCTATCTATCTATCTATCTCAGTCTGTTCATATCTATCTATCTATCTATCTATCTATCTATCTATCTATCTATCTATCTATCTCGCACGTAGCTAAAATCTATATGGTATTTGGAATTCATAAAAAGTAGATTGTTTTTTTACTTATCATATATCACATCGAGACAGACACTGAATATTTCTGAAATAATATTTGCTTCTAACTAGAGAAGGAAAAATGTTTTCATTCTATGTTAAACTATACCTCCTGATTAAACTAGAACGTTTTAAATTTTCTTTTGATAAAACTTTTCGGAAAACTATTTTCCATTTTATTCTTTTGTGTATATTCTGTTGCAATTCTTTTGTTTTAGTGTCTCGTATATCTTGTAAACACACCCGCACGCACACACACACACACACACACACACACACACACACACACACACACACACATATATATATATATATATATATATATATAGCTTTTTTCCTGATTGTCTTCAAGTTTGTCCCCAGACAATATCTGGAAGTTTTCTTATTGTTCTCTTCCATATATTTTTTAATTTTTTTTATCCATATCTTAAAATCTTCTGACTTCAATTTTCTAAAGGTAAATTCCTGGTCAGTTTCTACGACTTTGTATGCTTACATTTGGTTGTGGAGTTTCTGCTATTGTCTATTGCTTTAATTTTTATTTGTTTGTTTAAATATTTGCCTTTCAGAAAAATTTGTTTGATTTTGTAATACAGAAATGTTTTTTGTTTCTTTTCTTTTCTTATTCGTTCTTCTGTTTTTATTATGTATTCACTTTAATCTCAGACGTTTGTATGCGCGTCGTACGAACATTTTTAAATGTCTTTTAAGATTACACACAATTTTATATGTCCTTTCTTTATATTCACATGAAAATCACCGAAGTATACGTTTGTTATTTAAGGAGAAGGAAGTTTCAAATCTTGTCAAATCATATTTGTAATCATTTCATCCCAAGCAAGGCGGGTATACAAAGAGTGAAAGTGAAAGTGAAAGTGAAAGTTAAACAGAAACCTGAGTGGGAATTGAGGAAAGCACAAAGGATGAACCAGATTCAAGAAGACACAAATGGCGATTGACATTGTATTTAAATTTTTGAAGACTGAATTTATCACGGAAGTAAGTAAACGGAAATGAATTCTACAGGGGGAAGTACGAAAAAATAAACTGTTGGAGGAAAAGAGGCAGTTGCGTTTAGATGTTTAAACAGTAAAACGGTTAGACCCAGTTCTAGTTAAACGCTTAAATTAATTTTCTTCTTATAATCGTTTCACCCCCAAGCAAGGTAGTACCGCGACTGGTGTGCAGGGGGTTACATAGGAGGAGGGCCAAGGGAAATATGAACCGGTTACAGGGGGTGTCAGAGAAAGGGCAAGAGAAAAATTGGAATACCGTTGTGAATACTAGGGCTACTGCTATTTATCTTGAGATTCTCGACAAAATCCAAAAGATGATCTGTAACATAATACATCCTGGCTTAGCCACTCGCCTTCAGTCAACTTCTCACCGATGTGATGTAGCTTCTCTCTGTTTTATCTAAAACTAGCAGTATAGCCCGGCGTTGCTCTGGTGTAATGAAAGCTTTAAAACTATTCCACGGTCCTGGAGCTCAGACTCTTTGGACGTTGGCACGAAAGACAAAAAAGCATTTATTGCTTCCAGTTAATGCGAAACCGTATACTGAAAGAAAAATGAATGGATGTAAGTCAAATTTTGATTTCCTGGTATCGATATCAAATAAGTTTTTTCGTCATAAACTGAGTTTTTAAGGCTAAGTCCTCTGAGTAAATGGTATTATGGCTGAGACTAAGAACTACAATTAAAACTACTGAGAGCCAAACCCGAAGCAAAAACAAAAATAAAAAGGCTGATAAAAATACAGACATGCAGGCAGATAAACAGATACACACACAAACATCTTGCCTTATATATATATATATATATATATATATATATATATATATATATATATATATATATTATCGATTTTCTGCAATATTGTAAAAACTGCAACCTTGAAACTTCTGAATATCGTTTTTTATATCTTTTCCTGTGAGTGTATCAAATTTGATTAAAATCGGACCACTCCTTCTATAATGCGATTTTTTCGATTATCGATTTTCGATATTTATCGAGGGTACCTCGACACAAAATCTAGCTAAGAACACTCGCAGACGCTTATAGTACAACTGTGTAGATTTTTAAGAAAATCGGTTCACCCATTTTGGATTCTATAAGTAACGGACACACACACACACACAGATAAATTTCCATTTATATAAAATTTCCAATTATTTTCCAGCTTCTGCTTATTTCCCTGGTTACTCGTGCTACTAAACTGCCATTTATGTCACACGCTTTTAACGTCAAAATAGTCAAAATGTAACCGCCATTTGTACTTCCTCTTCTCCCTAAAAAGTTTAAGTGCAACGTCAATTGCTATCTTCTATCTCCCTAAATTCCATCGATGTTCGTTGTGGTGATGTAGATGTCGGTTCGGAACGTGAAATCGGAGAGCCGAGTTCAATTTCCAGCTGAATTCGTTGCATTCACTTCCGCACAAATAAGTAAAGATATATATCCGTTGTTTCTCTTGCAATTGGTTAAATAGAAGAACAGATTGGGTTGTTTAGCCTTGGTTGGTAACCAGTCTACCGCAGAAAGTAATGGCAACCTACTGCTTGAAAATTTCCTGCCTTGTCATTCCTGTCATTCCTGTCTCTTTTAAGACATGATCGCTCAAGCGTGTATAACGTATGACATTTAAGTGACTAAAATCTCATCCACCTTTCCTAAATCCATCAATCTTTTATCCTTTCTTCGGCATCTCCTGTACCGTTTTTTCTATCTCAGTTTAATCCCATGTGCACCATGTTATGAGAATTCTTTATAAAAGCATAATATCACTACACAAAAATTTATATATATATATTCACTACCGGCCATAATTAGTTAGGCCACCGCCAGTATTTTAAAAATGTATGTATTTCATACTAGTTTTTAGTATTTATTAGCAGGTAAATAATTCTAAGTGAAGATAGAACGGTTCTTTCTTTAATATTGCACAATAACATATGCATGAAATGAATTTAGAAATATTTAATACTTACCTATATTGCAGTTTCATCAATGAAAGAATGAAGAAAGTTTAGGGTGATTCGGACGAGTTTATCTTTGCTTCCTTGCCTTGTGAAATTTTGCAAAGTAATAATAACAAAAGAACCATTCTATTTTCATTTGGCAATAACTACTAAAATTAGTATGAAATACATCATTTCTTTAAAAGAAAACAAGGGTCGCCTAATAATTATGGCCGGTAGTGTCTATATATATATATAAAGGAAAACTCAACAGGTCATTAACATCCATTGAGCTGTCTATATAGATATAATGCTTAATATTATATTATATATTCTATTACTTTAATCTTGTTGGATTATCCTCACCGTTTACGGACTGGATATATATATATATATATATATATATATATATATATATATGTATAAAGTTTTGTAATTTGTTTAAAGCATTGCGTAAAATAGTTGTATGTGTTATGTCTTGAAGGCTGTCACAATGCGTTGAATGAAATAAAGGAAGGTCGGGAGGTGTTTCTTTAACCAATTTATTAAACTGATATTTCGAGACTATAATATCATCATCAGAATGGCAGAGAAATCCTCAGATTGTCCGTGCTTCTTAGCGGCCCATCTATGAATGGAAAACTTTATCCACTGCTGCTGTACGTGTGTGCGTGTATGTGTGTGTGCGTGTGCATGTGTGAGTGTTCTAGTTGTTTTTTATGGTGTGTGTGTGTGTGTGTGTGTGTGTGCGCGTGAGTGAGTGTGTATGTGTGTGTATTCAAGTTGGGGTTTTTATTGGTCTGATGGAATCAGTTCGTAGGATCTGGGAGTTGATGTGACTTTGACCGGGTCAAAGAGTATCAGTTACATTGCTGTTGTCTTATTCTGTCTGATTTATCTGGTGGTGTTTTCTCGTTGTGTGTGCTGTAATTGGATCTGTGTGTGTTTGTGTGTGTGTTCTGTCCTGGTAAGTGGTTTGTTATGGGCACCTCTGCTACTACAACTCGGGGGGGGGGGAGAAAATGTGTTTGCGTGGTCATTGTAACTTTTTTTCTGTGTGTATAGGCTGTGTTACGTATTGTAATTAAATCTACCTTATTTTATTTATCTCTCTCTGTTTGTGTGTGTGTATGTGTGCTTTAGCCTGGTTAGCGCTTTGTTATAAGGGAGGAAGAAGTGTGTGTGTGGTTATTGTTACTGATTGCGTGTGTGTGCGTGAGCTTTATTGTTGTGTTGGGTGCATGTTATGTGCGTCTTGGTGTTGCCTATAGTGTTATGTAATCAAGGTTTAATTCTTGGCCACTATTAATTGGCGGTTGTAATTTAGATATTATTAGGGACTCTTTAATGCGCAGGTTACCTATGTTACGTTCCCTAGCCAAGATATTAACGGTTATGGTTTTGTCCTCATTTTTGCATTTTTTAAAGTGTTTTCGGAATGACGACGCTTGCGTTTGTAAATGTTCTTTTATCCTGATGTGTAGATGTCTTGTAGTGCTGCCGACATAGAATGCATCGTATTTGGCGCATTGTATGCGGTATACGACATATACCTGGTGGCATATACCGGTGCCTGCAATAGGGCAGTTGGCTAGCGTGCATGTGGTGTTGTTATTTGTTCTGTGGTTGGGGTTGAGGTGTCTGCGAAGAGTGTGTCCGTAGTGTGTCAGCTGTATGTCTAATCCCTCTCTACGGATAGCTCGACGTATTCTTGATGTTATGTATTCGGTGAAGTGTGGTAACCTCAGGAAGCAGGGGTTAGATAGGGTGTGGCGCCTTGGGCCCCTACTACCCTTCCGTTCTAGGCGTCCCATAAAGGAATGTGGGTAGCCGTTAGTCACCAGCGTTTTCTTGAAGAGTGCAGTGTGGGTGTTAACGTGCTCGCCTTTGCTGCATTTCTTTCTGATACGTGCGAGTTCGTTATCGATGTTGCCGGTCTTAGCGCTGAGAGGGAGGGCTGATCGGTAGTGGACAAAGCTATCCCTGCTGGAAGGCTTTTGGTAGAAATCGGTGTGGACTTCACCTCTAACCGATATTTTAAGCTTGAAGTCCAGCAGTGATAGGCCCCCACTGGCATCGGGGTGCTCAATCGTGAAATTATTTTTACCGTCCATTCTGTTGAACGTCGCTGCCATTCTGCTTGCCTCGTCGTGTGAAGAAGTAAGGATGAGTATATCATCAATATATCTCGTAAAGAAGGCGTATGAATAGTAGGTGCTGAGTGAGCGACGCTCCAGTTGGTTCATATATGCCACGGCAAGTAGTCCTGATAAGCTGGACCCCATCGGAAGGCCGGTGGTCTGTTTGTAGGCGCGTCCTTGGAACGTGAAGTAGGTATTGTCTACTATAGTTCTCATCAGTAAGCGTATGTCGTTTGGGGTGAAGTAGTAGCAGTGTATACATGAGGTGTTGATGTATTCTACTAATAAGTCCACCGCTGGGTGGGCCGGTACTGACGTATATAGCGAGACGACGTCAAGGCTAAATGCATATCGGTTATGTTGCAGCTTGTTTTGGTGAGTACCGTGTAGTCTGTGGATGACTTCATCGGAACTTTTGACGTGGCCGGGGAAGGTGGAGAGTATGGGTTTAAGGATTTGTGATAGTAGCCATGCTATTTTATATGTGGGGCCTTCTATGCTAGAGACAATGGGTCTAATTTGTAGTGTCTTGTTATTTTTGTGTGTTTTGATTAGGTGGTAGAATTTTGGGAGGTTACTGTTCTTGGTGGTGAAATTTAGCCTGTGTTTGCTAGGGATTTTCCGTGAATTGCATATCTCATGCCATGTGGTGTTAATGCGATGTTCTATGAGGGATGAGGTTATGTCTGTGGCTACCGCATAAAGTTGTGTGTTACTGAGGTGTACAAGTGCTAGACTGCTAGACTGTTTCTCGGGGTATAGCGCAGAATTCCTTACCTTTATCTTCTCTACCAGAACCTTCTCCCGGGACCTATTTATAATTTTTGGAGTAATTATTTTGAAACTGGAACTGCACCGTTTACATCACAATGTCTCAGCTTCATTTTAACACCAGTTTAAAGTTAAGATGGAAACACATCAACTATTAGTGTAATAATTGTAAACAGCTTGGTTTTACGATCATGTTTCAATTTAAAAAGTAGATTGATATTGTAATATCTGAAATATTTAGAACAACTGGGTAACAAGGAGTTAGCCTAGTTCTGCACATTTTATGAACAAAAAATTAATATCAGCATCAAGTTTGACACATCTACTAACCACTGGCCTCTAGCTCTCTCTCCCCTCCCCTGTATAACCTTCCCTTTCTCTCCGCCCATGTACCTGTCATTGCACCTGCTTTCTCAGTTTTCTATTGTTCCTTTCTAACTAGCTTGTACTCCTCACTCTTTTCTAATTAATCTTTCTACATTTATGTAACCCCCTGCACATCAGTGGCGTTTCTGCCTTGCTCGGGGTGAAATGATTAAAAAAAAAAAAAAAAAAAATCTACCGCCAACAATGAATTGTTGGTCACTTTTATTATTATATCGTCGTTGTTATAATTGGATTTTGTCGGTTTGTAGAGGCCGATTAGTTTTTACTTTGCCAATTACTCCAGTGAGCTTGGTGACAAGCTGATTCAAGTTTCAAGAAGTGTACACAAGCACGATGTGGGATGTCACTGAGACAGGTTGTCAAAACGTACGTAAGGAGATTGTTAACATTACCACTCATTTAACCCAATTATTTGCTATACGATATCAATAAAAACTAAATCGGATGTTTCATCTCTCATTGGTTACACATGTCAACATTTCACAAACCAAGCTTCAGTAGACACTGAGATTTCTCTAGACAGGGTGTAGTACTCGGCAGAGAGTAGAATGCAACTCTCACTATGACTCCTTGTCCTGAACGTCAGTTGGTACTGAATTTCTTATATAAAGTGGAAATCATTTATACGAATCTTACTTTTCTCAAGACAGAATATATATTTCTTTCTCTCTTGTTTTCTTCTTTGTTTTTTTATTTTCTCTGTGTCCTTCTATTTCATCTTTACCAGCCCCCACTTTTTGAATTTCTCGTTTTGTTTTCTCATATGTCCTATCTTCTCCATACCACGTACGAAACATTTCTACAAAAAAGAAGTAAATTTTCATAAATTGTTTGTTAAAAAATAAAGTTTATTCCCACCATTATTAACAACCTGATGAGATACAGTTCTTTGAATGTTG